>JAJJWW010002602.1:0-600000 GCA_023531295.1 Papaver armeniacum
GGGAGTCTGATGTAGACTCGTTGAAGGTGGTACACCTACATGGTTCTCAACAATTCTACCACTACTGTGAGAGTGGTGATGGGCATTCGCCGACATGTAGTTTCATCACTGCAGTGAGGAGCTCGCTTCAAACACTTCTCTGATTTTGTGGCTTGACTAGGGAATTTTCCTTTCTCTCTCTCATTCAATGCATCACAGATTTGCTCCATCTTAAGATCCAGGCTGTGAGACGTTGGTCTGAGTTTTTCAAGTTTTGAAAGACTGGGTCACCGTAATGACACGCTCCAAGCTAGTCTTTTTCTCTACAGGGTACCGAGGGGTGGTTGTACTGGGGGTTTCTAGATATGAGTACCTTTATTGTTATGTGTTGGTCCCTCTTTGTGCAGGCCCCTAACATGAGAAGTTAGGGTGATTCCTCCACCCTGGGTTGTAGGGTTTGAGAATAAGGGTTGTTCCTTTGTCTCCTGCTAACGATCGTCATCTCTGACTGGACTCTTGAAATGCATATAACCGGGACAACAATCCACTAAGTGGTCGTAACTATGGCATACAGACAAGTGGCCCTACCAATTTGGTCACGAGAGGCATTAGATTTTACATTCTTTTCCAACTCAAGCACTTCTATTATCCCATAAAGATGCCATTTTTGCATTTCCCTCAAAGTCGACTCGATTCTATGAACATTTTGAATAGGCAGTCCTTCCTTGCTCACTGAATGGACTCCCCACCGTTGAGTCTTTCAATGACTTCGATTAGAAAAGCCTAAGCGTCATCGGACTCTTGTCAATAAATGCACCATTGCACTTGACTCGACCGTGGTTCGACCTCTAAACATCTGACCTCATACAATATCAGACGAGTCTCCATTTTTTCAAAACCATGTGGGGACATTGAGTAGTAACCATTGAATCTCTCCAAATACCTTGCTAGAGTTTCGTTCTTCTAATTGCACAAAACCATTTAGACTCTCACAGACTGTCAGCCTTATGGTTTAAAACTTTTGAAAAACTCTTTTAGCGAGGTCATCCTGTGTTCTAATGGACTGGAATTGTAGGGCATGAAGCCAAGACTTGGCTTTGTCTTTCAGAGAAAAAGAATGAATCTCAATTTGAGGGACTCCCTTCCGGCATTTGGTTAAAACGCAGAAGTCCCACAAATATCCTCAAAGTCTCTCACGTGACGGGGTAGTGGTTCTCAAAGATTTACCCCTCTAAACCTGCAAAGATATGAATTGTGCTTGCTTTCGGCCTAAACCGACAAGCATCGGGTCATGTATCGATGCAAGAGGCTGGGTTGCCTAGTTGGGCACATGTAGTCTTTGAGACTACGGGTTGGTTTTGTTCATCACCCATGGTTTCGATCTTCACGGGCTTCCACGGAATGGCTTTCTGAGAAGAACCGGGTATGCTAATGATTTCTGTCTCGGCGGATTCCTAACTAGTTTGTTTGTTTGGTCTCTAAAAGACACAATCATAGCCTAAGACGCGCCTCTAAAGATGTTAACACACAATCAAGTTCGAATACGTAAAAACAAAACTTAAAAACAACCCACTAACACAAGACTCAGCCCAAGGAATTATCATGTTGTAAGGCCCAAAATAACATGTTGGTTCCAAATTTCAAAAGGTGTAGGCTTATTGTTTGGCAATGCACCAGATGAGATGAAAAATGAGCAGCCCGCTTTTTATGGTGTTGGCTTGTCTCCAGTGCTCCAAGGCTGATAGCTGCACACTTCAGACTCAAGTGAGACGAGCCCAAGACGTGGTTTTGTTTTTAAGGTGTTGACAGCCCAGGTTTGTGGGTCGAGAGACGTTGAATGCAAGCCCACAATGGGAGCTCGAGCACCTCAGTCAGGTGGACAAATTTTAGCTTGGGTCAAGGCAATGGTGAGAAAGATCACAGCCCGGTGTGGACTTAGTTTGAGACACGGTTCTAGCTCAATTGATTTGGCACAGTGGTCCGTTGGTGCTAGGTTGGCAACTGCCCATCGGGCCGTGTGCACAATGTTAGGTGGTCAGCGCCTTTTGGGTCTCGCATAAACTGGGATGGAGCGAGGAGGGTCTGCTGAAAGCAATCAACAAAGAGTAACAAAGACAAAGATGTGCAAAGAATCAAAAATTTTGTGAATGGTGCACGTAGAGGTTGTGCTCACTCAATGGTGCAAAGATTGTGCAGTGGTTGTGTTGTTTTGAAAACAACCTAAATGCTAATAACCAAACTTGCTACTTCATACACATTCAAGCACAATTGATAGCAACACAAATAGGTTGATTCATGACAATCGTACAACAATTTTTTTTTTTTTGCAGTAATTCCAGTTAACAAATATGCAAATACTAGCATGGCAGATGGTTTTAGCAAGCTAAGGTGCACAAATGAGCCAATAGAGGCCGTAGTCAACAACAACTAGCAGGAAGTTTAGTTTATCGATACATATCTCAATGATTTCCGTGGCATGCTCAGTGTGAAACAATTGAAATTGTTAGACTGGCTCGACTTGAGTTTGTGGCATCAACTCACTCAGATATCAAAAGTCCGAGTTGATGTCAAACTCGTAGCTCGGGGTTTTGCGAACACACAAGGCAAGGCAACACAGAGCTATGGTTCAAGAATACGAGCTTACAAAGAATGGTGATTCAAGTTCAAGCATGCATCAAGGTTTAGCAAAGATCACAGAATAAGCTCACAACTTGCAGCCTACAGTGGGCTTGCAAGATGGTAGGCCGGTTCACGAGCTCATGGAGTCAACTTACTCACTTGACTTCACTTAGTACTCAACAGTGTCTAAGCTCAAACTGCGTCTGTGGGTCGCAAGTTTGTAAGTCTATCATGCATCTGGGATTATCAAACATACATCATACAAAGTAAGAGTTAGAAGCCAATACCACCAGATTCACTGGGTTTAGGCACTCCACAGGGTTCAGCTCGCCTTGTCTCCTCCAAATGCCACAGTACCTCGTGACTCAAGAGAGAAATCTCGCATCTCAATATTGCAAGGGCTTTAAAGCAAGGAAGTATTATGAGCAAGGTGGAATAATGTTGGAATGACAAGATTCTAAACTTCACCTAGCTACAACTGAGTTATGCCTGTGGTATGTAAACAAAAGGCAATGACAGAGGAAAACAAGTTACCCACTGTATGATACAATGAGCTAGAAGTTAGTCAAAGGAAACTTAACAAATGTAATATTACAATGGATGTTAATGCACAAGCCATAATTAGGTGACACCAAGAACTAATGATGTTATGCAATTATAGTTGAAGATATGCAATAAAAGATATGTAATAAAAAGAAAACTACACCTAACTAAGTTAAAAGAAGCTAAAAATCGTGATTCAAAGCAGAAATATACAACAGAAGATAGCTCGTATGATCAATAGTCAAATGTACAAAGTGAGAATCGAAACAAATAATCGAAGCTTTAAAGATAATTAAAGCACACTACCAAATAACTTCCCAGAATGGGTGCCAAAAACTTGGAAAATGAAGAAGCTTTCCTATGTTCTAATTCTGCAAGTGCACAGAAATAAGAAGGCAAGTGGCAAAAAGCACAGTCTTTCCAATGTGGAACTTGTGTGTGCTAGGTCAGTTTTAAGGCATATCTTCAACTGCTTTCGTGGATGATGTAGATACAAAGCTTTTAGTTTAAAGTTGATGACCGAGACGAAGGTGTGATAGTGAACTAAGTGCCAAAAGCAAGGTAAAGTGTAAAATGATGGTTTAGTGGTACTAGGATTATCAAATCCACCCTAATTCATGTTATGAACTTCAACTAACTTGATTGTTATTGTTCCCGTGGGTACTAAGGATAGTGTGTCAACTCTATGTCTTACCTTGAGGTTTCACCAGGAGATAACTTAATTCACAGCTAATGTGCTAATTTAGAGCACTAGTTGTCTATTCAAGAACAACTAGTCAAGAGAGTTAACCAAATACATGAAAATCGGGTCAGAAACACACTCAATGCAATGTGAGTTTTAACTACAATGAGTACAAGGCACTCATTGTGAGAGCAGCAATGATATGTTAAGAATTGCTTATCTTATAAATTAAAACATACAAAAGCAAATCAATTCAAGTTGAAACTCGTGATATTAGCTTAGGGTTTCATATCAACTTAGCTAAGTAAATTTAGCTCATGATGAACATTAAAAACAAAAGAGTTAATTCAAATTGCAAACTAACATGAACCCTAAAATTGAAACTAAATCGACCAGCTTTCTCTTTCATCTCAAACCTCAATTTATACTTCCACAATAATTCAAATAACAACTACATGATGACCCAAACCCGCTACTCGCCCCTGACGGTCCGACTCTCCGACCGAACATGCAACGGAGTCGGTGAAATCCCTAACCCTATTTATCTTTAACCTAGCTTCTAGGTGAAGAGAAGCTAAAAAAAAGATAAATAAGGGAGAGAGTGGTGGCGCAGATGATGGAGTGGTTGGGTGATGGTATTTGACAGAGATGTGGGATGATGGAACTCAAGATCAAAGCAGTGGACGAAGGAGGTGGAGGTGAGGGTTTTGAGAGCTGTGGGAGAAGAAAGAGAAAGTGAGGAAGAGAATAGGTTTGCTCGATTGCATGTGGTGTTGGTGATTTTGCCGTAGCGTGTGGGCTACTGAGCGGTGAGGAGACGGCCTAGCGAGCGTAGAGCTGAGTCGATGGAGATCCGAACGCGAGGGTGAAGCGGTTTTGGCGTGATCTCGTGTTGAGCGGGAGCAGCAAACTGCATGCGTGTGGAAGCCGAGCGTTGACGCAGCTAAGATGGGATCTCGATTTTGGCTAGAGTGTACGGGCTCGGATCCGGGTCGTGGTCGGGGTCTAGCTCAAACCCATGTCTTGTAGATGAGTTGCTACTTGTTGGGTTGCAGAACCGTTGCGCGCGGCGTTATTATCTCGCTTCCATAGATGATCGACTCCACCTTCGCTCTTGGGCCTCGCCCTCCGGCTTTATTTAGTACCTAAAAACACAAAATTAATTAATACAAATATTTATTCTTGAAAACAAAGAAAACACGTAACTGGGATAATATCTCGATTCCTAAGCGCAAAAGATGAGTAAAATGCCAATAAAAAGTGTATAAATATGCACTATTTAGCACTATCAATATTTATACCAATTAATACTAGTTTTCAAAAAAAGAGAGAGCAAGGCTTAAAATATGCCTTTTTTATTGTTAGGCCTGAAGTTAAAACGACGATTTTAAATTGGTGTGAAATAATGAAAGACCTAGATGTGAGGTGTGCAATATTGGTTTGCACCGAGTGCAAGATCCCTCCGCATACAACCGTAGTAAAGCAGCTTTCGAAGAGCAGGCATAAATTTGCATCACCGCAGTTTTGGAGAAAGTTTACTGAGGGGGAGTAATTTGCAGATCTACGTTAGGACTTAACACACTCTTTTTTTAGTCCAAGGTTTGTATCATATATATTAGGTTTCCTTGTCAAAGTTTTAATGGGCATTTCAATCCAAAGTATATCCGCAATATAACATGTTATACTCTTTTTTGATTTGTTCAGGATTTGGTTTTTCAGGATAAGGTTTTACGGAGGCAACTTATGCATAATTTCTTAAAACAATTACAACATTACTCTTTCTCCCTATTACTTGTGATGACAAATTTTTTGATGAGGCAACCAATTCAGAAAAGTTAGAGCAATTCCTATGGAATGGACAAACCTAGAGTTTGTTCATTTTGATCCCACTATGGGATGAACACCAAGAAAATAGATGTTCAAATGAACAGATCTGTTCATTTGAACACTGAGACATTCCAGTAGGCGCGCGTCTGGTGCAAGAACGCGCACCATGACCAATAACTCGGGCGACAACAAAGGTGACGCCCGTGGTTTCAACTAAAATGCTGGCTTTTCGGTGCTAACGCTCGGGCGACTTCAGCTGAGACTCATTGTCGCCTCGATGGCGCCAACTAGCCCATCTCGAGTGGTTTCAAAACTGTTGATCCAACGGCTACAGTTTTTAAATTCTATAAATACTCCTACTTTCAACTCTAAATTCACACATTCTACACTTTCTTCACTGTCAAAAATGCCTCCTACAGTTCGTGTTGGATTCTCACAACAAGTGGATTTAGCTATTTGTAGGGCCTTTGTTTTTCACACACAAGAAGTTGTAATGCGTGAATGTACCCGATTCGATGCTCACTTTCCGGGACAAATGTTGCGAGAATGTTCACCATCGAAACCTGGAACATCCGTGGGCGTGATTCTCACGAATTGGTCCATCGTTTTAGTGTAATTAGAACGAATGTATTGGAGTTTGTCGCCCAACTAATTTTGAATCACCAAAATAAGCTGAACGGTGAAGCCGAACATGAAGTGTTGCCTTAACTCTGGGTGATGTGGCAAGCATCTCACCGCGTCGTCCTTTCGCCTTACATGCTTGTTTCAACATTCTTAGGGTGCTCAATGAATCACGATCCCTATATCAACCTAGGAATTCCACCACCCGCCGAGAATTGACGCTATGCGTAGTTGTTTTAATTTAATGTATTTCTTTTATTCTCATGTATGATGTGGTTGTTCAATGCAATATGTTTTTATTTATGAAATTGATGGTGCAATGTTTAATCGAAGTGAAATTTAAATTACTTGATATTGATGGTTTTAGATAATAACACCTAATAAACAACAAATTAAATAACATAATACCATAGTGAATCTATTTGTCCTACAACTTCAATCAGCCCACTCCACCTAAAAACACTTGGGACATTCCCAAAAATGCCTTCCATATGTGTCTTCTTCAGAAGAAGTCCGCAAATGCATCAAAGTCCTGCAACCGGGCTTTGAGCATGAATTGATTCTATGTGGACAATGTTTGTATTCGTGATTTCCATATCCACATGATTGCAGTGTAATAACTCCTTTGTCAATTTGGCTTTAAGTTTGAAGTTTTTGCACATTGTTGCAATCTTTTCTTCTTCTTCTTCTTCTTCTTTTAATCTTCATAAGATCATCTAGATATATGGTTCCTCTGGACAATTGGGATCTTGACATTGCAAATACCTGAGCTTTTCCGGTTGTGATTCAATCACCATTCTGATGCGTGAATAACCTTCCTGCGGACACTTTGAATACATCCAAGGACATTGCATATGACTGTGGTTATCCATGAAACATAATGGGCAAACTTCTTTTGCTTCGACACATAATATTTGCTTCGTTGCTTTTAGAAAACATGGTGGATGATGAGAGAGAAATCGTTTGGTTTGGAAATTTATAATAGAAATTGTATTTGGTAATTCAAACGGGCGCTCATAGGAAATTCTTGGACGACTTTACTAATATCGCCCGAGACTTTACAGCAAACGCCAACGGCTAAATTTCCATTTCAAATGGCAAATTTTTCATTCTCAAATCCTATAAAATTCATTCATTCATTGTATCTCCAAAATCACATCCTATTCTTCTTCTTTCTTATATCTATCCTCCTCCTTTGCAGAAATGTCTCTTAGAAATCGTGGTCCCAAGTTTACCGAAGAAGAGGATATAACTCTATGCAAAGCATATTTCTTTCATAGGGTAATCACCGGTGTTGTTATTTCTCATGATAGTTCTTTTTTGGGAGAACGTGTTTTCAATGTTCGTCTCATTGACGGAAACCCAGGAAACCGAGATGCTCATCAATGCGTGCTCGTTTTCGGCCGTATTAGCTTGCAATCCAGCCATTTCTTGAATGGTAATGGAAATTGATCGAAAAGTTCATCATGTAATCAAGAAGAAGTGATCCAAGCAGACTCTTGATAATTGGGAGGAAGCTCACGGTAAGCCTTTTCGCTTCGGTCGTTTTTTAATTCTAAAAGATGGTCCATCTCAAGTACATCGTTACGCAATCGAGTGCCGCCGCTTAATATTCTGATGGAAGAAGATGTTGCTCTAGTTCGATGTTGTTTACATCATATGGCGAGACCAATGAACCATGACCATTTCTAGGAAAGAGTATTGGGACATTTTGTATTTTCGCTTTTAAGCAATAAGAAACAAGAAGAGCCTAACTAAGAATTGCATTTATCTGAATGAAGTCAAACATTATACGGAAATATTGTGGATGGTTCATCGTACACCCCGGGATTATCCAACGAAGAACCCCAAAACCATCGCTCGACCAAGTCTACCGAAGAAAGCTGGAGAGAGTTTATGCATTTTGAATGCTACGAACTTTACAGAGAGAATGTGGCTGGATTTGATGTAGTTTGATATTTTTGTTGTGGTTTATTAAAATGTACTTTGATGTTATTTGCAAGTTTAAATAAATGGTAATAAATTTCATGTAATCTAAAGTGGAAATCTATTTTAAAAATATAAACATTTTCATTCATGATATTATCGCCAATTTTACAAGATATAAATCGACAATATTAAAAACTTTAATAAAATCAAGTACAAGTTTCGGCCTCCCGTTTATCTTCATTTGACGTATTTTCCATTCAACGCGCTCTTGATGCTTTCACCTTTGTTTTTGAATTTTTTGTTGTTAAGTTTCAAACGAGAGCTTTTTCTTTGCTTCTTCTAGCTTAACATTTTCTTGGAGCAACTTCTAAAACTTGCACTTCCCTTTTACAATTTTCAATCTTTTTAAACTCCCACATATCTTAGAAACAAATGCCTTCAGAAGTTTTGCATCGAGAAAAAGCTTTTTTTCACCATTTATATAAGAGAAAATTTAAGTGAATTTTTTGGTGTACATCAATTGTTTGAAGATTACGACAATTTATAGAGGGAAAAGGTGAAATTGAAATTTAAAAACTGTTGACGTCAACAGAAAACCACCGGCGACAGTGGCCCATGACGCGGCGTCATCCTTCTGTCGCCGGCGTTTCTCGCCGAGCGCCACCGCTTTTTCTTAATGACGCGTGTCTCAAGACCTAACGCTCAGTGATTTCCCATGTGGAAAACCTGGATTTGGCCATCCACCTGGCTGAACAGATTTTTGTGTTTGGCCATTGCCATAGGAATTGCTCTTATAAAAATAAGCACTTAAAAAGATGTTCAAAAGAATATTAAAAAAACCAACATCTCGTTTTTAACATAGACCGCTAGATAATTATAATTAAGACCAACGCTAAGTAACTAGTTTTGCATTACATCGTGGGAAGGGGGTTATCTTTGCTGGTCTTTATTATATTATATCAATTTAAAGCCTCCAAAACATCCTTATCCAACTATTTTGTCTGGTTATTCCTTTCTTCTTCCTCGATGGGAATAACCTAGTTAGCTATTCCTTGCACACAAAAGAAAAAAGAAAAAAAGAAAAACAAAAAAAGAACAACAAAAAAAGAACAACAAAAAAATGCACACACTGTTTTCGGTGAAGCAGTGCATGTTCTCGCATGATGGATCTCCTCCTCCTCCCCTCTTTCTTGTGTCTCTGTCTGAGTAGCTGACCTCAGATTCTAATTCTCCTTAGTTTATTATTTTTCTTTTATCAATCCAGATTTTAGACAAAATCTGATGTATGAAACGTGATTAAAAAAAAAATCAAAAGGGTTTACAATTTACCTGTCAAAGATGGATTAAAAAATTGCATTTGAATTTTGTTTTGCATTGAGGTTTAATGTGGCGACCGAGTGTTCATTTCATCATCTTCAGCAGAACTGTAAGCATCTTTTGTTATTTTATTATTACTTCAAATCTACTCCATTTGTTAATCAATTTATGTCGTTTTAATTTGTTGAAATGTATCAATCAATTTTTTTTTTGGATTTTGAATGATTTGTTCTTCTGATCCTTAAATCACTTATTTTAATTTAAGGTTTTAGAATACTTCACTTATTGTTTTGGACTTTCATTTCTACTGCTTTTCTGATTGATTTCGATTTCTAGGGTTTTGATTGAAGTGTGAAGATGTTGTCCGGTGCTATTATGATTGGAGATGGACCGGCGATTCCATTTGAAGTGACGAAAGTTGTTGAGGTAGAAGAAGAATTTGAACCAACAAGTGCAATTGTGTTCTTTGGATTATGTATGGTTTTGGGAATTGGTTCAAGACATGCTCTTCGTGGTACTAGAGTGCCTTATACTGTTGCGCTGCTTGTCATTGGTGTTGGACTTGGATCTTTAGGTAAAATTCTTCTTCTTCTTACTCTTTCTTTTTTCATTGGATGTTTAGGTTTTATAAATTTAGTTCTGTGGACCTCATTAACTTTCTGAAATCTGCTTTTGCTTTTTCAATTCAACTTTTTTATTGAATTTTTGTTTCTTGTTTTTGTATTGTACTTTAGTCGTTTGACGAAATAACTGATAAAATTGCAATGATTAAGTGGAATTAGCTTAGATTCGTTGTTTTACCCCTTTGTGCACTGCTTTTTTCTCTATTCTTTTTTAGTTTGTTTTAGTTGTTTAGGTGATTCACATGCTGAATTTTGGTAGTTGGGAGGATGATCTTCACACCATATAGATCGTTGTTTGAGAACGACTGTTACGATGGCCTTTATTGCAATCGGTATTGCAGCTTTAGGTGATAAAATTTAGAAATAGAAGCAATCTAACCGGCTTTTTTACAACTGTTTAGCGACCACCTATGTGCTTTTGTGACGACTGTCCGTTCATGAGGAAGAAAATGGCTGTTAAAATGAATTTTGTGGCAGTAATGGTGGAAACTGATTTTGATGCAGATCGTCTATATGAAACAGTCTATCATCATGATAACTTTCAATCAATCTCATTTACAACTAGTTTAGTTGGATTTTTCAAATTCTATTTTAAGTTGTGCATTTAAGACTGTTAGATTGTAACTTTGCCTTCAGTTGCATGTGGTATGATATTTACAACTTACGCTGAATTTCCAAGTACTCATTTTATGTGCAGAATTTGGTACAGATCATCGACTTGGAAAACTTGGGGCGGGTATTCGCCTATGTAAGTTTTACCTAAACTGTAATCTTTGGCATGATTTTTGTTACTGAACATTGACTTCTGGTCAGGTTTCATATCATCTCATATGCGATGGCTTACTCCATCTTAGTAGTTCAACAGAAAGGTTGGATGATACAGTTTTCTATCTCTACGTAGTATGTTTGCTAGTAGAGTTGATTTCATCGGAATACCAGACCTTCTGCGATTATATGGTCAATTTTTTGAGTTTCCATCTTTGCATAGAGATACTTGTCAGTATTCTCTTGTTATTTTTCTCATATATTCAACTGTTTGTAAAGGATTTGCGATCACAATGCAATGAAATATGAGGTATATATATGAACTTAAAAATTTCTTGTGGCTTTTGAAAACAGGGGCAAGTATTAATCCGGATCTTCTCTTGGCTATATTTCTTCCTGCTCTTCTTTTCGAGAGTGCCTTTTTGATGGAAGTACACCAAATCAAGGTTTGGCTTTTAGGTTTTTTCACAATTTAAGGACTTGATCATCGTTATCTTTGTAGTTTTTGTGTTATTATGAAATCAAAACCTGCATTTTACTATAGCGACCAGTGACTGAATGGCTAATAGTACTTGACTTGAGAAGGACAGAAGAAGAAGGCAAATTTGAAATTTCTAAACTTCTTACATTAGATATAAAATGCTAGATATAAAATGATGTATGACAGACACATGTGATGTAGCACAATTACAGGAGTTGCATAGAAATTACAAGCAACTGAGAAGAAGTAATCAACAGTAGAAGAAAGGTTGGGTAGTGGAGGAACACAGAAAATTAAAATTAAAGAATCAAATGAACACAAAAAATCTGAGAAGGGGTAATTTTTTTTCTTTTTTTTTTTCTTTGTAAAATCCCTCATAATTGACTCTTTCAATGTATGAAGCATGCTGCACACTTATAGCAATATCAAGGATTTACTCACTGCTCGAAAACACAGTATCTGCATAAGGCGTGTTAAAGTATACCTGATTCAGTTTAGTAGCTTGAGGCCGAAGTTGTTTCAAACTCTTATATCGCACAAACCCAAGCAAAAATAGTTTTTTTTTTTTTTTCCTTTTTCTTTTAATCACCTTTTCTCCTTTGTTTTGTTTTGATTTGAATTCACGAGGGCTCTTTTCCTCCATGAATTCGAAATAATAGCTGAAACATTAGGCAGACTTTCTTCCCTTACGCTTGATCATAATAGTCATTACATATTCACATCTTAGGAACTGTCTTTTTCCTCTTACACTACTATTTAATCCCCTGCAGAGATGCATTGGTCAAATGCTTATTCTTGCTGGCCCTGGTGTTCTGATTTCTACCTTCTGTCTTGGAAGTGCAATGAAGGTAATTAAACTTTTGACTTTGTTTTCGAAGAAATAACAATTTTCCTGTCTAATAGACCTTCTCAATAAACATTTGTAGCTTGCTTTTCCATACAACTGGAGTTGGAAAACATCCTTGTTGCTAGCAGGGCTTCTTAGTGCTACTGATCCTGTCGCTGTGGTGGCTTTGTTGAAAGAGCTGGGTGCAAGCAAAAAATTGAGTACAATAATTGAAGGAGAATCGTTGATGAATGACGGGTATTCATCTGACCCTTATAGTTGTCAGAAGTTCCACATTTTTTTCTTAGCCGATTAGTGTAATATGTGCTCTTTCTTTGGCTGCATGCTCATGAAATGCTTTGATTGCTTTAATGCTTTTATCTATATTCACATTTGAATGCCACAAATATTTTTGAATTATTGTGTTGGCTGTAAGAAAAAGTCCCTGTTTCCTTTGCAGTACGGCGATTGTGGTTTATCAGTTGTTCTACCGTATGGTCCAGGGAGAGAGCTTCAGTTTTGGAGATATAGTCAAATTTTTATCACAAGTTTCACTTGGAGCGTATGCGTTCTACCACCTTCGTGATTAATTGGGTGTAAATGAAATGTTGGTTATGAGGCTCCTTCTTTTGTCCAGTGTAGCTATTGGTCTTGCTTTTGGAGTGGCGTCCGTGTTGTGGCTGGGGTTCATTTTCAATGACACAATCATAGAGATTTCACTGACTCTTGCCGTGAGCTATCTTGCTTACTTCACTGTAAGATTCTCTTCAGCATCATTTTGCAGTTCAAATCTATTTTCAGCATAAACTCCATTTATGTTCCTTTAAAGCAATTCCTTGAGTTTTTGTCTTCACAGTAGGCCCATAACCAATTTTTTAGAGGGGTTTGCAAACCTATGTAAGTGTTACATTAATTGCTGTGGCTATGCTGTTATAACATGCATTATGTTTTTTTATGCTAGGCTCAAGATGGCGCTGGCGTGTCAGGTGTTTTGACAGTGATGACTTTGGGGATGTAAGTTGAATATGCGACTGAAGTCACAATTTCAGATAATCAATTGTATTAATCAAACTTTGTAGAAATGTTCTTATTGAGTTTAAATCTTGACAGGTTTTATTCTGCAGTTGCTAGGACTGCTTTTAAGGGTGAAAGCCAACATAGCTTGCATCATTTTTGGTACGAAACTTATATTTTGTAAGCTTATAAGGTATTGTTTCAACTGTTTAGAGCCTCGTAACGATTTAGTTTTAATGATATTGTTGCATATTGAAGAAAAGCAGGTTTTTCCAAGCACACGGATTAATGTAAAACAAACTTTTCGAACCATATAACATCGAATTGTTTGGACCCTTGCCTTTTTAAAATGTGACCTTTTTTAACCGAACCTAGAAATTTTACCTGGATTCGTCAAGAGACAAAAAAGGCTGCAATCTGTATAGGACAGGCTGTTTCTTAGAACTCTATTAGAGCGACTCGGGAACAGCCCATACGTGTCTTGACATTAACTTGCAGCTTCCACTTGTTTTTGAATTGTATTATCCGAGTTTATCAAATCCGTCCCCAAAAAGAGTTCGAAAAAGAGTGGGTCACAAAGGTTGCGTCCATTGAGAAATTTCACCGAGCATGATATGTAGAAGTGGTAATTTTTGATGCCAATTGTAAACAAATATATTTGTACCAATTCTTGCTGCGTTGAACCCGATGTACACATATTGAAACAGTAAGATATGTTCATGTGCATTGCAATGCTGCAAAGTCTCTGTATTCTGTTTCTTTGAAAGCATAATTTCAAAATGAGTTGATTATTATATTACCTGTTAAGCTTGTATGCAACAAATCTATTTAGTTTTCTATCTGGTTTCAGCGAAATCGATGAACTTTTAAATCATTGAAAGTGTTTTTTTTTTCTTTTTCTTTCAGGGAAATGATTTCATACATTGCTAACACCCTCATTTTCATCTTAAGGTGCGATCTTGTTCTTGTATTTCAGTTCTTGTGATCATGTTCCTAAGTGGTGAATGTATCTGCATGACACTAGCATATAATTACCTTTTTTTCATAATTGCGCTCCTATGGTGTTATCTTTGAGTAAAGTAAGGCGCTCTTTCATTTGCCAAATTCGTTGCTGCTATTATATCATTTATGGAAAACTATGTAGGTATGATGATATGTTGCCATTATCTCCTTGTTAGTAATGAAGAATCATGTCTCATGTGCTATCGACATTTCTTCCACTTTCGCTTTAGGGTGGTTGAGCAGAGCTAAGTTTATTTGTATCTATTCATCAAATTCTTGATTCCAACCCTTCTGGTGTTACTGTTGATCCAAATAGTCTTGTGAAACTACATCAAGTAATTAACACCTAAGTTTATTGTGGGTTTCACGATGCTTTGATTTCGAACTGTTTCATTACTTTGTCCTTTTGAACCAATAAGTTAGGGACACCTTTATAAGCAGAAAGGCTAAGTGGCACTTGTTTGCTTCAGGTGATCACATGGTCTCTAACATAATACGTATTTATATATCCAATGTTGTAGGCTTACCGTTAGAAATATATAGAAGATAATCATTAACAAAATATTAATTTCAGCAGCAAATAATTGTGCAGTCAAAAGAAGATGATCATTAGCAGAATATTAATTTCAGCAGCAAATAAATTGTGCAGTCAAATTTAAGGAGTATATTTTAATATGTTAGACCATGCTCTTGCATTTATTATTTGTTGACTAATAGCTTGGAGGTTGTCTGATAAAGACACCTACTGTAATGCTTAGTTGTAGTGCGAGCTTCTTTTTCCTAGTTAAGTATTAACTATGCTTATCTGCTCTTCCTTGTGTTTGCAGTGGGGTGGTTATAGCTGAATCAGTTCTACACAGTGAGAATTATTTCTTTAAGCATGGTACAGCACCTTCAACCTCTTTACACAGTGTCCACATGATTCCATTTTTACTTTCTAGGTTCGACCCTTCGAGTTGGTTTGGTAAAACTTATTTCGTTCTGTACATTATTATGCAATTTTTCTGAGAAGCTTGCCATTTTGGAAAAACTTGACGAACTTTGTTTCTATAGTGTTCAAGAAAAGAAATAGAGAAAAGCTTAGGTCAAAAATAGTAAACTTGTGCATCGGCAATAATACCGTTTAAAACTAGAAACATGGTCTAAAACTTCCAAACGTTTCATAATGCTCAGAGCGTACATTTATAATGTTTTGCATGTCTATATCAATTTCAAATTTCAAGGATGAACCTGACTAAGCAATCTTGATCAGTCTGTCTAAAGTTTAGCTATTTTGACATTGTTAAATGTGTGCCGTCAAGGAGTGACAAACACTTGTAACTTTCGTGACTCCTAGACCTGTTGTTAGGGCAGTGCCTTTTCTTTAAGTGATTTGAAATATATCTTGCCTCTGAATGATGGCATTCAATTCACATAAGTTGCAACAGTCTATTGCTGTCCATTCTTAAATTGACTTAAGTGTTCGCCTCCATTCTTCAACACTCATATTGAAGTCTCATGAGTGACTAATAGCAGGAGAAATACTATCTTTGCTTTTGTCTGATCATTGTAGGCCAATAAGGTCTCCATGGTCAAACAAAGTCTCCAAGTAACTTTGTATAACTTTGAGTAAGTAGTGATACATGACATTTCTTTCCCAGTAAGTTTTTCTAATCGATTTAGATATTCAAGAAGCAATGCTTGTGAGAAATTCTTGATGTGGGTGCGTGGGTCCGATCATAGTGTGACATGTGTCCTATGTGGTTAGTCATTTAAACATACTCTCTCATAGATACTTTTACTACATGCAGTTTCTTTTTTAAATTTCAAATCTACTGTACAGCAGATCGTGTTTAAAACGACCAAATACATTTGACAAATATGAAATGTTACACTATGTGTCTCATAGAACATGGACCCGCATCAAAAATTTCCTCAGAGCTTTGTCATGTTGATTGTTTTTTTTGTTTTGTTTCAGAGACGTCATGGGGTTACCTCATTCTTCTCTATGTCTTCGTTCAAGTGTCCCGCGTAATAGTTGTTGGGACCTTGTATCCATTTCTACGTTATTTTGGATATGGTCTCGAATGGAAAGAAGCAATTATTCTTGTTTGGTCAGGCTTAAGAGGTGCTGTGGCATTGTCATTGTCACTGTCAGTGAAGGCAAGTTATTGTCATACTTGTTGCTCAACTTTCCGTAAATGCTTTAATATTTCTCTCATACATTGTGCGAAGTGCAGATACCCAATAATCGTGGAACAACACCGACTGAGCCTTACTGCAGGTTCTACATTTCCCATCAAACAAACTTTAGATACCTGTTGGTGGGTAAAACCCTTTTTGTTAATACCCAACTCTCAAAAACAAACCCAGCAAAATAATAGGTATTGAAAGTAAAGTGCTCATATACCAAGTTTAACTGCAGAAATTGAAATGTTAAGCAAAAAGATGAGAGAATAGAAGAGAACAGGGAGCATTCCTCTATATAATTTAGTACATCCTTTATTCGTGTTCTTTGCCGCTGTATCTTTATGTTTCTATATTTTACTCATTGATAAATTCAAAATTACCACCACAGTTTACAGTACATGCACTCTGATTTTTTGAACAGCTTTTCAATGTTACACACGAATTTACATTTTAAATTCCGTTTCTTTGTGATTTCAGCGTGCGAGCGACAGTTCAGCCTTTCTAAATCGTGAAACAGGAGCTCTGGTATATCATCTCCGTACATGTTTTTTATTATATGGTCCACCTTTTTCTTTCAATAACAAATGACTGGAATCTGGATGCACTCCTTTCTTATGCTAATTGTAACATTTTCTTTTTACAGTTTTTATTCTTTACCGGCGGAATTGTTTTCCTGACACTCATTGTGAATGGATCAACAACACAGTTTGTTTTGCATTTTCTGGGTATGGATAAGCTATCAGCTGCAAAGGTGATATTACTTTTAGTTTTGTCTTATTTCCAGGAAATGTTGATTAATAACATTTGGCCATTTGACATTGTAACTTCTCTTATCTGTTCTTCATCTGATTTTAATTTTTCAACTATCTGCTTGTGATATCAGAGACGCATATTAGACTATACAAGGTATGAAATGATGAACAAGGCACGTGAAGCATTTACTGATCTTGGAGATGATGAGGAACTAGGACCTGCTGAATGGTCCACAGTGAAAAAGTATCTTGCTTGCTTGAATAACCTGGAAGAAGACCAGGTGCACCCTCACTCTGTATCCAGACATGAGAGTAGCGTCCATGCTATGAATTTAAAAGACACACGAGTTCGCATCTTAAATGGTTAGTGCATATATTTGGGTCTCTCGTATTCATTATTCTATCTTCATTCTGAAACCTCAAGTACAGCAGTTTTTTCACCATGAATTCCATAAATTTTCTTTCTAATACGTATGATTGATTAGCTAAAACTCCAGAATTAAACTACTTTTGCTGTCCATATCTCCTGATGCACCACCGTACATTTCATTGTATACTGACTCGAGTCTGATTGACGAATAAGCTAACAATTTTTAAGGCGCCACCTAGGTGTGAAACTGGCATTATTCTCCACCAGACGCGACCCCTTGGAAAAAAAATGCCACTTTTAAAGTAGGCGCCCCAGCGGGCCTTGTTGAGGGCCTAGGCGAAGGCGCCAGTTGTCTGGGTGCCAAAAATGTGTTTTTTGAAGAAAAAAAATCTTTTTGAATGATTTTCCAAATCCATTTCTGTAGTTTGACGTGATTGATGTTGTTCATATACGCAAACATGTGATTGATGCTATCAATATATGGAAACTAAATCTTTTTCAAACTAAATGGACATGATTGGTGAAATGGGATGTAATTATGACGTTTTAATTCTTTGATAATTATTCTGCCTTATATTAGTTTGTATTGGTAGATTTCATTGATCTTCTTCTCTATAATAGTCATGTGCCTACTATAGTTATACGCTGCGGCTCGGGATATTACACCCGATGCCACGCGGTGCCTTACGACCATGACAGCAGAATTGAAGGAATCTTTATCAGTCTTGTTGGGGCATTGTCCTTCCCCTTCTCATATCTTAGTATTTTTTATCTTTATTAAGAACATAGTGACCATACTAATATATGTAATAATTGTCAGAGTAAGATTATACAATGAGCTTCCAAGTTCTCCTTAGGAGACTACATCATGTGAAACCAGCCATAGCTATTGAAACTATTCACAGCTGGCAATATACCTCATGTTTCTCGATTTGGTTAATACTATTGTCATCTTTAGTTCATTAAAAATCCATCGCTATATCATACTTGATTTCAAGAAATCTCCTCTTTGTGTTCCATTTCAATCCCTCTATATTCAAGTATTTCTGAGATTTACTAATTCACATCTTGTTCCATATACCTTCTCGCTCCACATGTCAAATCCTGGATATCTTCTATGTCACAAGAGTTCTCTGGTTTGACCACATGCAACTGCTGTCTATATAAGATATCTATTGTTACTTCTACTTCCATGATGCGATTTATCAACAAAGCTATTTAAGAATAACATTTATGGTACCAGGAGTCCAAGCTGCTTATTGGGTGATGCTAGATGAGGGAAGGATAGCCCAGAATACTGCAGCTATTTTGATCGAATCAGTTGATGAGGCAATTGATTTAGTCAGTGATGATCCTCTCTGTGACTGGAAAGGCCTGAAATCTCATGTTCATTTCCCAAGTTATTACAGATTGCTCCAGATGAGCATATGTCCACGGAAGCTGGTGACTTATTTCACAGTGGAACGATTAGAATTTGCTTGTTACATATGCGCTGCATTTCTCCGTGCTCATAGAATTGCAAGGAGGCAACTTCATGAATTTATTGGTAATTTATTTTGATCCTTAAACTTTGCAATTTTGGATTTTCCCGGAAGTGAGTGCTTTCTTTTAATTTTAACTATATGCTCCCTTTATTAGGTGAAAGCGAAATTGCTTCTCTTGTAATTAATGAAAGTGAATCCGAAGGAGAGGAAGCAAGATGTTTTCTGGAAGAAGTCCGCGTTACTTTCCCTCAGGTTTGTAATCTACAATACTCTGAATTGGCATTCTGGTTTTGATCTACACTGACTTCTTATTACAAAACCCTAACAGCTCGTTCGGTTGGGAGAATTAGAATCCTAGGAATTCAATTATGGGGTAATCCAATTCTTGGAATTGGATTCCAATCCAAAAAAATTATGTTCGGTTGGGGTAATTCAATTACCTTTGTTTTTACCCCGGAATCCAATTCCATTGCATCATTGGACCAATGCAATGGAAATCTATCATTTTGGAGGGAATTGGATTCCTAGGAATTAAAATTCCCAATTACATAGAGTTCATTTGCCCCGCGTTCGGTTCAAGGAATTAGACGCATTCCCTTGGAATTGGATTCCAAGGAATACAATTCCTTGAAACGAACGGGCTGTAAGTGTGCTTCAGTAGTTCTTTTTTATTATCAATTAGTTTCCAATTTCAGTCACGGGAGAATTGTTGTTGGTTGGTTGTTTTAGTGCTCGGCTCATAATGTTTAGAACTTCTCGTAGGTTTTGCATGTTGTAAAAACAAGACAAGTAACATATGCGGTGCTAAAACATTTGAGCGAGTATGTTCAAAATCTCGAAAAAGTTGGGATATTAGAAGAGAAAGAGATGATTCATCTTCACGATTCAGTGCAGGTGAGTTGACAGGGTTTCAGTTATACTACTTATTACTACGAATATACACCTTTTTTTTCCTACTCAAATTTTTTATATTTTTTGGATGCCAGACCGACTTAAAGAAAGTCCTGAGGAACCCCCCTTTGGCAAAGATGCCAAAGATAGGTGATATGTTAAGAGTCCATCCTTTGTTGAGAGCATTACCTTCTATTGCACGTGTGCATATTGAAGATTCTACGAAAGAAATAACAAAATTACGTGGAGTAACACTCTGTAAAGAGGGAACCAAGCCAAATGGAATATGGCTTGTTGCAAATGGAATTGTGAAGGTAAATGATTTCAACTTATTATAATTTGGCTTCTCTCTGATTTTGCTAGTGACCATGTCAATTTGGACTAAAAAGAATATATAATCTTTGTTCCGCAGTGGGGAAGTAAGAATTTCAGAAACAAGCATTCTTTGCATCCGTCATTCTCACATGGAAGTACTTTAGGTTTATATGAAGTACTAAATGGAAAGCCCTACATCTGCGACCTGATCACAGATTCTGTTGTACACTGTTTCTTTGTTGAAAGTGATGTGATACTTTCTTTGCTCCGATCAGATCCTGCTGTGGAAGGTATCCTATGGAAGGTAACTCATGATAGAGAATATAAAGGATTAATGAGAACAATCTGTATGTCTGCAGATAAACTCACACTAACAATATTATAAGGTGTTCAATCTGTTGACAAGAGATAGTGCTTCTCAAATAATTTGAACCGACCATTTGTACAAGGATTTGCCAGTTGATAGAGATTGGAAAACATATGTTAGTTCTTACTATTTTTGTTACTTTTGCAGGAAAGTGCCATAGCCATTGCAAAAATCCTTCTTCCCCAAATATTTGAGAAAATGGCTATGCAGGAATTGAGATCCATTGTTGCGGAACGGTCAGAAATGAACATATTCTTAAGGGGAGAAGTTATAGAAATACCCCTCATTCCATTGGATTTTTATTTGAAGGATTTGTAAGAATCCAAACCAACCCAGAGGAATTGGTTACATCCCCAGGAGTGTTGTTACCCTCATATGGAGATTTAAGCTTTTTCAGTTTGGAAACATCAGGTTAGCAAATATCTCGTCCAAAAATATATGCTTATGTTTTTGTTGGAGCATTAGTAGTTCTGTGAAGCCCGTGTTTACGGATCTATTTTTGAAAAACAAATAGGAACCTAATTTACATCGAATAGCTGAAACACAGACCTAAACCGCATGTCATATTTGAATATGATTATATGACCAAAGTAACTCATCCATACAATTTAGTGTATCCTGTAGACCAAGATTCATGAAATGCTTCTTATAGTGACAATAATAACATCATTTACACTGCATACCTTGGAAGATAAAAACACGCATGATAATGCTGTAAATGAGCTAAGTTGTTATAAAATGATGAAATTCGCCTCATCTGGAGTAACACATAGTATCTTTGATGCTATAAATGACATGAGTTGTGAGACCTGAACCCTGGTTTTGTTTAGGGGTTGTCTCGCTTGAGAGTTCTGTAAACAGCTTTTTGGTTGTTGCACCCCAGGTTGAATGTAATGAATGAGACAATTTAAAAAAATTGAACCCCACATCTGCTTGTTCGATGACTAGAAACAACTACTGATGATAATAAGGGCAAAAAAAAAAAAAAAAAAAAAAAAACTGGGTTTTTTAATGCAATGTTCTTATATCCATCATTAGATCACTTGGACTGAGAAACAGTTCTTCATCTAGTTTCAGGTTGTATACTCAGATTTTCTAAATAAAATATTGCATAGAGAGTTTACACAAGACATGGTATGTACTGGGTTTAATGCAAGTGTGTTGTGCATGCAATAGTGACTAGAGAGTTTAAGATGGAGTTGGAAGTCATTGGATCAGGCAAGTATCAAGCTACACAGATGTACAGGTTGAAACCTAATCAAGAAAAGTATCACTGAGTAACATGAGTCACCTGTTACAGAATTAAAGCGGAACACGCAATTTCTCATAATGTCAATCAACTTTATTTTGCATTCCTCTCACATGTCTGGTTTGTTACTCTGTTTAAAATGAAGCATCAAAACCACTTTTGGGCATATGTACGTAGTCTGTCTATTTCTTCATGGTAAAACCATTCACTTGGTATGCACATCCTTTGCGATGCTAGAATAATTATATATGGATATTGGGTTGAATGCAGGTGCCAAGGCTGCAAGTTTCTGTCATCAAGGGACCTCGTATGAGGTTGACTCAAGAGCTAGGATAATTATATTTGACATGGCAGCTGTTGAGGCTGACACGCAACTACAAAGAAGAACATCTTCGTGGATGTCTGCTGCGGCCGAACCATCTAGAGGCCTAAGTAGAGAGCATGGTGGCCTAATGAGTTGGCCTGAGCACATGTACAAACGCCAACAAAGTCAACATGAGGTAACCTGTAACACTTATAGTTAGTGTAGATGAGCATCTCTTGTGGTTGTATTTTTTGTTTCTAACCCATATTCTTACAAGTTTGCTCAGTAAAGTGTGTATAGTGGTTTTGCCCGTAGGGGTCCTCCATGGCAAAAATCCAAGGTAGTACAGTGAGTGATGTTGAACTTCTCACCTGAAAACAATCCTGTCCTAACTCTATTTCCATTGATTTGTACAATGGTGCAACATTATCTCAGTCCTCCGTGACTTTCAATCACCAAATGAGGAGATTAGTTTACAAGCTTTAGATTGGGTTATTTTCTGGTGGGGATGGTAATATCCATGCACACAAGTACTACCCCAAACCCAAACTCCACCCGCTCCAAAATACCCAGCTTTTGGATCATCTCTATGTGGCCACCCTAGCATTGTATAAAAGTTGATGCACGTCTTTGCTATATTATTTCTTGGCAATTGTAACTCAGTTTGACCCTTGTCCCTTTTCTCTCTCTAAATCAGAAGCTGGGTAGTAGCTACAGAAATTCTAAAAGTTTCAAGGTTTCCAGAAGTTTCAAGATTTCTCAGAGGAAGGAGCAGCATAGCCTATCATATCCAAGGGTTTCATCAGGGAAAAAGGAGAGGTCACTTGTGGCTGTCAAATCAGAAGGGTCTAACAATGTTAGGAAGACTAGCTTTAAAGTAAAAGATTTTACAAGACCAGATGACAGTTCCCTCGGTAGAAACAGAAATGAGAGTGGAAGAGATGATGATAATTCAAGCGATGAATCTGGTAAAGAAGAAGAGGAACTCATTGTCAGAATTGATTCCCCAAGCAAGCTTTCGTTTCAACAGGTTTGAGTCGTCCAACTGTTTCTTTTTATCATTTTCATGTAGATGGTTAGGGTACGTCGTAGGGTAAGTTCATTATGTGTGCAGTGTGCTGTTATTGAATAAGAAATAAAACGAAGAAAACTTGAAGAGCCTTTTTTTCTTTTTCTTTCTCTTTTTCTAGAGAACTCGTAAGAGGCTTTCTTTTCCGAAAGGTGAGGTGTAAATTTTTCTTGTTACTGTAATATATGTGAACCCTGAGGCATGTGAGAGTTGTGTTGATTATTGAAGGGTATTTTAGTAAGGCTGAACTAGAAAGGGAGAGCCCCTTATATATACAGGGTGGACATATAGAAAGGGCAGTTGTGAAGTATTTGTCCATGTGGTAAAAGAGGCATAGTTGTACAATTATATTATTCTGTGATCACATCCCCAGTACAAATTGTTGTTTCAAAGATGTACGTGTTCCGTATTTTGACCATTCTAAGAAATTTGAGCTTCAAATATTTTCTTCTGGTTTGGGGAGTGGAAAATTATCGAAGTCTCGTGCACAGAATGGAAGTGAAGTCTCGTGCACAGAATGGAAGTGTTAAATACGGAGTCTATTTAGTCTTACTATAATCATGTTCGGTCCAAAATAATGTTTTTGCTTTCTATACCGGAATGGATTGAAATGAATTTATAAAGGGAACACTATTATTAGCGGGGTGATAATAGATCCTGACCGTCGGATCGTTTTATAATTCATGGAAAAATAGGCTATTATAAGCAATCCCAATCCCAACCCCAACCCCAACCGAATTTTTTTCTTGTTTTGATAAAGACCACCACATCTTGAACCGTCTATCATGAATCATCTCTGCCATTAACCGTTGTTAGGAAACAATCTTAAATCTGTGTGAAAAACGTGTGAAGCATATAGAATCATGTGTTGTGTGAGAGTTGTAACTGCCAGGTGACAGTTAAAATGTACGTTAGTCACCAGCTAAGTAAGTAGCGCGTTTCAAGTGTTTAAATACACCGAGAGAGAGAGATTAAGTCTGTAAATCTGAAATCAAGTTTTGAAATGAAATCAAAACCAAAGAAGCTTGTCAAACGACATTAGCTTTCTCACGTGGTATCAAATACCTTTCAAAACCCTAAATCAAATCCAATTTATTTCAACTATCAATAATTCTTCAATGTCAAATTCAACAAACACATCGCTTTAACCTTCAAACCTCCATCCAAGCTATCTGCAACAAATTACCCTCTCCGGAAATCTCAAATTGTTCCATTACTTCGAAGTTATGATCTCTTTAAATTTGTTGATGGTTCTTATCATTGTCCGGTGAAGTATCTTCGGAAAACATCTACTGCTGGTATTGGTATCGTTACTGCGCCAGACTTCGTCGATTCTGATCCTGATAATGATTTTGTTTCAAATCCAGCTTATGCTTATTGGGTAAATCAAGACTCTGCTCTCTTATCTTGGTTATTCACTGCTTGTACTGAGGAGATTCACTCTCAAGTTGTAGATTGTACTTTTTCTCATGAGATTTGGACTAGATTAGAAAACAATTACAATTCAACAACCAAATCTCGACTTGTGCAACTTAAAACAGATCTCATCAGTTTAAAGAAGAGCTCAGATTCTATGCTTGTTTATTTCAATAAAGCTCGTTCAATTTCACATCAGTTGCCTCAAATTGGTCGAGCAATTATAGATGAAGATTTGGTGATTCACATTCTACAAGGCTCACCATCTGAATTCAATGCTTTCAAAACGTCGATCTGTACTCAACAGTTAAAGAATGAGAATCTCATTACTTCCTCAGAGCTTCTTGAATTGTTATTATCAGAGGAAACTAGAGTTGTTGCTGAATCCAAGATGGATCTTGCTACTACTTCTGCTAATGTGACACAACCACAACAACATCAATTTCCTTCTTCCCAACATGTCGGTGCAGCTGCTTATCCACATAATGATTATCCACACTATTCAGGTACATCACATCCAAACAATTCTGGTTATTCATCTTAGCACAATAATTCAAATCGTGGTAATTTTGGAAGGCACAATTATTCTGGTTTTAGAGGAAATAGAAATGGTGGTGGTAGGAACTTTAGAGGAGGTTTCAGAGGAGGATTTAAAGGAGGTAGAAATTTTAATGGTGGAAGATTTGGTCACACTGGTAGATCAAATAATTTTTATCCTCCTACACCAAGATATGACTATTATGTTGAATGCCAATTTTGCAAGAAGCCAGGACACTTAGCTCCTGATTGCAGACATAGGTTTATGCCTAATGATCATCCAATGGCGCAAGCATATCATACTTCTTATGATTCATATGGTGATGATTTTGAGGATTATTGGTGCCCTGAACCTGAGGCTTTCAATGTTTACAATGAGGAAGGTGCTTCTTCATCATCTAGCTGGGTACCTGACTCTGGAGCTATACATCACATTACCTCTGACCTATCCAATCTTAATATGCATTCAGAATATCAAGGTTCTGATCAAGTCAAAGTTGGCAATGGATCAGGTTTAAAAATTACTCATATTGGTTCTTCCACATTTCAAAATGATTCTGTTCAGTTTACTATTTCTAATCTGCTTCATGTGCCATCTATTACCAAGAATTTGATATATGTTCTTCAATTCACCAAAGAAAATAACTACTATTTTGAATTCTACTTTGATAAATTTCTTATAAAGGATATGGTTACACACAAGGTGCTTCTTCATGGTACTGTTAAGGATAGTCTCTATCACATGGACTTTATTTCTGCTCATCTCAAGCAAGCATTGTATTCTAGGATCTCTTCATCAAAAAGTTGGCACAATAAACTTGGACATCCAGCATATCAGACTCTCAAGCATGTTCTCTCTTCAGTTGATGAGGTTATTGACTCTCATTTATCCTCTACTATTTTTTCATCATGTCAATCAGCAAAAAGTCATGCTTTTCCTTATGCACATAGTTCTACAAATAATATGTATGGTCCTTTAGATTTGATTTACTCAGATGTGTGGGTCTCACCATTGTGTTTTATTAATGGTTACAAATATTATGTTTCCTTTATAGACTCATTTAGTAGATTTACATGGTTGTATCCATTAGCTTATAAATATGAAGTACTTGAAACATTTGTGAAATTTAAAGCATTTGTGGAAAATCAACTTAATAGAAGAATTAAATTTGTTCAGTCTGATTGGGGAGGTGACTACATAACTGTTTCTTCTTATTTGGATAAATGTGGAATTGGTCATAGAGTGACCTGTCCTCATGCTCATGCTCAAAATGGCACAGTTGAGAGGAAACATAGACATATAGTTGAAAAAGGGTTGGCCTTACTTCATAATGCTTCTTTACCCTTAGCATTCTGGTCCTATGCTTTTGAGACAACAAATTTTTTGATTAATAGACTACCAACACCAAAACTCCAAAACTTGTCACCTCTCGGGAATTCTTGTTTCAACTAAAACCAGACTACTTATTTTTGCGCACATTTGGCAGTGCTTGTTATCCCTTTCTCAGAAAGTTTAATCATCATAAGTTGGAGCCAAGATCAGTAAGATGTATCTTTCTTGGTTATAGTCATATGGACAAGGGCTATAGGTGTTTTGATCCACATAAAAATAAAATCATTATCTCAAGGGATGTATAGTTTGATAAAACAATTTTTCCTTATGCTTCAATATTTGCTTCTGATTCTATTCATGTTGCCTTGCCAACTATGGATTTCACTTCACCAAATGTACATGTTCCTGAGTTATCACCTGTTTCTACACTGCAACCTATTCCTAATGAAGTTGATACATCATCCTCTAGGAATTCATCTTCAAGCATTGTTATTTCACCTCCTACTTCCATTGTTACAAATGCTCATCCCATGAACACTAGGGGCAAAATGGGCATCACAAGACCCAAACCAAGAATTTATGCTTCAGTTCAATCTGTGTGTGAAGACATTACAATTCCCACTGTTATACTTGAGGCCTGTAAGGATCCTAATTGGCGAGTCCTTTATGGATGAAGAAATCACCGCTTTGTTGCGGAGAATGGTACTTGGAAACTAGTTCAAGCAATTGCAGGACAAAATGTGATTTTTAGAATAAATAGAAGAGAAGATGGTTCTATTGAGAGGATAAGGCAAGACTGGTGGCCAAAGGCTATAATCAAGTAGAAGGAACTGATTAGCAAGATACATTTAGTCATGTGGTCAAGCCTACTACTGTGAGAATAATTCTTTCTATCTCTCTTTACAAGAACTGGCAGATAAGACAGCTGGATGTAAAGAATGCTTTTCTACATGGTCACATATCTGAAGATGTATTTATGGTTCCGAAAAGACGAGGGTACCCAAATACACCATAATCTTTTATTTTGATCACAACTTATACAAGACCCACTGTGTATAAACCTCCCCGGAGCAACAATCACTCAAGGAATATTTCAACACAGTGTCCACTTGAAATAAGGTTAGTCCAAACTGGCCTAACACGTGAATAATTATATCAAACAGAAATCCAATAAACTTTGTGTGATCGTCTATGTATATGAAATCGAGACAATACTACAACAAAGTGTTCACTTGATAATAGTACGATATAACCGAAACCTTATAAGATAAATATCAAGTGCCTAGTTAACATACAAGTGTAATTACTTTTATTATAATATAAAAACAATTATAATTCGGAAATAAAGTAAAGCACACACCAGATTTTTGTTAACGAGGAAAAGTACGATCTTGTAGAAAAACCCCGGGACCTAGTCCAGATTTGAATACTCAATGAATTAAGATGCTACAAAAAGTAAACCTGCAACTTCGTGTAGACAATACTAAGTAAATAAAATCCTAGTTACTCAGCTTCAGCAGTATTCTTATTTTGATAATATCTAGCAGAACCGAAGTTTTCTATAGATATTTGTTTTGATAATATCTAGCAGAACCGAAGTTCTCAATAGATATTTGATACTAGATATCCTAGCAGAACATGCGTTCTCTTTAGGACTTAAATCTAATCTATCTTCTTAATGGTTCAATCTTTCAAGACAAGATTCCTTTGGATCGTATTCCAAATAGTAACAAGACTCACTTTATAATCACAATACCGAAATATATGATATAAGCACAGTTAAGGATCTTCTATTTTTAAGACCTGCTACCAAATCCGAAGTTCCTCGGTTACAAGATCAAACAAGATAATGATTACCGAAATAATCAGTCTTGATTACAAGGTTTATGATCATATCACAAACTGCTTGTTGATCTTAAAAAGGGTTATGTTTATTGAAAATAAATAACCTCTTTAATCCCGGAAAATCAAGTCACATAAAGTTACACCAAGGTCAAAACACAAGAACAAAAGTCTTCAAATCTTCAAAGTCTTCAATCTTCGATTTAATCTTCAAAGTAACAACCTGCAAAAACAAACTTGATTCCTTATTGATTTGTCGCACAGAACGGAGTCTGTTAAGCAAATCAATGAATCTATCTTACGGATCTAAAAAAACTTAGATCCGTAGAAACGTTAAATCCTTGATCTAGTTTGAGTGAGCCTTATATCAGAAGAGAAGGTTCTCATGAATAAACAAACTAGGTGCAATCAAAGATTCAACAACCGTTAGTCAATCAAATCAATAATCGAAAACTAAAATAACAATGCAATCATCTAGTTTCCCACCAACGGTACTAATAGAGCTTTCAATCCCAAAGAAATCTTTAAACCGAGCGGTCGTAAGAGATTTCGCCTAATTAGGTTACTTTCCTCTCCGAAATAGGAGGCTCCACCAGTAACAACACAACTAGGTAGTTTTGCTGGCTCTAAGGATTAGTTTGCTCGAAATGCAAACTTTGATATTTATAGACCAAGGAAGTTTGGACACCAAGGAATTTCCAAAACCGAAAATATTCTCAAGATATGCAATATATTCCAAATTCGGTTTCCATAATTTCTGAAAATGCTTTGTCCAAACATTGATCGAAAATCTCTTAGAAAATCTCCAACTAGTAAATACACATTACTAATTTTCGTTTTCAAAAAATAAAATTAAAAACCTTAATTAAAAGATTCTCAACTTATTTTTCGATCCGGAATTTTTTTCCTTTAGCTATTAAGGAATATCTTTGAACAATAAAAGATAAGCGTTACTGCACATGTTCAAAGTATGTCGACATCTTAACTTAGTAAATCATCTTTCATATTTACTATCTTGGAATCGATTTGCCACACTTCCAAACAAGTTTAGAATTGGTTCATTTGACTTCCAAGAACTATATGATTGATTAAGAACACTCAATCACCAATCATGGATTTTACGGTTCTACCGAAACAAGTTTCGTTTCTACCTCCATGTGAGTACTGGATATAGTCACACTAGCTTTCCAAAAATTCGGTTGACTAGGTACTAGGATCGGTTCCCACATATATATGGTATCTAACTTGTATTTGTTGCACATGTCCATAGGATCGGTTCCCGATGTCTAAAAACGTGTTGCACATGTTCATATGATCGGTTCCCAATATCTAGAAACGTGTTGCACCTCTTATAAAGATGGATTCCCCTCTTGTGATCAGTTGCACCTCTTACTAGGATCGGTTCCCCTTTGCCTAGAGTTGGTCATACCAATAACACTAAATCGATCATACCATCTCAGGTGATTACTTAAGATCAGTTTCACTAATAAAAGTCATACCAATACAAAAGTCGGGCCTTGTGAATAGTTTTACCAAGAACATAAACAAGTCATGAGCGGTTATTCTAATCACACATATTGTTAGTTCAAAAGATATGCAATGAATAACCATACCAATAAGCCTAGCGATTTCCCTTTCGATACACAAAACAAGTTCATGAATTTACTTCCTTTAAACGAATGTAAAACATTGTTTCCTAGGATGAAAGCTTCACCTCGATTTCTTCAGTTAAAGAGGATTCTAGAAAAGAGAGAATCAGAAGATACACATACACAATCACAATAGCATTCATACGATTATGTCGATGTCTTATATACGAAGTTCAAAAGATAAGCGTTATACTTCGTATTGTATTCCTTGACACTTTGATCACCAAAATATAATTTTGCATGTTATGTTTTCAATCTAAAAGATTTGAAAGACACAATATAGATATGTAACAAGTCAAGTCATAGTTACTAACTTCAAGATGAAGGATGATGTCTTTGTTGTCTTCAATCCATCTTCGATCTTTGTGAGTAACCTGAGTAACAATACTTCTATCATTTTTAGTCTAACCTATCGAAGTTGACTGTAGTTTACATATTAAGCGACTCGAGTTTTGGAACTAAATATGACAACCAATATTGACATACCAACGCTTGGTGGGTTCAACCGAGCAGTGCTTTAACAATCTCCCCTTTGTCAATTTAGTGCTATTACATATAGAGATAAATGAATTACAAACATAACTCATTCTACATACGCTAAATTCACATTTCAACAGCACGATAACCTGGAGATATTCAAAAATAAATGTCGTTGTTGACATTATAATAAAAAAGCTAATACTCCCCCTAAAGGTAAGATAAGTAGATTTTGTTCAATCCGCACGTCTTTGTTATTCCCTTTGTAGTCCATGTAACTACAAGTATCAATATGATATGTTACTCTCCCTTAGTCTATGCTTTACTCTTTCGTTAGATATAACGTTTAAGCACCAATGTCATTTCCCTTAGCGATACCAGTTAATACCAGTATCACTTTTTTACTCCATATATTTCTCCCCCTTTTTGTCACAAAATGATAAAGGTAAGCAAACAAAGGACAAACCGAAAGGATCTTACAAATCTCAAAAGACTTGCAACCTATAAGAGTTAAGCACGGGGGTTCCACACATCATTTTTGATAACCAATATCAAAACCGAAACTACAAAGTAATTTTGTTTTGATATGTTACCAAGGAAATAATTGCCCGAAGCAATTTTCCCTCATAGTTTAGCAAACCAAAAATCGACTAAGCACCTTAGTTCCTTTGCTAAACCGATTGTATAAATACAATCGCTTGTTCGATAAGACCAAAATAGAGATAACTCTATTTTGTTCATCAGGTTCTAATTATCCATATAACTTAGACCTTTCACTTTTAAATAAGACAAGTACTAGGTTAGTTAACTAGAATTTCTTGTTAAGGTATTCGATTAGACTTGAATAACCGAAACCTCCACTTTGATAAGTCTAACTAAGATCAGAATTAACTTAGTTTCTCTTATCCGGAATCGAATTGGACTAAACAATTCATTCCAAAAACCTTTTGTTAATCCATAAATAATTCATACAAACCAAATAAATTAACTTGTATAATTATTTATCTCAACCGGAAGCAATTGAAACAACATAGACATTAAAGCACCGCAATTGCACCGTAATATCGTAAGCCTAAGCAATTGATACCAAACAATAAAGCAAGATAACAATAGTTTTTCTTAACCGGAAACAATTGAATCACACACACACACACATCCATACACACATAATGGAATAAACATCAATTGTACCGAAATTTTGTTAAGCAAAAGCAATAGATATAAACAATAAAGTCAGGCTTTTCTTAAATGGGAAAACGATTAACTAAAAAAGTCGTTACCTCAAGCTCCGCATCCTCTTCTACCAAGTGTTTTGTCATCCTTTCGCAAAGACATAAGAACATCAAAAAGCAACCTTTACCAGAGAAAGGCTGAAATGGTTTTAACTATTACTTGCCAATAGTAATAGGCTAATACCAAAAACTCATATGTATAGTATATACACAATTTATGAGAAATAAATTGATAATAGTATAATCGTGACTTACATATGGGATTAATTGTCATCATCCTTTTATGATTATTTGATTAAGCAACCCAAAAAGTTAGATATGAAATCCGCTAAATCAAATGTCACAAAATCATAAAAAGGCAACCGATATGAGACCTAATTATCTCATATAACGATGACAACACGGAGATACATTCATTTGATCAAGAACGTTAAGCACAATATTCTGAATGTCATGAGTATTGAAACTTATCATTTGAGTTTCATCATTGTGACTATTTTTTGATAATTTCCCGGTTGTCTTTAGAGAAGACTTTGGATTCCATTTAAAAATTGGTTTTACAGGAGCAGCTTTGTTCTTCCTATTATTTCCTCTTGTCATCCAAGATGAATCTCTTGAGGAAATATTAGGATAACTGAAATGTTGAAAACTCTAAGAATTAGTCTTTTTCCAATTTGGAATATCAGATCTTGTCTTTACAAAGTTATCTCTCCTTTTATTGTTTGAGCGATAATGAGAAAACTTTGTAGAAGCCTGCTAATTAAGCAAACTTTGAACTATCATTACAAAAATTCTTTTGCTCATTTTTAGGACAATGATGTCCTGATTTAGCACGAGAAGCATTATTGAGTTCAGCCAATTTTACGGAAACGCGTGCATCTATGGCTTTATCATTCCTTTTACGAAATCTGCACCCCCTTTCCAAGTGTCCTTTATTTATACAATAAGAGCAATGCTTAGTAACACACGAAACATGAGGCTTACTGTTACCTTGTTGCGTATTCTCTTTCATTGGAGTTTGACGGATTTTACGTTTTCCGTCTTTTGCTGAAGATGAAGGTGATGCAAAATTTTCTTTTATGGAAGAGCAATCTTTTGTTGCACCTTTTGAAGCAATTTCTTCAGCAGAGTCTTTAGGTTTTACAAACTTTGTCTCCTGTTTAGTATTCAAAGTTTGTTTACCTTTTTAGCCTAATCCTCACGTGTCACGAGGAACTCTAGTTGACTTGACATTGAGTCAAGTTGTTTTGTGCTACTATCGAACTTTTTCAAGTCCGTTTTTAGACCCATATTCTCGTTTTCCAATGTTTTTATTTTTTCGAGAGCATTATCTAGATCAACCTTAAATTTATCAATTTGAACTTTATAATCTAAAGAAATTTCAGATTCGGTATAATTACTTACCTCAGTGTTCTTTAGGTTCTCCAACTCTGTATATAATTTCCTTTCTCGATCATGACTTTCTTCGATTTTCTCACTGTAACTTCTCATGGCTCCAAGATAATCTCTCTCATTGCTGATAATCTCTATATCCTTATACAGATCATCAAGTTCCTTTTTCAATCTTTCATTCTCTTCACGAAGATCATATTCAAGTTCCTTTGGCTCTGGGGTTACTTCAGTATCCTTTTCAGGTGAGCATTCAACACTTGCATGAAAAGCTTTGTTCTCTTGATCCTTGGAACAATTAGAGCTATCACCATTATTTTGTTTTCTATTCTCTACACATTCCTGTGATTTTTGAGAAGAATAAGATGCATCTTTAGAAGAATTCATTTTCTTTTGTCTTAATAACTTTCTGAACTGTCGTGCGGTTGTATCGACACTACAATTCTCAGTTTGTGTCTCACAAGAATTTCCTGCCGAAAAACTAGTCTTAATTGCAGCTTTAAGGGTAATACCCTCTTCATTCTTGAATTGGTATTCAAGGTCAAAAATCTTTAATTTACCAACTAGAGCGCTTCTAGATAGTGTGGAAAGATCATTTGCTTCCATGATGGCATGCTTTTTAGATTCGTATCTTGGTGGTAAATACCTTAGAGTTTTACACACAATATCTTTATCTGAATAGTTTTTCCTAAAGCATAAAAGGCATTCACTATTTCAGAAAGTTTTTGATCAAACTCATCAAAGGTATCGTCTTCATCCATACGAAGGTTTTCCCATTTATAAGATAGGGTTTGAAGCCTAACTTCTTTTTCAGAGGCATTCCCTTCAAATACGATATTAAGAATAACCCAAGCCTCCTTTGATGTTTTATACATGGTTACATAATGATGGAGGTCTTGAGTTACAGCATGGATAATTGCGTTCAATCCATAGGAATTTTGCTTAGAAAGTAATTTTTCTTCATTATTGAATTTTTTCAATTCCTTTAGTCTAAACTCAGTGGTTGAGTTGTGGACCAATACTTTTGGGTGTTCATACCCATCAATAACTAAAACCCAAGTGTTACAGTCATGAGATTGAAGAAAAGACTGCATAACAATTTTCCACCATAGATATTATCAGCCATCAAACCCTGGAGATTCGTTAACTGAGTCAACCATTGGATTCAAAACTTTATAGGCTGGATCACGCCAAATAAAAATTGTTAGATCTTTTCGTGTTTGACTGCTCTGATACCAATTGAAAAGATGAGGGTACCCAAATACACCACAATCTTTTATTTTGATCACAACCTATACAAGACCCACTGTGTATAAACCTCTTGGAGAAATAATCACTCAAGGAATATTTCAACACAATGTCCACTTGAAATAGGGTTAGTCCGAACTGGCCTAACACGTGAATAATTATATCAGACAAGTGGACAAATCCAATGCACTTTGTGTGATCGTCTATGGATATGATATCGAGATAATACTACAAAAAAGTTTTCACTTGACAATAGTACGGTATAACCAAAACCTTATAAGATAAATATCAAGTGCCTAGTTAACATACAGGTGTACTTACTTTAATTATAATATAAAAACAATCATAATGCGAAAATAAAGTAAAGCACACACCAAAATTTTGTTAACGAGGAAAACTACAATCTTGTAGAAAAACCCCGGGACCTAGTCCAGATTTGAATACTCAATGAATTCAGACGCTACAAAAAGTAAACCTGCAACTTCGTGTAGACAATACTAAGTAAACTAAAATCCTAGTTACTCGGCTTAGTGATATTCTTGTTTTGATAATATCAGCGCCCAAGGAAGTTCTCTATAGATATTTGTTTTGATAATATCTAGCGCGAACCGAAGTTCTCAATAGATATTTGATACTAGATATCCTAGTAGAACAAGCGTTTTCTTTAGGACTTAAATCTAATATATCTTCTTAATGGTTCAATATTTCAAGACAAGATTCCTTTGGATCGTATTCCAAACATTAAAGGATAAATTTTTTGGTAACAAAACTCACTTTATAATCACAATACCAAAATATATGATATAAGCACAGGTTAAGGATCTTCTATTTTTAAGACATGTTACCAGATCCGAAGTTCCTCGATTACAAGATCAAACAAGACAATGATTACCGAAATAATCAGTCTTGATTACAAGGTCTATGATAAAATCACAAACTACTTGTTGATTGAAAATAAACAACCTCTTTAATCCACGAAAATCAAGTCACAAAAAGTTACACCAAGATCAAAACACAAGAACAAAAGTCTTCAAATCTTCAAACTCTTCAATATTCGATTTAAGTTTTAAAGGAACAACATGCAAAAACAAACTTGATTTCTTATTGATTTGTCACACAGTTCGGAGTCTGTTAACAATGGCCAATCAATGAATCTATCATACGGATCTAAAAAAACTTAGATCCGTAGAAACGTTAAATCCTTGATCTAGTTTGAGTGAGCCTTATATCAGAAGAGAAGGTTCTCAAGAATAAACAAACTAGGTGCAATCAAAGATTCAACAACCGTTAGTCAATCAAATCAATAATCGAAAACTAAAATAACAATGCAATCATCTAGTTCCCACCAACGGTACTAATAGAGCTTCTCAATCCCAAAGAAGTCTTTAAACCGAGCGGTCGTAAGAGATTTCGCTAACTTTCCTCTTCGAATAGGCGGCTCCACCAAGTAACAATACAAACTAGGTAGTTTTCTTGGCTCTAAGGATTAGTTTGCTCGAAATGCAAACTTTGATATTTATAGACCAAGGAAGTTACACCAAGGAATTTCCAAAACCGAAAATATTCTCAAGATATGCAATATATTCCAAATTCGGTTTACATAATTCCTAGAAATGCTTTGTCCAAACATTGATCGAAAATCTCTTAGAAAATCTCCAACTAGTAAATGCATATTACTAATTTTCATTTTCCAAAAATAAAATTAAAAAACTTAATTAAAAGATTCTCAACTTATTTTTCGATCAGAGGTTATTTCCTTTAGCTATTAAGGAATATCTTTGAATAATAAAAGATAAGCGTTATTGCACATGTTCAAAGTATGTCTACATCTTAACTTAGTAAATCATCTTTCATATTTAATATCTTGGAATCGATTTGCCACACTTCCAAACAAGTTTAGAATTGGTTCATCTGACTTCCAAAAACAAGTTTATAACTATGTGATTGATTAATAACACTCAATCACCAATCATGGGTTTCACGGTTCTACCAAAACAAGTTTAGGTTCTACCTCCATGTGAATACTAAATTTAGTCATACTAGCTTTCCAAAAATTCGGTTGACTAGGTACTAGGATCGGTTCCCACATATATATGGTATCTAACTTGTATTTGTTGCACATGTCCATATGATCGGTTCCCAATGTCTAAAAACGTGTTGCACATGTTCATAGGATCGGTTCCCAATATCTAGAAACGTGTTGCACCTCTTACATGGATCAATTCCACTCTTGTGATCGGTTGCACCTCTTACTAGGGATCGGTTTCCCTTTGCCTAGATTTGGTCATACCAATAACACTAAATCGATCATACCATCTCAGGTGATTACTTAAGATCGATTTCACTAATAAAAGTCATACCAATACAAAAGTCAGTCATTGTGAATAGTTTTACCATAAACATAAACAAGTCATGAGCGGTTATACTAATCACACATATTGGTAGTTCAAAATATATGCAATGAATAACAATACCAATAATCCTAGCGATTTCCTTTTCGATTCACAACAAAAGTTCATGAATTTACTTCCTTTAAACGAGTGTAAAACATTGTTTCCTAGGATGAAATCTTCACCTCATACCCATACATAATCACAATAGCATTCAAACGATTATGTCGATGTCTTATATACGAAGTTTAAAAGATAAGCGTTATACTTCGTATTGTATTCCTTGACACTTTGATCATCAAAATATAATTTTGCATGTTATGTCTTCAATCTAAAAGATTTGAAAGACACAAGATAGATATGGAACAAGTCAAGTCATAGTTACTAACCTCAAGCTGAATGATGATGTCTTTGTTGTCTTCAATCCATCTTCAGATCTTTGTAAGTAACTTGAGCATAAACTTCTATCATTTCTAGTCTAACCTATCGAAGTTGCCAGTAGTTTACATATTAAGTGACTCTAGTTTTGGAACTAAATATGACAACCAATCTTAACATACCAACGCTTGGTGGATTTAAACGAGCAGTGATCTAATAGGTTAAGTCAGTTTCTGGTCAAAAATTGTTTTTCTTCTTCAAAGACTGACACTTCACCTTTCTACAGAGTGACATCTACTTCTGTTCTTTACATCTTAATCTATGTGGATGACATTTTGGTGACATGGAGTTCTTCTACTGACATAGACTCTTTGATTGCTGCTTTAGGCAGAGAATTTTCTATTAAGGATTTGGGTCTCTTGCACTTTTTCTTGGGCATCCATGCTACACAAAACTCAGCAGGTATACTACTATCTCAAGAACAATATGTCTCTAATCTGCTAGTCAAGACTAAAATGGATGGTGCTGCTAGCTGTGCAACTCCTATTTCTATAACAACTTCTATGATAAACTCACCCCCTTCTGTAGATCCAGTTCTATAGAGAAGCACAGTTGGTGCACTCCAATATGCAACAATTACAAGACCTGATATTTCTTATGTTGTTAGTAGAGCATGTCAAAGATATGCAGAATCCATCGATGCGGGCGGTCAGTTGTTAAGAGAGTACTAAGGTACTTAAAGGGAACTATCTCTCATAGTTTGCAGTTTAAGAAGTCCATCTCTCTTCAACTACAAGCTTACTCAGATGCTGATTGGGCTAGTGATATCACCGATAGAAGATCTACAGGTAGCATGGCTCTTTTTCTTGGTCCTAATCTTATTTCCTGGTACTCCAGAAAGCAGAAGACAGTTTCAAGATCTAGCACAAAAGCGGAGTATCGTGCTCTAGCAGATGCTACCTCAGAACTAGTTTGGGTGCAGTCCTTGCTTCATGAACTGCATTTATCTTCTCTAAAGGTACCTGTTCTGTGGTGTGACAACATGGGAGCAACATACTTAACAGCAAACCCAATTTTTCATCACAGAATGAAGCATATAGAGATTGCATTTCACTATGTCAGAGAGTTCGTTGCTGCAAAAGCTCTGGATGTTCGTTTTCTCTCCACACATGATCAGATATCAGAAATTTTGACCAAGGGTTTATCTAGCAATCGGTTTTCAGCATTAAGGTACAAGATCATTGTCTCTGCCTCTGCATAGACCCTGTTCTTGCTGGGGGTGGTGTGTGTGTGTGTGTGTGTGTGTGTGTGTGTGTGTATGTGTGGGTGTCAGGAAACAGTCTTAAATCTGTGTGAAGCATATAGAGTCATGTGTGTTGTGTGAGAGTTCTAACTGCTAGGTGACAGTTAAAATGTACGTTAGTCACTGGCTAAGTAAGTAGCGCGTTTCAAGTGTTTAAATACACCAAGAAAGAGAGAGAGAGAGAGAGAGAGAGATTAAGTCTGTAAATCTGAAATCAAGTTTTGAAATGAAATCAAAACCAGAGAAGCTTGTCAAACGACATTAGCTTTCTCACAACCGCTCACTATGAATCTTCAGAATGTCAACACATGTTGGCTGGAGTAAATTATTTAGTTTTGAAAGTCCAGTACATCATTTTCTTTCTTATTCTTTTTGGTTAATGCTAATGCACATATGTAAGATTGATCACGTAAGAACACAGTTAGTAATTTGTTTTTTATTCTTTTGTAAACGAAAGAGTACCCAAAAGCAGCAAGATGTGCGATTGCAGAGCTAGGATTAACCTCATGCAGATTCATGTATGTATACGACTCGCATTTCATCGTATTATTTTTTGCTAAATTATTGTTATCTTTTCTCTTTCGTCCGCGTTACTCTTTTTTTTTTCTTTTTTTCGAAGCAAGAAAATATTCATTGAGAAAGAAAATCAGTGTTTACATGGTTTACGTCTGCCTTACTCTTTCGTGCCATATCGTTAAATTTCTAATTGCAGTAGTTTGTTATGTCGGTAGGATTTATTTGCGTCCCTTTAGCTTTACTTACACAAAGCCCTTGCTAACCTTTTTTTTTTTTTTTTTTGCAAAATAATGTTTGGTACTTTTTTATGTGGTCACAAGTCTATTAAGTCCTTTCAGAAATCACCTTTTCCATTTGGTCCATAATTATTTAAAAATATTAAATGGACCAAAGTACCCTTTCGTGCTAATTTCTACTTATTTTTTGTAGCAGTTCATTCTATCTGATGTACACCGGAGTTCATCCCTTCAAATGTACACCTAATAAAACCAAACTAAAATTCCCACTTATTTTTTGTAGCAGTTTATCTGTCTGATGAACTCCGAAGTTCATTCCTTCAAATGAACACCTATTGCAACCTATAAGGAAACAGAGTTCATTCTTCAAATGAACACCTGATAGAACCTATAAGAAAACATAGTTCATTCGACAAAATGAACACCTATCAAAAACTAACTATTTCAAACCTAGAAATGAGTTCATTTTTGACATGAACACTCACAAAAAAACAAAGCTCATTATTTACATGAACACACAAAGAAACAGAGTTCATCTTCAACACGAGTTCATTCTTTACATGAACACCTAGTAATTCAAGATCTAAAACAGAGTTCATTCTTTACATGAAAACACAAAAATAAAAATAAAAATAAAATAAAAAATACATAAAAATAAAAGTTCATCTTCATCAAACACGAGTTCATTCTGTTTGATGAACTTCGTCCTCTTCATCATTCTTCATCTTAACAAAGTTCATCTTCAACAGCAACAACAACAAAGTTCATCTTCATCTTCATCATCTTCATCTTCATCATCTTCATCTTCAACACGAGCAGCAACAGAGTTCATCTACATCTTCAACAACAACACGAACATCAACAGAGTTCATCTTCAACAGCAACACAAACAGCAACAGCAGCAGATCCAAAAATCAAGAACAAAATTAAGATCCAAAGTTATGATGAAGAAAAAGAAAAAGATGAAGAAATCAAAGGATTTCAAGGTTCTTTTGTAGATCCGAAACTTACCCAAGCATGTGAAGATGATAAAGGTTCATCATCATCATGAATAGCAGCAGAATCTTTAACATCACCGTATTCATCATCAAAACAACAACAAACATCAAAAAAAAAAAAAAAAAAAAAACGCAAAACTTCATCGTATTCATCATCATTATCATCGTTCATCTTCTTCATCACTAGCAGAGAAAAAAATGGAGAGAAGAGAGAATCGTTCATCATCATCTTCATCTTCTTCATCACTAGAAGAAACAAAATGGAAAAAAGAGAGAAAAGGAGAGAAACTAGCTAGATTCGAAACTAAAAAAGAGAGAAAGTGAATCGAAAAATAAGATATTTTCTAGGGTTTTTTTTCTTCTATATATATATATGGTCCCAAAAGGATATTCCTGTCCCTACCAAATGATAATTACATCATGCATGACGTGTCATCCTAGGACCAAGCTATAATTTCTATTTTGAAAATGGACCAAACTATAATTTCTTAGATTTTCTTCTTCTATTTTCTCTCTACGACGTCTTCCTGAACCTCTGCTTTCGCCTTTATGTTCTTGTGTTACTCTCCTACACTCCCTTTCCCCTTCATTATCTTATGTGCGATGTTCCTTTACTTTCTTGTAAGGTACTTTATTCGTGTAGCGTCGCTAAAATTTCTCGTGGGACTTAAACCCGAACTCAACTCATTTGAGTGGAAGCTAGAGTTTATAATATGCGCGCGTGATCCAAGTATCGGGTGTGTATAGCAGCAGAGAGTGCCCTAAACCAAGTTTGGGTGTTCTTAGCTAGATGGTTGTCCCCTTAGTGAAATTAATGTGCCTAAGTAGTAGGTGTTGTAGAAAGCTCTAGAAAATATGTGAGCATGCCTGACACGTTTTGGACATGAGCAGCTAGCGAGGGAGATTTTTATCTCTTTATTTTCTTTTCAAAACTAAATCCTGGAAACAAGTCTTCCTTCTTCTCTTACCTTGTGATTCCACCATTTTTCTTCCCCTCATTTTACTGATTTTCAAGATAAACCTCAAACAAAAAGAAGGTTATTGGTTTTCAAGGGAAAATTCTAGATCAACCAACACTCCAATTTCGCTGAATTTGTGTTCTATAAAGGTAGGGGGTTTTCTCACTCGAAGTAAGTTAATCTTCAATTGGTGCAACTTGATTTCTAATCCATAAATTTGATGATTTTCTTTACAAAGCATGTTTGTCGTGAAACAAGAAATGGGTCTCTGTTGCTTCAACTTTAACTTGATCCTACTATGAAATTGTTGAAGTATTTCTTAGAAATTGAGAGAAAACTATTCAAAGTGGTATGGTTGATACTTGCCCAAACTTTGCTCAAAATCCATGGTTTTTGTGTTGATTTTTGAATGGGTCCGTAAGATTTACAATACAGAAGGTACTTATTTCATCCTTGAAGATTTGGGATGGTTTCAATTTATTTAAGTTCTGATTTTCCCAAAAAATTCTAGTCCCCAATTGAGTTTCAAATATAGCCCATCGCATGTTTGTGAAAAGAACCTCAAATTTCTGAAAACTTGATTTCGGTCCTGTTCTATTGGGACTTTTCGGTATAGCTATGCATCTTATTACCTTGGTTATCATTTTTATGTTATAGAATCTTGTCTCAGCTTTTCAACAAGACCAAATTTGCTGAAATCCAGCACATAATGAATTTTACACGAATTTTCAATTAGAGACTTGCGAAACTGGAAATTTCTGAACTTAGTGTTGCTGTCCTGTTTGTTAGAGACTTTTCGGCATCGTTATGAGACTATTTATTGTTTCTTATCATTTTTATTTTAAAGAGGGTATTCTCAGCTTTCCAAAGAGACAAGATTTGCTTAATTTCGTTGCTAAATGAATTTTGTACAATTTATTGATTATAGACTACCAAAACTGCAACTTTGTGAAAAACGTGAATTCCAATCTAATTTGTCATGACCTTTCAACACATCTACAAGCCTTGTTACGTTTGTATTTTATTTTTATGTTAAAGAGGGACTTCTCAAGTTTTGAATGAGACCTAGTTCGCCGAATTCCATCACATATTGAATTTTGTACAAATTTTTGATTTAAGCATGTCGAAACTGACATTTCTGGAACATCACAGAACTTATGATTTGGGATGTTATGCTCTTGTTGTTTAAAGTTCTCTCCATATTTCCTTTCTATTCCATGATATAAAATTCTTCTTCCTAGCATGGTAAGTATCAACATCCACTTTGGCTAGCACTTTGGCCCACCCTTTACGAATTATGATTGACTTTACCATTGGTGTTTATGCTACTTGAATTTGATCATTTGTCTATGGATTTTGGATTCTCTTCCCTTTAGACGTGAAAATGCATACTCCTTGGTAAGTAAGTAGCGTATGCCAAAAATGATTTACTGGTAAGGTTTTTAAGGTAAGCTTTTAGTTATGGATTTACGTGATTTTCTTAACTTGGTTTCTGGAGGTTTCCTTGACGACGATTTATTTGGTTTTGGAAACTAGAGAACTCTACTATAGGACCGTCAGGCCTTAATTGGCACCCCATCTACGGATGGCAACCCGGAAGACCGTTAGCTGTAACGGTGGCTGGTATCGGACTACCCTGACGTTGGCACCGGCCATGAGAATAGTAGAGTACTTTATTTGCGGCTCAGAATGTTTCTATGATCTACTGTTGCTTAAGATTTACATGTTTACATTTTTACTTTGATCTAGCTGCTGCTCATTGTCGAGGCCTTTATATTTTCACGCTGGTATTATGTTTTCATCGTTATACCCTCTACTGGGCATTCGCTCACCCCGTTTTGTTTTGTTTCCCCCCCCCCCCCACACAGAGATAGGAATTGGCTTGGTGTAGTAATCTGAGGAGAACTTCCGGCAGGAAAGCTAGAGACGCAAAGCTGGTATATACTTTGCTGTCCTTATATGTATATATGTATGTCATGGCACTGATTTGTTGGGAGCGTGTTGGGATGTTGGTAAATAATTTGATTGAATTGCATGTATTTCTTCCTCTACTGTATTAGAAAGTTTTCTTATGTACACACATTAAAATCTTTAGATGTACATTTTATTTGTTTTCGTGCTCAGTGATTACAAATGCATTAAACAGCAATCAATTGCTTAATGCGCTGGTGACGTCTTGTGTCTTTGACAAGTACTTGAACTCTTGTTTGAGATTTCCTACTATCCAGTTAGATTTGTTCTCATTAACTCTTGTTATCTTGGCTCATTTCCAGTTGTATATTTAAACAACCATATAAACTTTCGCCATTACTGGCCTAAATGATTTCCTTAAATGTGAATGTACGTTTCAGGACCTTCAACTTATATAATTACTTCTTTAGAAATGTTGTTTTAAGAAAATTTATGTTTAACATCTATAATCCTTTTAAGTTAGAGCCACGACAAGAGATTTTTATTTCTTGTTTTTCATTGGTATTCATTACCGGATTAAGGAAATGAAATGTATCGTTTTAAATTTTCGAGTGACGTACCGGGGGTTTGGCTCTGCTAATCGGGTTGAAATCCAACCCGTTAGAGGTTAAATTTTCTGGTATGTCACAGTTGGCATCAGAGCAGTTCCGATCTATGTGGACTGTGAGTTTTGGACTTATTGGTTTTCAGATGTGCTGTATTTGATTTTAAGATATGAAAAAAAAAAAAAAAATGTTTTTATTTGTATATGATTTTCATTCTGTCTTTGAGTAATCGAATGCTTCACAAATGTCTGTTGTGCGAGAAATTTATTATTGGCTTCACGTTGTTTTTGGGGTTGGGTAATTTGTCCAAAGCCATGATATAGATATATATATATATACATATAGCTTGCTGTGAGTCTTTGACTCCTAGATCCATAAGCGTTACTAACATAGTGTATCCCTAGTTAGTGCTTTTATCTTGTAAAGATGTCTTGAAGCGCAAGTTTGGAAGTCACCACTTCCGTTGGAAAGGCAAATGATCCCAGTACCGGCCAGAATAAGGCGCGGCGAGAAAAATGTGACCCAGGGGAAGGTTGCATGAGTTATCTGTAGAGTTGGGATTGTTTCTACTGGGATTGTTTCTACACTAGTTGGGCCTCGACGAATATTTGAAGCTATTTAGAGATTGTCATCATACATGGAATTCCTTTGTGGACTGTTTAGAGGGACCCGTTGTTGATGTCCAAGTATTACGGGAGTTTTCGGGAAGCTATTGGCATCGAGCTAGATTTGATTATCGCTTCTCGTCCTCAGTAGATGGTCAAGACTGAACTTCTCAAAATTTGGAGGACATGTTGTAGCCACACCTATGACTATAAGGAAAATTGTGGGGTGCTCTAAAAGTTTTCAAGTATTTAGGCTTCGAAGACGCGACGTTGGCCCTTATCAGGTGATTAGGTGACATGATTCGCAATCGCACCAGATTGTGACTTATGATTAAAAGTCGGTACTCATTAGGTGACGAACGAAGCGTGGAAGCATCACTCTGTAAGAAGCCACTTGGAAGCTGGAGATTGACAGGAAGGACAAGTAACCGGGCTACTTGAAGGTAAATCTTCGTTGCTCTTATGCTTAATTTGAATTTGGGGACCAAATTCTTTTTTTACGGGGTAATGGTGTAGCGTCGCTAAAATTTCTCGTGGGACTTAAACCCGAACTCAACTCATTTGAGTGGAAGCTAGAGTTTATAATATGCGCGCGTGATCCAAGTATCGGGTGTGTATAGCAGCAGAGAGTGCCCTAAACCAAGTTTGGGTGTTCTTAGCTAGATGGTTGTCCCCTTAGTGAAATTAATGTGCCTAAGTAGTAGGTGTTGTAGAAAGCTCTAGAAAATATGTGAGCATGCCTGACACGTTTTGGACATGAGCAGCTAGCGAGGGAGATTTTTATCTCTTTATTTTCTTTTCAAAACTAAATCCTGGAAACAAGTCTTCCTTCTTCTCTTACCTTGTGATTCCACCATTTTTCTTCCCCTCATTTTACTGATTTTCAAGATAAACCTCAAACAAAAAGAAGGTTATTGGTTTTCAAGGGAAAATTCTAGATCAACCAACACTCCAATTTCGCTGAATTTGTGTTCTATAAAGGTAGGGGTTTTCTCACTCGAAGTAAGTTAATCTTCAATTGGTGCAACTTGATTTCTAATCCATAAATTTGATGATTTTCTTTACAAAGCATGTTTGTCGTGAAACAAGAAATGGGTCTCTGTTGCTTCAACTTTAACTTGATCCTACTATGAAATTGTTGAAGTATTTCTTAGAAATTGAGAGAAAACTATTCAAAGTGGTATGGTTGATACTTGCCCAAACTTTGCTCAAAATCCATGGTTTTTGTGTTGATTTTTGAATGGGTCCGTAAGATTTACAATACAGAAGGTACTTATTTCATCCTTGAAGATTTGGGATGGTTTCAATTTATTTAAGTTCTGATTTTCCCAAAAAAATTCTAGTCCCCAATTGAGTTTCAAATATAGCCCATCGCATGTTTGTGAAAAGAACCTCAAATTTCTGAAAACTTGATTTCGGTCCTGTTCTATTGGGACTTTTCGGTATAGCTATGCATCTTATTACCTTGGTTATCATTTTTATGTTATAGAATCTTGTCTCAGCTTTTCAACAAGACCAAATTTGCTGAAATCCAGCACATAATGAATTTTACACGAATTTTCAATTAGAGACTTGCGAAACTGGAAATTTCTGAACTTAGTGTTGCTGTCCTGTTTGTTAGAGACTTTTCGGCATCGTTATGAGACTATTTATTGTTTCTTATCATTTTTATTTTAAAGAGGGTATTCTCAGCTTTCCAAAGAGACAAGATTTGCTTAATTTCGTTGCTAAATGAATTTTGTACAATTTATTGATTATAGACGACCAAAACTGCAACTTTGTGAAAAACGTGAATTCCAATCTAATTTGTCATGACCTTTCAACACATCTACAAGCCTTGTTACGTTTGTATTTTATTTTTATGTTAAAGAGGGACTTCTCAAGTTTTGAATGAGACCTAGTTCGCGAATTCCATCACATATTGAATTTTGTACAAATTTTTGATTTAAGCATGTCGAAACTGACATTTCTGGAACATCACAGAACTTATGATTTGGGATGTTATGCTCTTGTTGTTTAAAGTTCTCTCCATATTTCCTTTCTATTCCATGATATAAAATTCTTCTTCCTAGCATGGTAAGTATCAACATCCACTTTGGCTAGCACTTTGGCCCACCCTTTACGAATTATGATTGACTTTACCATTGGTGTTTATGCTACTTGAATTTGATCATTTGTCTATGGATTTTCGATTCTCTTCCCTTTAGACGTGAAAATGCATACTCCTTGGTAAGTAAGTAGCGTATGCCAAAAATGATTTACTGGTAAGTTTTTTTAAGGTAAGCTTTTAGTTATGGATTTACGTGATTTTCTTAACTTGGTTTCTGGAGGTTTCCTTGACGACGATTTATTTGGTTTTGGAAACTAGAGAACTCTACTATAGGACCGTCAGGCCTTAATTGGCACCCCATCTACGGATGGCAACCCGGAAGACCGTTAGCTGTAACGGTGGCTGGTATCGGACTACCCTGACGTTGGCACCGGCCATGAGAATAGTAGAGTACTTTATTTGCGGCTCAGAATGTTTCTATGATCTACTGTTGCTTAAGATTTACATGTTTACATTTTTACTTTGATCTAGCTGCTGCTCATTGTCGAGGCATTTATATTTTCGCGCTGGTATTATGTTTTCATCGTTATACCCTCTACTGGGCATTCGCTCACCCCGTTTTGTTTTGTTTCCCCCCACACAGAGATAGGAATTGGCTTGGTGTAGTAATCTGAGGAGAACTTCCGGCAGGAAAGCTAGAGACGCAAAGCTGGTATATACTTTGCTGTCCTTATATGTATATATGTATGTCATGGCACTGATTTGTTGGGAGCGTGTTGGGATGTTGGTAAATAATTTGATTGAATTGCATGTATTTCTTCCTCTACTGTATTAGAAAGTTTTCTTATGTACACACATTAAAATCTTTAGATGTACATTTTATTTGTTTTCGTGCTCAGTGATTACAAATGCATTAAACAGCAATCAATTGCTTAATGCGCTGGTGACGTCTTGTGTCTTTGACAAGTACTTGAACTCTTGTTTGAGATTTCCTACTATCCAGTTAGATTTGTTCTCATTAACTCTTGTTATCTTGGCTCATTTCCAGTTGTATATTTAAACAACCATATAAACTTTCGCCATTACTGGCCTAAATGATTTCCTTAAATGTGAATGTACGTTTCAGGACCTCCAACTTATATAATTACTTCTTTAGAAATGTTGTTTTAAGAAAATTTATGTTTAACATCTATAATCCTTTTAAGTTAGAGCCACGACAAGAGATTTTTATTTCTTGTTTTTCATTGGTATTCATTACCGGATTAAGGAAATGAAATGTATCGTTTTAAATTTTCGAGTGACGTACCGGGGGTTTGGCTCTGCTAATCGGGTTGAAATCCAACCCGTTAGAGGTTAAATTTTCTGGTATGTCACAATTCGTTTCAATCTTTCGACCTTCATACTCTGAATCTTCGCTATCCGGACATTTTTCTTTGCTCATCGCGTTGTTTTGTTCTTCTATCATCGCTTTTCTTATTTCGAGATCCGCCTTCCCTTGCTCTTATTTTTTCTTCTTCTCCCGCCTTTGCTTTAGAATTTTTCTCAAGACTTCAATGGTCTCCTCCTCCTTTATACCTAACTTTCCTTTTCTTCTACGAAACAATTGGGTGTTTCTTTCTTCCTTTTCCTTATCGTCTTCATGGATGCTCGTAATTGGACCTTCTTGTATTTCTTCTTCGACTTCCTGCCTCATTCTATCTTCGATGTGTTCTGCTGTTAAGTAGACTACAAGATCACATGCAACTATCTCTGATGGTCTCCTCATGACTAACTTCCCTTATTACTTGACTGTAGCTTGTGTTGATAAGATATTGTATTTCGAACCCTAAATCGTACGATTCAAGATACATATCTACGACTCGGTACAAAGATATTTTCCAAAATGGACTCAACTGATAACGGTTTTGACAGATCCAAAAAATGGGAAATAAATATCTAATGATTCAAACTTTCAAACAAAAAAAGATTTTGCTGAAATATGTAACATAAAAATAATGAACTCCTTACTCAAATTTAACAGTCCTTTACCACTAGTATTCCATAAACCAGATCTAGATTATAAATCCTCTTCTTTACTTGAAAACCTGGTAAATATTACAAAACTTTAAAGGTCTCTTCGATCCACCGATTTAAAACAAAATATGACTGAAAGTTTGAAGATCTAATGAAGTTTGAAATAAAAAAACTCATAGAACTAATTTCTTGCGCGTAGAAAATAAAACTAAAATGATGAAAATAGAGAATACGATAACAAAAGACTGGATCCGTCATGATGATGGAAAAGAAAACCAACAAAACTAAAAAACTTAAGCCATGAATATATACAAGTAACTCATAGGTTCTTTTCCCTTTTTCCGGGGCCAAAATAAAGCTGCACGAAATCCTACAACTACACCCAAGTAGTAAGTCTCACACAAACTTACTAAAACTAGTGAAGAAGATAAGATTCATGCCATTTTATTAGTTTTTCGTAAGGTTTATACATAAAGACAGCTAGATATATCTCTCAAGGGATACAAACCCTAATTTACTCTTTACAAATTTTCTCACCAAACTATTACTTGGACTAGAGAAAATCTCATTACCCTCTACAATGCCCTCTCCCTCCTTATACAGTAGAACCTCTTTATAAGAATACTCCATACATGAATAACCTCCGTATATGAATAAAAAATTCTGGTCCCGATAGAATAAGTCATAAATTTTTTCGGTCCCGTCTTAAGGAACCTACCTCAATATAAGAATAATTCCTAATATTATATAGATAATATAAGTCATATCATACATCAAAGTTTAAGACGAAAAGATTGTGTTGCATAGCAAACTTCCTATATTTAAATTGCGTATCATACATGTGAAACTAAACAAAATTTAACTAATATTTGTATTTCCTAGGTACATTGTGATGGTTGTTGTGCGTAATTATATTTTATCCTAGATACATATATAACAAATTTTTATTGATCATTTCAAGGTAGACCCTATATTAGAATAACCTCCATATAAGAATACCTTCTTGTGGCCCGTAGGATATTCTTATATAGAGTTCTACTGTATAGAACTTTTACATAGTGGTTGACAACTAATAAAGTAGTTTATTCCCCTACAAACTCGGCTAAAACTTCGATCTGTTGTCTCCTTATCGCGTAAATCTGGGTCAACAATATCATCGCGGCTGCTATCACACTTTCCATGTGAATTTTATCTTCATCGTCGAGATATCTATGGTTAGTCCAACTCATCATCGCGGTATTGGTCATATTCTTCTCGTGATCCTCTAGTCATCGCGCTACTTTCTATTTGTCGTGCTCTTAACTTTCTTAAATATGGCGAGACGATAATTTATATCCACAATTTAAGTTCCAGTCAACCCGCTAACTTAATCCAGAGCCATTGGCCATCTCCATCTGACTGTCGTTAATGACTGTTTAGAAGAAGTTAAATCTACGCATTGTTTTCACCCACTACTAATTGTGATTTTAAAAGATCGATTAATGTTGGATATCCTGATTCATTGGCTAAGAATGACGAATATGATTGTTACATATGGAATACGATTCAGGTTTCTTCGATGCCTCCACACTAAAAATTGGTGTAGGTATTTTTGTGAATCCTAGAGTGCAGTGGAGAGAAGAAGGAAGAATTTCATGGAGAAGCAAGAATATATACGAAGCCTTTTTATTGGTCATGGAGGCATTTAGAAGCAAGGATTTTGATCCTTCAATCGATTAAACAGTCTTATGACTAAAGAACAACAATTTGCAGGTAACGATGCCTAGCATTAAGAAAAGTTGATATCCCGGAAAGCATGCTCTGCGCCTATACCAAGCCTTAGCATCAAGACACAGACTGAATTTGCTTCAAAAGCTTGTACTGCTGTTAAATTTTGCGGGCATCCAACTCAAAACCAATTGTCAATGAGGGGAGGGGCCCTTCCATATTATATTTAAGTTAATTATGCGGAAACAAGCGATGTGGGACTATTGTCCTTCCACACGCCCCCTCACGTGTAAGGCCAGTAACTCGGTCTAACACGTGGACCACGTACGTAATGACCAAAGTTGGGTCATAACTCGGCCTAACACGTGGACCACGTACGTAATGACCAAAGTCGGGTCATGGGTTAATTATGCGCAAACAAGCGATGTGGGACTATTGTCATTCCACACGCCCCCTCACGTGTAAGGCCAGTAACTCGGCCTAACACGTGGACCACGTACGTACGGGTCATGGGTGCACAAGTGACACATCGGTCACGGTAGGTAGTATAGTAATAATGACCCAAATCGAGCCTACACCCCGCGTACGGGGCTAGGCCCGTACATGTTAAAGTTTGTGGGCATCTAACTTAAAACCAATTGGAAATAAGTGGAGCGGCCCTTCCATGTTATATTTAAGTTACTTATTCGGAAACAAGCGATGTGGGACTATTGTCCTTCCACAACTGCGCTCTGTGAGCACATGAATTCCTACACTAGCTAATTCTTTATGCTCATTTTTTTGATGCGATAACCAAACAATTATTTTCATTCGTTTTTATAAGTTAATTGTAGGGGTTAAATACCGCACAACCGATAAACCACGCGAAGCAACTGAATTAGAAAGGAGCGAAGGGGAGTTGCACATAGGATATCTCAAATGACAGGATCAGCGACGTCACAAAATCATCAGTAAAGTGTGAGAGTTGTGCGAAGACTATATAAACGCCCGAAGACATCCCGTGGTGGATCCAGAAAATAAGGGCTTTATAAGTTGTCCTCCATTGTGTAAAATCCCTATATATAGGACCAGTACCACCCTTGTAGTGAGGGAGAGGTCTTTTTGGGAGTTGAGATAAAATTTTAGGAGAGAGAAAGTTATTTTCTTCCCAAGTTAGGGTTTTATCTTCTTTGCATTGATTTCTAAAACATTTGGTACCCAGCAAATGTCCAACGCCTAGCTTTGGTACCCAATATTTGAAAAATTAAGGGTTGGTACCTTGACCTGCCGTTGACTGTTGAAGTCAACCTTTGACTAATATTTAATTTATTTTTACTAATTTTATAAATATATTATCTGATTTGACAAATGTACCCCTTAAAATCATTATACCCGTCTCCTTCTCGGCTACTTATTTTCTTAAATAGTGTCAATCCCTAACTGACCATCTGTTACCTATATCATCCCACAATTTGTTTAGAATCTGAAACTACCCTTAATCTTCTTCAACCTCCACAAATTATCATCACCATCAATGGCGGGCTGCGGGCACCAATATAATTAGTTGCGAAGAAGAAATTTAAGTTGGAACTTTAAACAAGCGGGTTGTGGGTAAAGAATTGTTGTTGGAGATCGAAATGCCATCAGTACATCACCATTTACTTAAAACCAATTTTAATCATACAAACAATCAAATCAACAGTAACACATTATCATTAGTACATCACCATTTCTTTAATTTTATAACCAATTTTAATCATACATTACCAAACCAACATTACCATCAGTATATCATCACTCCCTTCTCTGTTTTCGCGTTTTTTATTAATCCTATCTTCTGCTACGTTCTTTAATGTTTCTATTGAATCATTGTTGTAGAATCCAGGGTGTCTGCTAAATTTGATTTGCATTCAATAAATGTTTATAATGTCGATTGATTCTCTGTGGAAAAAACAAAATTTGGGGTTTTTCCATTATTGAATGGTTTTTCTGGGAAATTTGGATCAAGAGCAGAAAAATAAGATGATTTCTTATTAGAATTGGGTTTGAAATTAGAGTCTTACTTTGATACCTGCTTTGATTTCCTAATTATACCGTGGAACTCCATCTCTATATCTTTTCCTCTCGATGAAGAAGAAGACTAGTCTTCACATCTCTTCTAAATTTGGATTAAGATGCCAAAAATATTTCCCCACTCCAACCAAAACACTCATTTTAACTTTATCTTTTTTATTTGTTTTCATTTGGTGTTTTCTTAAAAGTGATGTTTCACCCGATCCATCAATGGCGTGTGAAAGTGACTAAGAGAATGGAAGATAAATCCATGGTTTTCATTAGGGATATATTGGTAATTTCAAATATCTTTTGAATAAAAATTTGATAAAAAAAAAATAATATCTGGTCAAGCATTGACTTCAACAGTCAACGGTAGGTCAAGGTACCAACCCTTAATTTTTGAAATATTGGTTACCAAAGCTAGGTGTTGGACATTTGCTGGGTAACAAACGTTAAATAACTCATTTCTAAACTCAATAAAAATCTCTTTAAGTGTTCTTCACAATGGTTTCATAATTTACTATATAGATTGTGTAAGGGGTGTAGTAATAGGATTTTCTACTAGGAGTACTACATTTTGGCGCTAGAATACAGCTCGGGAATGGGATTACACCTGTTTGTGAAAATTTTAAGTTGAGTTTCTTTTTCAAAAAATTCTTTTAAGAAGGTTTATTATTTTTCTAGTTTTTGAAAGACTTTAATCGTTTTTGTGAAAATAAAACATGTGGGATCACCCATTAAAACCACAGTTTTCAATTAGGAAAGTAGTTCTATAGAATAAATACCCTTTTGAAAAACAAAGTTTACGGATCTGAAAAGATTTCCATAGAGATAGTGAGAGAAGTTACCCATAGATTTCAAGTTGAGGTTGTCTGCACATAAAAGAAAGAAGAACCATTTGATGCGAGAAGAAGAGCGAGCAAGCATGCATACAATACACGAGTGAGTAGATCCACAGGAATAATAAAGAATATCGGAGCAAAAGAAGGAAGTAAACGTCTACAGTGCAATATGATAACAAAGTCAGGTATAAATATTATGGATTTTAGTGCAGGACTCACAAGACAAATCCACAAGCGTTATTACGAAGGAAGGAAGATCTCGACGGTCGAAAAGATATCACCCTTGCACGAATGCAAAAAATAGAAGATCATGTTTGAAGCAGATGACATACCACATAGAAGCGGGGGGCGAATAGATCCATTGGTAATGCAGCCACTGCGCACTGAAGAATGATGAAGGACGAAGGCGCAAAAAACTCTCAGGAATGGGAGATCGAAAAAACTTTGATAGATACCGGGAGCTCAGCCGACATCTTGTTCTATCACACGTTCAAGGAGATGGGATACAACGACACGGATTTATTACCAACTATATACAACATACATGGTTTCAACAAAGTTATAACAACCAAAAGGGGAGGTCATTATAAGTACGCCGCTAGGAGAAATAGAGGTGAAGGTAAAACTATGTGTGGTGGATGTGGAATCACCGTATAATATGATATTGGGAAGACCATGGCTACACGGCATAAAAGGAGTGGCATCAACCTTGCACCGATGTCTACGCTTCCCAATGCCGAGCGGAATAGGAGAGATTGTAGACGACTCAGAAAGATCCAGTACCTGCAGTCAGCTAGATGTGAGGAATTATGAAGGCAGAGCTAAAAAGAGAAAAGATAACTGGAGAAAGGCGAAGCAATCAAGAAAGAAGGAAGAATTCAGGGTGTATATGATACGAGCGAAATAAGGAAGAGGCATACCGGTCGAAGTCCCAGACGAGGAAGGTGCACCAGCGAGAGAAATAAAAGAACCATCCCCGTTAAGCGAACCTAAGGCAAACTTTGTTGCAGCAGAGCCAACCAAAGAAGTAAACATATGAACTGAAGAGGATCCCAAGATGATAAAGATTGGGATAGGGATGGATGCAGAAGAAGAAGAGCAAACAATAAACCTTCTGCGAAAATACAATGATGTCTTCGCATGGGATATGGATGAAATGCCAGGTATCGATCCTGATATCGCATGTCACAAGTTAGACATTAGGAAGGACGTGCGACCATTCAAGCAAAGAATAAGGAAAATAACAACCACATACCATCCGCAAATAGAAGTGGAGTTACAAAAAATGCTAGACGTAGGAATAATTCGACCAGCAAAATACCCGGAGTGGATAGCAAACATGGTGGTGGTGCCGAAAAAGAACAAAGGGATAAGAATCTGCATCGACTTCAACGACTTGAACAAAGCATGTCCAACAGACAGCTATCCGTTACCAGATATACCACAGATGGTAGAGGCTACCTCAGGATATAAAATATTGTCACTTATGGACGGGTATAAAGGATACAATCAAATTCCATTAGCAGAACAAGATCAGGAACACACGACTTTCTTCGCACCGAGAGGATTATACTGCTACACTAAAATGCCTTTTGGATTGAAGAATCCAGGAGATATGTATCAGAGAATAATGGAAAAGGTATTCGCGGAGTGGATTCATAAAACCTTAGAGGTGTATGTTTATGACATGCTTGTAAAAAGTAAGGAGATCGAAAATCATGTAACTCATTTGGAAGAAATATTTGTGCGAATGCGGCAGTGCAAAATTAAAATAAACCCTGCGAAAAGTATCTTCGGAGTGGCATTAGGGAAATTCCTAGGATATATTGTATCAGAAAAAGGAATACAAGTAGATCCAGATAAAGTGCAAGCAGTTCGCGACATGCCAACACCAAGCGACATTAAAAGATGTGCAAAAATTAAATGGACTTTTAGCCTCGTTGGGACGGTTTATCTCGCGCTCTTGAGATAAATGCAAGCAATTCTTTAGCATTCTAAAGAAAGGAGCCAAATTCGAATGGACAGCTGAATGTGAAAAGGCGTTACAAAGCATAAAGAATTACTTAATGAACATGTCTATTTTGTAGAAAGTTGAACCAGGAGAGGATCTATTATTATACTTGGCTTCGACACCATACAATGCAACAGAAAAGAATAATGCGAAGATTGAGAGACTCATCCCCGCACTAGTATATGCAGCTCAAAAGCTTCGTACGTATTTTCAAGCCCACAAAATCAGAGTCCTTACAAAGGTACCAATTGAATCTGTGATGAAGAATTCAAAACGGTCTGGGAGAATAGAAAGATGGAACGCGCAGGTGGGAGAGTTCGAAATCAAATATGAGATACTATCATCACCAAAATCACAAGTTATTGCAGAATTTCTAGCAGAGTTTCCCTTGGAGGAAGATGAGAGTGTAGAAGACATGATGGAGATAGACGAAGAACAAGGGAACCCACAAAATCTATTAAGAGAACGAAATTCGAAAAGGTGGGAGATACTAGTTGATGGATCCGTAAACGGGGAAGGAAATTGAATAGGGATAGTAATTATATCACCATCTGGGGCAAGAATGGCATATTCATTTAGGTTGGAGTTCGCGTCAACAAACAATGAAACATAGTACGAAGGAGTAATACATGCGTTGCGATTGGCAGTAGAAATGGAGTTGGATGACGTCAGAATAACTAGTGACTCATAACTAGTGATCAACCAGATATTAGGGATATACAACACAAATGAACCTTCATTACAGAAATACAAGTTTGCTCGCGGAGGAGTTATCAGCATAAATAAAAAACATGGAGTGGAGACACATATGCAGGAAAGACAACATATTTGCAGACGCTCTGGCATTTCTCGCGTCGATGCTGGTAGATCCAACCGCACGATACATAAAGATTACAAAACTTTTCCTACCATCAATCAAAAAGGAAGGAGAAGCAGATGTAATGATAGTAGAAGGCGGGGAAGAAGAAAATAGTGATAACATAGCAGATTGGAGATCGCAACTCCATTCATACTTGGAGAGGGGATAAGTATCAAGGAACAGATTGGAAGCACACAAGATAAAGAGCCGTGCGAAAAATTACGAATTGAGGGACGGAGTACTCTATTGAAGATCATTCCTTGGGCCTTCGCTCCGATGCTTGACGCGAAAAGTAGGAATGGAAATACTGAAGGAAATACATTATGGAGACGCAGGGAATCATAGCGGAGGAAGGTCACTGGCGTACAAAACAAGGATACAAGGGTATTATTGGCCTTACATGCATGAGGACGCGAAAGAAATATCTAGACGATGTGAAGAATGCCAAAGGCATGGAAACATAATAATGCACCAGGTGCGAACTTAAGTTCGTGAACCAGTGTATGGCCATTCGCAAGGTGGGGCTTAGATATCGTAGGACCATTCATACCAGGGTCAGGCCAAATAAGATATTTGATTGTCGCAACAGACTATTTCACAAAATGGTCAGACGCAAAGACGGTTCAACATATATGCGATAAGGACATCTTCACCTTCATATTTGAGACTATCATCTGCAGATTTGGCATCCCCGTACAATAGGTGTCTGATAATGGAAAGCAGTTCTAGGGCAAGAACATAGAAATGCTGTTAAATGCCTTCAAAATCCAGATCGAAAAATCAACTCCATTACACCCACAAAGTAATGGGACAGTTGGGGGCAACTAACAAGACGCTTGCGAATACGCTGAAGAAGAAGTTGGAAGGTCATAATAAAGGGTGGTGCGAGCAGATCCATAATGTCTTATGGGCATATCGAACAACATGAAGAGAAGCAACAGGAATGTCACCATTCTGTTTGACATATGGAGTTGAAGCTGTATTACCAACCGAAGTAATTACACCAACGACAAAGAAAGAAGCTTGGGAGAAGAACCTAAACACAAGCCTGATACTAATAAATTGAATGAACCGGGAGGAAACTAGAGAGGCTGCTTTGTAACACATGGAGAACTATCACAAAAGATTGGCAAGGAGTACAACAAGCGTGTCAAACCGAGGGAATTCCAACCATGTGAGCTAGTATTAATAGAAATACCGTCTTATCAAAAATGAGGAGATGGAAAGCCTGGAGAAGAAGAGGGATGAACCGTATATAATCAAGCGAATTGTGGGAAACAGGCGTATGAGTTGATGGACAAGGATGAAAAAGATGTTAGGCGGAGACTCGATCATCCATGGAATAGATTATACCTTAAAAAGTATTATCTCGTAGAATGTTTAATATAATAATGCATGTGAAATAAGAAGAGGACAAGTTCATAATGTACAAGAGAAGTTATAAATAGAAGGAAAGTATTAGTACTCTCAAATACAATGATACGTAACAATACAAATATAATAAAGAGGCAACGATAAAACCTCATAAATAAGACCTCAATAGGGGTCAAATTAAAAAAAAATTAAAACCTCTAACTAGGGAGGCTAGGTATCCTATTATGGCGTGCACCCTAGTTCGCACTTAAGCAAGAGGCAATATATATAAGCCCTAACGCGCGTCATAATTGGGAAACACCTAGTAATGCATGGCTTGGGCGAAAGCCATACCATTCCTGGGACCTAAGCCATAGAAGGTGGGGGCGAAATAAAAGCCTATCCGGTAGAGACTCCTTAGTCGAAATACTAAGGTACTAAGTTCTCTATTATGGAGTGTAGAAACTCGACAAGGCGCCACGGTAAACGGTTGAGCTAAGGGTGTCGGGGGCGTCTGGAGCGTACCTCGCCGCTCTTAGCAAGTCCTGGCTATGATACACTCGGTCCTCAAGAAACCCCACTTAGGGTGTGGTCTTGTAACCATAAGCCATATCGGCTGAGGGATAAGAGACCGCGAACACAACTGATTGTTACATCACTTGGATGGGAGGAGCCCACCCTAACCCGGAGGGGTCGTCTCCTGAAGGGGCAATCATGGGGAAGATAAGGACGACACCCTCCACTAGGGAGCTGAATTGTGTCAAAGACATTAATGTCACAAGGCTTTTTCTCATGGGAGTACTTAGACTTGTCATATTAATGCATATTCACATATCTTGCATAGGCAATAATACAAAGGATGATAAGATAGGGTCAATGGGTCAATACGCGAAAACGTAAAGACGTCCTGCGATTCTATCGCATGGCCAAAACAATATCCTGAGGCAAAGATAAGCCCTATCAACAGGAGAGGATGGCTAACACCTATACTTAGGGAGGCTCAATAAGACCTCACAATCAAACACAAAAAGACCTAAGTAAATGCTCATGTCATAAAAACATTTGTTTTCTAACAGGGGCTGTATTCGCATACATACTATTTGCGTGTTCACATATATAATAGCATGCATTTGCATGAGTTATATATTACATTCGCATGAATAATATGTTATATCCAGATAATCAATATCTTATATTCTCACGAGTAATTTCTTATATTCGCATAACATATATCTTGTTGTCGCACAAGTATCATCCTCCTTAAATGGACTTTACGTTTTTGGCAAGTATTTCGTGAGAACGTTATTATATAACATGCAAATAATAGAGGCAAGTATGGGAATTCTGTAAAGAAAGTATTCTTCGCATGATTAGAAAATAACCTTGTATAGAAACGAATCAGGGGAAGAAAATGTTGTTCGCATACTCGAGAAAATAATCTGTAAAAACAAAATTATCTTTCTTTAAATGTGCAAATGAAAAACAAAAGAGAGATCCAAACAAGTTCATAAGGATAGAAACAGAAGGAAGATAAGAGTCACTTTGAGGAATTTCATCATGCGAATCAATGGCTTCAGTCTCAGCAGCAGGAGGGGAGCTTGGAATAGAGGCCTTCGCAGAAGCTTCAGCATAGGGAATAACTTGAGCTTCAGTATGAGGAGTAGCTTCAGTATTCGGTGCATCAAAAAGATTGCCTCCAGATCCATCCCCCTCGGGTTGATCTTCAGGAAGAGGGATATCCTCGTCACAACTGACATAATCATAGTCACTATCAGGCTGAGGAATAGCTTCATTGTCGAAATGTCAAGAGGTTTCACTTCCTCCGGAGGCTGACGAATTGGTGATGCATATCCCATCGACAAAAGCTTTAGCTTGAAGATGAGCTTAGCGTGCGACATCCTTTTGAGCATTCTTGACATTAATCCTCATCAATTGTTCAAGATATATCTGTCTCCTCTCAGCCATCGTCACGAGAAGATGAGAGTGTAGAGGTAAGATCCCTAACGTTCTTGAACTTCTCATAAACGCGAGAACAAAGAATACCGGAGTTAGCTTAGAAACCACAAAATCGTATAAAAGAAGCAGCATTCGAAAGAAGCTAAAAATATAAGTTGAGGGAGTCAGCTTGGTGCGACTACCTTCCATCTGAGAAAGGTAATATTGAGACAGGGAAAGACCACTACTTCTCATAACCTCCAAGTGTTTATCAAAATCATCACCTATCCAGCCTTCAAGACGAGAGCGAATCTTATTCCCATCTTTAGTAAGAGAGGCATGTTTCTTCTTCAAGATATCATGTGAGCTTTCCAACCGAGTGTGCTGTTCGCGAAGCTTCTTCATTTCGACAGTCATTTTCACTTTGCTATTTATAATATTATCATTTTCCAAGGACACTCTCTTCATATTTTTGTCATATTAATTCCTTAGAGCGCGAAGAGATTCCTCTTGATCAATACAGGTTCGTCGAAGAGCGAGGTATTGCTGGGAGTTATTCGTTTTCTCCTTCAAAAGAGATTGATTATCTCCCATGAGGGTGCGGTTTTTCTCTGATAAAGTTTGGTTACTTAAGTCCTTTGTCATATAAAAGCCCGAAATATGGGATATTTGGGAATTCAGTGGAGTCGAATCGAGTACTAAGGCCATGATTTTCATTCTTCAAATTATCAACTTGGTCAACTAAATATGAGCGATCACTAAGAAATTGATTCAACTGATGCCGCAACTCTTTATTCTCTGCACAAGCATCCTCAGCTGAATATTGGATATTGTACCTTTCCATGACTCGCTTTTGGTTTAAATATAAATATTCTCACAAGCGAGAGGCAAAAGGGAAAAAGAGCATGAGAATAAATACATGCAAAGAAACTTAAGGGAGAAGTGAGATAAGGTAAAATCCCAAGACTAATAAGAAAAAGAAGAGAATACTCTAAGCTCTTGGTTTCTTGAGAGAAGTTTCCCGACCAAGAGTTCACCAAAGATGCACATCACCTTTCAATTTGGAATTCTCTTGAGTAAGCTCGAATGAGGGAACTAGACTACGAAAATCCATCGGCCTAGATAAAGCGCGTCGAGATTCCATACAATCAAAGGTGCGTGAGACTTATACGGAGAGCAGGCCGCCCAAAAGCTTAACAAGAGACTCGCACAAACGCCGTTTGACCGGTCATTAGAAGATGAGCGTGCGAGTTGTACGATATCGAGGAGTGGATTTACTCCCAAGTTCGTCGCTGCATCGAGGCACATACCTCATGAGCCGCAAATTTCGCTTGAGAGGGAATAGGTAGTGCGAAGAGGAGAAGTGGTCAATACAAGGTGCTCATGGAGGAAATAGAAAATCAAAAGCATCCGGAAGAGAAGAGACGAGTAATCCCACGGATGTGGGATAACCAAAGAGGTGGAAATGGGGATATCTAACATAGATGCAACAACTTCTTCAGTTGAAGAAGTGATGGCCTGAGTCATTAAAGTTAGGTCCAGAGGAGCCGGAGTCACTGTTGGAAGAGAAGAAATATATGAAGAAGCTAAAAGCATAAGGTCCTTACAGGGATTTTCAGCAAAAGAAGGGAATGATGAACATGCGATAGTGTTCGCTGAAGAAGGAATAATAGATGATGAAGGGATGGTAACACTCGCTTGATCGGTAGCAGAGGCATTCGCCTAAGTAGGAGGAGTGATCACACCGGAAGGCCCCTGTTGTGTAAACTTCTTCCTGAAACTCGGAAGAGCCATGCGAGTATCAATGGTAGGAGGATGTTTGCTCCTCTTAGGCTTCTTCTCCTTCGCATCAGCCTGCGAATGACAACGCATATAAGAAACAGAGGACACAATATTGTTTTAAAGAGTAAGGTGTTTCTTAATACCTTGTCATGCGAAGGCTTCCTCTTAAGGGACTTGTCACCTTGGGAATTTTCATTTTTAGGGTTTGGAATAGTGAAAAAAGTTTCAGAGGAGGAAATTTTGCTGCAACAAAAAACAGTATGGGAATTATCGATAACAGCAACAGAGCTATAAAATGGCGATACAGAAAGAACAATACGTAGAAGAGGAATAACAATGGTGGTGATTAACTACAGGCAACCAAAAATAAGCTACACACAGTAAAAAGTACGATAGAAGAGATAAAACAAACCTTTGAGGAGAATCCATGGGATGCCAGCACTAGCAGGAGGTGGGAAGATGAAGATTCTGAGAAAACGAAAATTCAAGCAGGTTTGTGAAGAAGAAAAACTAAGGAAGAGAAAATCTCTCCCTCCCAAAAGGATTAAATAAGGAAGAATATGACCGGTTACACCAGGTGGAAAAGAAGACGTGTCGGTAATAAATGAAAAAGTGGGAACGTGTGAACGGTTATGCCAAAAACCGTAAACTTGTCGGTTAAAAAGAATATGAAAAGTTGATAGGGTGCGGAAAATGACATATATAGGTGTGAAAACAACCAAGGAAAGGTTTCTCTCATCGCTCCTTCTTCGATAAAGATCGCTGAGTGAAGAGACAAAATGTAGGGGTTAAATACCGCACAATCGATAAACCACGCAAAACAACTTAATTAGAAAGGAGCGAAGGGAAGTCGCACGTAGCATATCTCAAATGACGGGATCAGTGACGTCACAAAATCATCAGTAAAGTGTTAGAGTCGTGCGAAGACTAAGAGCACGCGCGAGAAAACACAATGTAAACGCCCAAAGACATCGCGCGGTGGATCCGAAAATAAGCGCTTTATTAGCTGTTCTCCACTGTGTAAAATCCATATATATAGGACTAGCCACCCTTGTAGTGAGGGAGGGGTCTTTTGAGAGTTGAGATAGAATTTTAGGAGAGAGAAAGTTATTTGTTTCCCAAGTTAGGGTTTTATCTTTTTTGTATTGATTTCTAAACTCAATAAAAATCTATTTAAGTGTTCTTCACAATGGTTTCATAATTTACTATATAGATTGTGTAAGGGTGTAGTAGTGGGATTTTCTAGTACTACATTAATCATGATTTTGAGGTTTACAACTATTTAAATAGTAGCTGATAAATAAATGAAAACAAAATATACACCCGATTTGTATATACCAAACTAATATCAATATCTTCTTTTTTTCATCGATATCTTTTTTTTTTTTTTTATATACCCTCGGTATACTTCTTTTTTGTGGAAATTTCTGAGGAACCCACATTTGAACCCTCTCTCTTCCACAAACCCATCAATAAGATGGAATATATGTGTAGCCCAAAGTATGAGATCTACGGATCGGATTAATAGATTTAGATTAGATATATATTTTCAAATTTTCAAGAAGACTAAATTAGCCTTATCATTATTTGTTACTAACAAATTTATTAATTATTTTTTTAATTCTTTATGGTCAATCGATTGATTCCATATTTCCATCATTCATGGGCGACATTTACTCCATCTCAAATCATTAGTAGGTTGCATTTTTGTTCCTCTTTTAGTTTAGATCCGAGATTCTGGGTCAATCTTCAACCAAATTCATATTCATTAAATATGAGGTTTCATTTATTTAGATCCGAGACATAGGATCAAGATTTTGTGAAATACACGAGATGCATATATCAACGAGAAGAGGTGAAAATGTAATAACACGCAATGCATGCTTGATGTGAAAAACTCGATGTAATATGCGCAGATACACCTCTAAACTCGTTAATACATGATTTTGTTAACATATATCCTTATTTAAGGATAAATATTGTTTCCTAGTATATAGGATCTTTGCTTTATCACAATATATTTTTAGCTCTATATATTCATGAGTCGTGTAAACCGTAATTGATATGATTATCATAATAAAGAATTATCTTCTTCTCAATCTCATATTTGTGAAGATGGTATCTATGAGCTAGGGTTCTTGAATCATGGGTAGTGATTCGTAATTATACCAAAATAAATCTAAACAAAAAGGGAGATGGAAAACAAATGCACTCCTATTATCGTTCAATCGAAGGTGCATCATTCAAGCACGGATTGTTCTTGATGAAACAAACTATAACTTGTGGTCACAAATCATGGAGATGCATATTGTTTGAAAAGAAAAAAACTTCTTTTATTATGGGAAGAACAAGAAAACCTACCGAGGAAGATCCAAAATATGAAAAGTGGCACACGAGATAATCAAAAGGTCAAGAGATGGTTGTTGATGTCTATGTCACCTGAAATCATGAAGAGATATATTCGGTTACCTACCGCTAGAGAGATCTGGGATGCATTATCTAAAGCTTTTTATGATGGAGATGATGAGATGCGGTGTTTACTCTAAACCGACGCAGCGTTTTCGGCAAATCAAAATGGCGAGCTCTCTCAACTTATTATGGAGAACTAACTTGAAATCTTTGGAGAGTTGGATCATCGTGACAAGGTGGTTATGGAGAATCCTAATGATGTTGAAGCCTATCGAAAATCAATACAGCGCCTAAGGGTGCATATATTCCTCTTTGGATTAGATGAAAGTTTTGAGCAGATCCGTGGTGAAATCTTGAGAAAGGATCCTATTCTGAATTGGAATCATGTTATTCACTTGTTCGTCGTGAATCACATTCGACGTACAACAATGACAAAAGAATCGGAAGAAGTTGAACCTACTGCTATGGCAACTCGAAACCCAAGACAATCAAAAGGGGTTTTTTCATAGATACTCAAAGACCGAGGTGGACAAGTCATCACTTAAGTGTACACATTGTAATCAATCTGGACATACAACCGACATGTGTTTCGAGTTGGTTGGATATCCAGTTGGTGGGATCAACATATGGAGAGGAAGAAGGAGATAAAGAAGAATTCGGTGCTCCAATGGCTTCAACAAAGAAAGGAAAGGATTCCATGGTAATATCCGCTTCATTAGCAAGGACAGTAACGATGGTAAGTTTTTAAATATTTCTTCACTTGTTTGAATAATTCATGGATAGTTGATTCTCGTGCTACAGACCATATGACATGCGATTCTAAACAAGTCTATTCCTTAAACCATCCTTACAAAAAACAATCTCTACCGCAAATGGCTCACAAAGCTCAAATTATGGTGAAGGGTCAATATCTCTCACTGAAAGTTTAGACTTAGATTCTGTCTTAGTAGTTCTTACATTAGACTGTAATCTCCCTGTCGATTCCCAAATAACTAATACTTTACATTGTGTGGTAATATTTTGGCCTCGATCGTTGTGTTTTTAAGGACATCACAACGAAGCAAACGATTGGTTATGGTGTTAAGCTGGGAAGCTATATTATCCGGATTTGGTGTCAAGTAGTTCGGATAAACTCGCGTCAAGCTCTTCTTGCCGATGGTTCCGAGGGGAGAGACAAAAATCTCAAATTTTGTTATGGCATCGACGATTGGGACATGCGTCGTTTGGTTATTTAAAAAAATTATTTCCTAGTTTGTTTACAAAACTTGATATTTCTAGTTTTCATTGTGAAGTATGTGAACTTGCAAAAAGCCATCGTGCTTCTTTTCCATTATCATTCAATAAGAGTCCAGTTCCTTTTATGATACACTCGATGTTTGGGGCCATCTAAAACTACTACTCTCGGTGGTTCAAAATGGTTTGTTACTTTTATTGATGATTGCACTAGAATGACGTGGGTGTGTCTCATGAAAAGCAAAAGTGAAGTTACCAACTTGTTTCAAAAGTTCCATAAGATGATTAGCACTCAAGACAACAAACAGATTCAATTTCTTCGTAGTGATAACGGTGGTGAATATATGGATTCGACCTTCAACATTATTTAGAGGGACACGAAGTTATTCATCAAACTACTTGCTCTAATACGCCTCGCCAGAATGGAGTAGGGGAGAAAGAATCGTCACTTATTGGAAGTGGTCCGTGCTTCATTAATAGAAGCACATATGCCATTGATGTATTGGGGAGAGGCACTTATCATAAAGATATCTTATAAATCGAGTGCCATCCAAGTACCATTGTGTTTCAAACACCCCATCAAGCTCTTGGTGAAGCGGTTGTGTCTCCAACTGTTCCTAATCTTCCGCCTCATGTGTTTGGTTGTGTAGCTTATGTTCATCCGCACAAGAATCAACGTGATAAGTTGGCTCCTAGAGCTCGAAGTGTGTATTTGTGGGATATGCAACAACTAAAAGGGATATCGTTGCTATCATCCTCCAACCAAAAGAATGTTTGTTACTATGGATGTTGTATTTCATGAAGATACTATGTATTTTTCATGTGAGTCCGAACTTCGTGGGGAGTACCATAAGAAAATCGGACTCTTAACTATGATGAAGATATATCGGAAATCGATGTCTGTTATTGTCAATTCGATGATATACCTCAAGAAAATTTTGATGAAGGTTCTTCAAGAGAAGAAACAAAGTACAAAGATTGGATCGTCTTTGTCGAGATTCAAGATGAGGTTATGATAGAAGAGATTCCGAGTCTACGTTACCTCAAGAAGATGAAACACCAAACCAATCGTCTGCTACGGATGTTCTTGAAGAATCAAGGAAACAACTTCCACAACGTATAAATAGAGGTATTCCTAAACCTAGATATGAACCTGAAATCTCTAGTAAGGTTAAGTACCCTATGAGTCATTATGTCTCTCACCATCGTTTGTCTAAAGCTAATAAGGCATTCGTGAATCAACTATCTCTTGCTTTTATTCCTAACAATGTGCAGAAGCATTAGCTGATCCAAAATGGAGAGCAGCCATAGAAGAAGAATTGAGGTCCCTGTTTCAGAATGATACTTGGGATTATGTTGATTGTCCAAAAGGAAGAAAAAATTGTGGGGTGTCGTTGGATTTTCACCATTAAATACAAGGCAAATGGTGAGATTGAACGTTATAAAGCAAGATTAGTTGCTAAAGGTTACAGCCAAACTTACGAGATCGACTATACGGAAACTTTTGCTCCGAAGAGCGAAAATCAACACCGCACGAGTCTTGTTATCGCTTCGCAAACTTGGATTGGCCTTTGCATGATTTGATGTAAAGAATGCCTTCTTGCATGGTGAATTAATCAAGAAGTTTACATGGAGCTCCCACCTGGTATTTCGGCCCAGGATCTCATGGTAAGAAGGTATGTAAGCTAAACAAGTCATTATATGGACTAAAACAATCTCCCAGGGCCTGGTTTGGAAGATTCACCAAATCTATGAGAAACTTTGGATATCGTCGAGTAATTTGATCATACTTTGTTCATAAAGAAAAGGAAGGATAAAATTATTTTGCTCTTATCATATATGTAGATGATATGGTGGTAACAGAAATGATCCGGAGGAAAGGAAATCTTTGCAAAGATACTTATCAAAGGAATTTCAAATGAAAGATCTTGGTTCATTGAAATACTTCATTGGGATTGAAGTTTCTCGATCCAGTTGAAGGAATTTTCTTATCACAAAGGAAATATGTTCTTGATCCGCTAAAAGAAGTGGGCATGTCAAAGATGTCAACCCGTCCATACACCTTTAGAAGAAAAGGTAAATCCGTGTATTGAACCTGATCAAGTTCCTACCGATAAAAGAAGATATCAAAGACTTGTGGGGAGATTGATGTATCTATCTCACACAAGGCCGATCTTGCTTATGCACTCAGTGTTGTTAGCCAATTCATGCACAATCCAAGTGAACAACACATGAATGCGCTTTTACGTATTTTGAGGTATTTGAAGTCCGCTCCCGAAAAGGAATTTTATTCTCTAAAAATGAAGATCATAGAAAGGTTGTGGCATATACAGATTCGATTATGCAGAGAAATCGATGGCAGACGCTCTATCTGCAGTGCTACTTTACCTTTGTGGGAGGTAACTTAGTTACTGAGAAGTAAGAAACAAAATATTGTTACACGATCAAGTGCAGAGGCTGAATTCAGAGGTATGGCAGATGGCATTTGTGAAACCTTGTGGTTAAGGCTTCTCCTTAAGGATTTGGGGGCTCCTCTCAAGGATCCTATTATTCTTTATTGTGATAAATAAAGCTGCGCGTGATATTGCTCATAATCCATTCAAAGACGATCGTACTAAACATGTTGAGGTTGACAGGTTCTTCATCAAAGAGAAGCTGACAACAACATTATTGAGCTGCCACCGGTTGATTCAAGAAAAACTTGCAGATATTCTCACACATGGAGTGTCAAGCAAAAATACTTGGTTTTTCTGGACAAGTTGGGCATGTGTGATATCTGTGCACCAACTTGAGGGGGAGTGTTAACATATATCCTTATTTAAGGATAAATATTGTTTCCTAGTATATAGGATCTTTGCTTTATCACAATATATTTTTAGCTCTATATATTCATGAGCTGTGTAACCAGAATTGATATGATTATCATAATAAAGAATTATCTTCTTCTCAATCTCATATTTGTGAAGAGATTTTTGTAATGTGAATATGTTATGTCTGATGGAACTCTCTCTTGTATCCTCTGTCAAATCTTTAAAAAGTTGTTGGAGTTTTCATGGAGTACACATCCCTGTCAAAAACCTCTCAAGTGATGGTTAAATGGGATGAGGTGGTTACTCTTTTAACTTAGCTAATTTTGATTGTGGCTATGGCCTATTATGATGTCGTGTGAGATTGTCCACAGTGTTGTAGAAATTTAATAACTATTCTTCTCATTGGTTTTTATGTTATCTCTAGGTTCATAACTATTCTTCTCATTGTTTTTTATGTTGTTCGATCAATTTTTTTTTTTTTTTTTATGTTGTGTCTAGAAATAATGATTCATGGTATGTTTGTACTATTGGTCATGTTCTTTAGAGTTTAAATCACTGTTTTTTTTCTTCTTCTTTTCATGGATAACTTGAGACAATCTATCCATGGGCCACCCTCTTGGTCGTGTTTTTATGCTTGCAAGTCGAGTTCTAATACTGAACTCATGTGTTCCACGGTCATTGGTTGTTCTTGCTTTGTTTTGCATTCAAATTTCATATGTATGATTGTAAATGTCGTGTTAGCTCAAATCGCACATGGTTTCTAGCCATGTAGATTTGGGTTCTAATGTTACTGTGTAGGCATATTTCATATGAAAAGCCAAATGTACCCTTTTTATCTTCATTTCTTCTTCTTCTCTCTTTTCTTTTTTCTTCTTTGTTCCGCCTCCTTCTCCCCACCACCATCACCACTAGCAGCAACAAATAGCTCCCGTGAAAACCAGAAGCAACACCTCGCTTACCACCATCGCAACACCTTTGTCTCTTCCGTCTCCTCTACGAACAGCTCAATCTCTTTTTCTTCTATTTTTATGTTAGGATCTATCGCCTCCTCTTCGTTCCGCACCACCACCAAATCGACGACCATTTCTGGTCAATCGTCAACACCTTATCCTTCCTCCCCTCAAACCAAGACCATCATCACCTCCTCCTTAACTTCTTTAGGGTTTATTTATTCCTCCGTCAACACCATCATATATTGGATCTCCTACGAATAACGGGAATGTTCATGCTCAATCTGATGATATTTTAATTGGATTACTGATTTTTTTTTTTTGTTGTTGTTTCAATCAGCTGTGCAAAAATTCTCAAGGTAAGCTTGGGTTTCTTTCCATTGTTTTAATGTTTTGATTCTTGTGTGTGTGTGAAAGGATATGCTAAGTTCTAATTATGAATCTTCGTTTAGGTTGGGTGTATTTTGTGTAATGTGGGATTGAATCTTGTTTAGGATTTCAGTGATGTGGAACTAATTTTGGTTTTAACCTCTAGTTTTTTTTTCCAATAGTTTGAGCTTTTGAGAGTGAGAGTGAGTATATCCTGTGTGAGTTTGGATAAAGAATTTGAGTTTTATTATTGGGTTGAATCGGAATTTGGGTTTATACATATCGAGATTACTTGTGGTGAAATGGGTATTGCTTTGGTTAAAGGGAATCGGTTCCATGTACTTTAGGAGTTTTGAAAGAAATGAAAAGAAAAAGTAATGTGTTGCTTGTGATTCTTGTGAATGTAATCGTTGATAAAATGTCCAGAGAGGAAGGGGTGGGTAATAAGGCGTTGGTGGCTTTCCATAGGATGGAACACTTGCATTGTAGACCTGATTATACTTATAATAGGATAATTGGTGCTCGTTGTCGAGTTGGCAAGTTTTGGTAGTGGATAATTGATAATTGGCAAGTTTTTGGTAGTGGATAATTTTATGCAAGTTCATGCATTATCTAAAGGTAAGTGGAGAAGAGCTATTAACTTGAGTGTATTTTATCTATTCTTCTGTGATAAGTGAATTTGAAGCAAATTACTAAATTGAATATTAAGCTTAGGCTATAACAAATTGAATACAACCGATTCCAACATGATTAACAATGCATGGACTTGCATAAAACTGAATGATGAACATTATCTCTCTATTAAACATTTTCTATTACATCAGTCTCATTTCGATAATTTCGTTTCTCTTTTACAGTGCATTGGTCATTTCGTTGTTACTATCATTTTCATCATAGCAAATTCAAATAGTAATAATTGAACTTTGGCGTGCACATTTCAGGTACGGTTTGCAAGTTTTGTTACATATCAAAAAAACTTTATGCGAGATTGTTAGTTATATTCCTACATGAAACCTGTTGGTGTATACAATAGGATGAGAATGACAGAAAAGTCAGTAATTCAATCTACTTAAATTATACTTAGGAAAAATCGAAAACTAGACAATATAGTCGGATACCCTAGAATGATATGCAACTCTTTTGTGTAAGAATGTCATCACAAGCTGTAATTTCCTCCAAATCCTTGTGAATTTAAATTGGATATTTTAAGAATTTTCAATTTTGTTTCGAAAGTAACATGAGAAATTTTTTACCTCAAATGTGTGTTCCGCTAGGCGTCTTTATCATATGTACGCTTTCTTAATAAAATTGAACAGAACTTATAACTAGAAGGCAAGAAATTAGAAATATACATGTACAAGTATTTGATCTATTTGTTATGTGCACAAAGACAATACCTCTTTTGTTAAGGTGCATATTCATTTAAAAAATTGTAGCTGTTTCCGTATTAAAAAGCTATCTTTTATCTTGTTTTCATCATTCGAGTTCTTAAGTTACGTTCTTTTAGAATGATGGTCTTCCTTGTTATCTGTTTATGAATATGGCATACATTCCGTTACTATAAGTTTCTCGTTCTGTGGTTTTAGTCGAGGAGTTAATGGTAGTGGAAGTTGTGTTGTAGATTGTTGTTGGTGACTCTTGGTTGAAATAATGCAATGAGTTTGGAATCGAAAGTAAGTTGATGTTTTTTAGGTGGTGTACAAGAATAGATTCGAAGATGGTGGCTTCTAAACAGCCAGAGGTGATGTTCAATGGGTTTTGGTGCAACGGGGTTGCAGTGGTTGAATTATGGAAGATATTCAAGGGGAGATTGGTCATGCGTAATGAACAATTGCGGGTGTTGGTGATTGAAGCTATCACGCCGATGTTTAGTGGGAATGAGCAGAACGGATGTGGGTGATTGAAGCAGTGGGGGAGATCTTGAACTGAGGTGCTGATTTAGATGAATGTTAGGTTTACAGGTTGGTGGTTGCTGGCATTTGAACAAGGGTGGTGTTTGCTATCAAAGCGAGAATGAGCAGAATGACTGTGAACAGACTTTGCAGTGGTTGCAACTGAGTTAGCTGGTGGATTTGAACAAGATGCGCTTGCAGTAAATTGAGTTGAGCCATGTAGAATGGATGTGCAGGGATATATTGCGGTGCAAGTGGTATGAGGAGATGATGCCGTTGTTACGGAGAATGCACAAGGACGAGTCTGCAATTGTTTAGTGAACTTGTGAATAAGTTGGTGTATAAGATGATCAGAATTAGACAGAACTCGGCCTGAAATCATGGTTTGTAATTTTTCTTGTAGTTGAATTCTGAAGAAACCAATTATGGTTTCATCTTATTTATGATGAAACCAAATATGGTTTCATCAGATTTATGATGAAACCAAAACTGGTTTCATCCTATTTTAGCTATGGAGATGATGGTAGTGGTGGTACTTGTGTCATTGGTAGTCGAAGATGGAGGTGGTATGTAGTGTTGGTGCCAGTGGTGGCAGATTTCAGCGGCGACATGGGTGATGACGTTCGGCGGTGGTGGTGGGTCGCAACGGTGCTGGTAGTCGGTGATGGTGGTGGGCGGTCGTGGTGCAGGTGGCGGTGCGGCAGGTGTTGGCGGTGGCTGGTAGTGATGGTGCAATGGCGCGGTGCTGGTGGTTGGTGATGGCGGTGGACGGTTGTGGTGCTGATGGTGGTGTTGGATGGTGGAGTTGGCTGGTAGTGGTGGTGCAATAACGCATTGCGGCGGACTGTGGTGATGGTGGCGGCGCGGTGGTGGTGGTAGTTGGTCACGGTGGTTGGCGGTGGTGTTGGTCGCGGTGGTTATTGGTGAAATGACAATATGTGGAAAAATGATGAGACCAATTTCGGTTTCATCTATTTTTGGTGAAACCAATTTTGGTTCCATCATTTTTTCAGTTTGGTTGCATCATTTTTTCAGTTTAGTTGCATAATTTTTTCAGTTTGGTTCCATCATTTTTTTCAGTTTGGTTGCATCATTTTTTCAGTTTGATTGCAGTGGCGGCGGCTGGTTGGTGGTGGTGGTGGTGATGGTGGCTGCGGTGGTAGTTGGTGATGGTGGCGGTTGGCAGTGGTGGTGGTGGTGATGGTGGCATAGGTGGTGGTTGGCGATGGTGGTTGGTGGTGGTGGTCGGCGGCGAGGTGGTAGTTGTCGGCGGCGGTGACGCGGTGGTAATTGTCGGTGGTGGTGGTACGGTGGCGGTGGTGGCGGCGGTGCCGCGACGGTGGTGCAGTTGCGGCGGTGGTTGCGCGGTGGTGGTGGCGCGACGATGGTGGTGGTGCGGTGGCGGTGGTGGTGGTGCGGTGGCGGTGGTGGTGGTGCAATGGCGGTGGTGGTGGTGGTGGTGGTGCGGTGGTGGTGGTGGTGGCGGTGGTGGTGGTGCGGTGGTGGTGGTGTGGCGGTGGTGGTGGTGCTGGCGGTGGTGCAGTGCGGTGTTGGAGGTGGTGGTGGGGTTGATTTTTATTTTTGTTGGGGTGATTTAAAATTAAATGTGGGGTTGTTTTTATTTTTGTTGGGGAGATTTAAACTAGAAGGCTAATATAGACAGTTTATGTTAAATGAGGTTTTTGTGAACAATTTGTTTTGTTGGGGTTTTTGTACATAGATAGTGACACCTTTGGAGTTATAACCCGCGCGCCGTAATTCCATTGTTCTAAATGTTTAATTTGGTGACATTATGTTTCCCCAAATATTATTCCAGGCTGAAGCATTTTAAGAAAGATGGAATTTTCAATTTATGATAAATATTTAATTTACTGACATTTTTTTTCCCTAATAAATATTTAATGTTCTAAATGTTTAATTTGGTGACATTATGTTTCCCTAAAGTTTACTCACTTTAGAGTATAGACTGCGAATATACAACAACTGGACTTCTCACAATGTGAACCTCATCAGACCACACCAGTGATGCACTTACCATTTCATTTGAACCCAATCCATCTCCAACAACACTTACAACAAACGACTTCTTCTCGTTCACTGACTTGAAAGAAAGGACTTTAGGCTCCACCGCTACCGTAATCCTATCATCCGAAGTAATCTTCACCTTATATGTTGAATTCGGGGTGCCAACGTTGGTCACAGTTCTTCTAAAATTTAGGTTGATCTTTTTGCCCACTTCGACGTGAGAACTAAATGAAGGATAATTTAGATTCCTAGGTAGATCAGTTGTATCTGCTTCGCCGGGACAAGTACTGTTCGTAATGAGCTTCACTCTGGAAGAGTCGTAACCCATACCACATAAATATTGGACGTAGTCATCTGCATGTGCGTCGTAAACGAGACCAGGTTTTCGAGCCTTCACTGGATCAATTTGACCAGACCCATAAGCAAATTCTGCATCAGAATTCTTTGTATTGTTCATCGCGAAAGCTGTGGTCATAAGAGCAGACTTTATAGCCGAAGGAGACCAATCAGGATGGTATGTTTTAACGTAAGCTGCTGCTCCCGTTGCATGAGGGCACGCCATCGATGTCCCAAAGAGTATATTGTACTTCACTGACCTAGTATCACCCACAATGTCTGAAGGACTAGCCACAGGTGAGTACGCAGCCAATATATCAACTCCCGGTGCACTAATATCTGGCTGTTTTACCAAATGAATGGAAGACGATTTATCAGTAACAAGTAACAAACTAGTACGTATACAGATGCATAATTTTTTTTTCCTTCACCTTGATTATGTCGGGTGTGAATGGGTTTGGTCCGCGAGAAGAAAACAAAGCTACTACAGGAACTTCAGAATCTTTTATTGATTCAGCTCTCAAAATGGTGGCAACAGGATTTCTGTTGGAATGAATAAAGGAAAATGTTCAAACTAATATGTATATACTAATTCTTGAAAAATGGATGTATGTCCAGTCAATTGAAAATTTAGTTACTTACCGAGTAGACTTGAAATAAGACTTGACAAGGTCACCACTCGTAGTGTTTATTAGTGCAGCTGGTAATGGATAAACTGAAGACGACACAAGAAACTGTTCTTTTGTAACCATGATGGTTCCTAGAGCTCCCGCTGCAAAAGGCACAGGTACTGCCAAATCTGCAAGTGAATCACATATGACAATTTTCCCCTCAACCAAGTCTTTGTCCATGCAATCTTTCAGGCAACTCCTGAAGTTCGGTAAACATATATTCAACCCGTGAGTGTTTATTTTGTTGGAACTCAAAGTTGTTTCGATGTAAATTACAAAAGTAACTTACTGTGCTGCAGAAAGTTCACATGTGGTTGAAACATTATCCCCATACAGAAGCGGGAATTTAGTTCCATTCAACTTGAAACCATTCACTCCAAGACCCTGTTTTCATCCGATCAAATAATTTACAAAACCATCAAAATGAATAAAATACGAACAATGTCACTCGCAGAATATGTTCCATCCGGAACCGTGATCCTCTCAATAAAGAAACACAGAACACACTGAACCCTCTATAGTCAAAAATATGTGGGTTGCAATAAACTTACCCGAAACGTCTTTCCATTTCCCAGGATAATTTTGTCCATGACGCGTCGATCAGTAGTACTTGCCGCCACAGTTAATAACCAAGGTGCGTCATTGGCCACTGTCTGTGGATTAGGTCCAGAGTTACCGGCCGAATGTGAAGTGAGTATACCTTTCTTCATAGCATGAAAAGACCCGATGACAATAGGATCATAGTCAAAGACAACTGGCAATAAACTACCCAGTGACACTGAAATAATGTCAACGCCATCGGCAATTGCATCATCAAATGCAGCCAACATTGCATCTGAGTTACAACCACCGGAAAAGCAGACTTTATAAGCTGCGATCCTGGCTGAGGGAACTGCTCCCCTGGCATTACCTTTTGCGATTCCATAGAAGCTAGCACCCTCAACAATGTTGCCCGCTGCAGTGGATGCAGTGTGAGTACCATGGCCTTGTGTGTCTCTAGCAGATCGTTTGCCAGATGGTAAGCCCTCATAATATCTGGCACCTATTAGCTTGCTGCAGATTAACATTCAAAATCAGCGGAATGTAATAGTTTGATATTGCTTAGATGAAAATTCGAAGAAGACATGAAATAACAAATATTTACTTGTTGCAGGTAAAATTGTGACCACCATCACAGACACCCTTCCATTTCTTAGGAGGGGGACTAAAGCCATCATCTGAGAAACTTGCCGACTCTGGCCATATGCCAGTATCGATGACACCAATTACGGTGTCACTTTCAACAGAATGGATTCGTTTCACATTCTCAGGAAGTCCTATAAAATCCCAAGACCTAGTAGTTTGAGGTTGATAGATTCGATTTGGAAAGATCGATACTATCCCCTCCATACCTGCACAAACATAAAAAAATATAAATGAATATCAACGCGCCACACCGATCTATGCAATTACATGTTATCATGTGAACTGTATCAATAATCGTTAGACATAATTACCGGAGAGCTTTTGAACTTCATTTTCAGTGAGTTTTGCGGAAAATCCATTAAAACTCCTTTTATAACTGTGAACTAGTGTGTCCTGCACTGAACTGCACATGAATAAATGAAATCCATCTTATGGTCAGTACTAAAACTCTTCGGTTTGTTTTACCAGGTACTTCAACCTTGCTATAATGGTGGTCATTTAAATTTTTGCTTACCTTCCCTCGAGAATTTCTTGAAGAATATTTTGGTGGTCAGACATTGGGGTATATTCACTCTCAGTTGGAAGCTCACCCATGTACACAATATAAACCTGCAGGGTTGACATAAGCGTTAAAAATCAGTTAAAATGGCGAAGAAGAAAGGGGCATCGATATCATTTTAATATAGTGACAAGTCACTTAGTGATGATACCAATATGATCTAATTTCAAAATTCGTCTGCACAGATTTCTTTATCTATCAAAAATAAAATTAAAATAATAATAAAAGAGAAAAGGAGTATATAATTTCAAACGAACCTTTCTGTCTTCACTTTGAGCATAGCAACTAATGTTAATGGATGCAATAGCTAATAAGAGATGAAGAAAGAAAGTATGGGAAAGTAAACTTGTTGTAGCCATTGTTGAATTTTGTGTAAGAAAAATGATCAAAGCAGATTGTAATTTATAACATTAATGTAAATTAGCTTTAAAAGTAAAGATCTTACACTTAAATGTATTAAAAGATCTTGCTTTAAAAGTTGCACCAAAATTATTATAGCCAATTTTCTAACAAAAAAGAAAGGGTCTTCTTATCTTGTATACCCGTATATACTGGATAAGAGGCCTTAAATGTATTACTTTTGTCTTAGATTTAACAACTATTGATTAAGACCATAAAGAACCTCATTAATTACCATTTTATGTTTTTGATGATATAAAGTTTCCTAGTATACCCCTTTAACTCAGGTGGAGTCCACCATACTATTAACTGTTGATGATGAAACGAAAAATCCTGACATAATAAGATCCTTCCTTGATACAATTGTCTCTCCTTCTTCCTCTTTCTTTTCTCTTTTTCCTTTTCTAAATAAGATCTATAAAATGATTTTAAACCTATGTGTAAATTCAAGAAATTATACAAGAAATTAATGCACAAAATTTGATTTATTTTCTCTGTCTGCGTAAATCTTACTTGTTTTGTGCTAATATACCAAAAGAGGAGAAAAATCCGTAAAAATCATTAATAAAAAATTAGGGTTTTAATGTAATTATTAATTGACCGTTGGATTAGATACTAACCAAAAGTAAATAACTGACCGGATATACAAGTGCGATTAGGAATTAGTTAGTAGAATTTTTGTTGACCAAGCTTCGGAGTCCCACTATCATAAATATCTAGGTCCATATTTTTAGGAAGTTTCAAGGGTAGATACGGAAAAATATTATTGAGGATTATTTTATATTAATTACGTCAGTTCCAATACAAGGTGATAAATTCACACATAAATAATCGCTTACTATTCTAAACCCGAGACAAAAGTGGACTATTAAATGCTTCTTAACCTCTATACGGGTATATAAGTTAAGAAATCCCAAAAAGAAATTACAACATTAAATATATTGTCATTAAAGATGTCCGACACCAACCTCTATGACACCATGAACAAGGAGAATAAATGGTCCCAAAACACGGGACAACTATGATGGATAGAGAGACTAAAAAACCTAAATCAGGAATCGGTCGTGGAGTTTGGAAACATATTTATAGTCATCTTATAACTTTCAAGCAATGCACCAATCTCTCATGTAGATCTAGCTTTCAACAGTGTAGAACATATCATGATAGATGTTGAAGGGGGTTGGTTTCTCCGATATATGCAACTATAATGAATAGAGAGACTAAGAAACCTAAATCAGGAAACGTTTGTGGAGTTTGGAAACATATTTATAGTCATCTTAAAACTTTTAAGCAATGCACCAATCTCAAGTTAGGGGACGGTCAGACGATCAGATTTTGGGAAGACACTTGGGTTAGGGAAGGACCACTTAATGCAGCATTCCCTCACATTTACTCCATTACTTCGACTGAAAAATGGACGCTGCAAGATTTTGCAGCGACGTTATTGAATGGAGGTTCCTGGAACCTAGACCTGGACAGAAGACTTTCATAAGTTCAAATTGACGAAGTCTCTACTTTGCTGGTGTTTGTGGGTGAAAATGGTTTCTGCTGATTTCTGTAATTTCGGGTGTGTGGGTGAGAAACGAATTTAAACCCTAAACAATATACTGCAAGGGAGTACTTTAGATTCGAGATCAACTGCACAAGTCCGGCCTAAACCAAGAAATGGTCGTTCTAGACTTGCTTTGGTCACAAAGTGAAGGAGAATGGGTTGGTTTTGGGGAGGGAAGCAAGGAAAGTGATGAGACCAGAATAGTTGATTCTGGAAGAGTAGTGTGTTACGACTTGTATCAGAAAGTGGGAAGCTAACAGAAGGGAAAGCTAGCAAACGTTTTCTGAGTGGTGTATGCTCCTGACTGAACTTGTTGTTCGGTGGAAATAGGTAAGACCTATTTATACAAGTCGAAGTGAAACGACTCGGTCTCATTAAGGAATGGAAAAATGGGTGAGTAAATGGGAGGAGGTGGTAACAGTTAACGCATGAAATTGATGTTCCATAAAACCGTTAACGCATGGAATTGATGTTCCATAAAACCGTTAACGCATGGAATTGATGTCCCATAAAAGAGAGTTTCACCATTAACTCCCTGTATTTACTAACCGCCTCATCCTTATGACACTTCCTTATGACGGGAGTAGTGTACGCCGCACGTCGTAAACCGCCAAACCAACACCCAAAGAGGATCCCCTGGTTTGTGATATGTGTTGATGTCTCGAATTTTTTTGTAGAAAACATGTAGTATATTGTTGTTGCTGTGCAAGTCGAGCTTGGGAGACTTGCTAACTTGGTGACCTTCGACGGTCGAGATTTTGCATCTTAAGAGGAAAGGTAGTCGTTGATCGTCGCACGCTTTCGTTTGTTGGTGGCCGCATAGGGAAGGCCGGGCGTGGCGCGGTTAGGTTGGCATGCCATTGGCATGGCATGGTGGTGCGGCTAGGTTGGCGTGACCAAACTAGTGTTTTGGGTCAAAGGTTACCATGTGTTGTCTGGTAACCTTGGACGGCTAGTATTTGCTCCTGGGATTGAAGGGCGACCGTTAATTGTCGCACGCCTTCATTTTAGTAGCCGCGTAGGGAAGGCCAGCATGGTGGCGCGGCTAGGTTGGCATGGCATGGTTTGGCGTGGCCAAACTTAGGTTTTCCGGGCCAAAGGTTACCATGCGTTGTCTGGTAACCATGGATAGCTAGGATTTGCTCCTAGGATTGAAGGGGTACCGTTGATTGTCGCACGCCTTCGTTTTGGAAGCCGCGTAGGGAAGGCTAGCATTGTGGCACGGCTAGGTTGGCATGCCGTTGGCATGGTATGGTTTGGCATGGCCAAACTTAGGTTTTTCGGGCCAAAGGTTACCATGCGTTGTCTGGTAACCTTGGATTTGCTCCTGGGATTGAAGGGGGACCATTGATTATCGCACGCCTTCGTTTTGGTAGCCGCGTAGGGAAGGCCAGCATGGTGGTGCGGCTAGGTTGGCATGCCGTTAGCATGGTATGGTTTGGCGTAGCCAAACTTAGGTATTTGGGCCAAAGGTTACCATGCTATTGTCTGGTAACCTTGGATGGCTAGGATTTGCTCCTGGGATTGAAAGGAAACCGTTGATTGTCGCATGCCTTCGTTTTGGTAGCCGCGTAGGGAAGGCCAACATGGTGGCGTGGCTAGGTGCGTTTGGCACGGTGGGGCAAAGGGCTTAGCATGTCGTTGGCACATGGTGCGACTAGTATGGCTAGGGCCAAGGCAATCTGCGGTTTGGCTTGGCATGGTGGGGCCAAGGGTTTGGCATGCCATTGGCACATGGCGCGACTAGCATGGCTAGGGCTAAGGCAAGGTGCGGTTTGGCTTGGCATGGTGGGGCCAAGGGTTTGGCATGCCGTTGGCACATGGTGCGTCTAGCATGGCTAGGGCCAAGGCAAGGTGCGGTTTGGCTTGGCATGGTGGGGCCAAGGGTTTGGCATGCCGTTGGCACATGGTGTGGCTAGCATGGCTAGGGCCAAGGCAAGGTGCGGTTTGTCTTGGCATGTGGGGCCAAGGGTTTGGTGTGAATGGTTTGGCTTGGCATGGCGGGGCCAAGGGCTTGGCATGCCATGGGCGCATGGTTCGGCTAGCATGTCTAGGGCCAAGGCAAGGTGCGGTTTGGCTTGGCATGTGGGGCCAAGGGTTTGGTGTGAATGGTTTGGCTTGGCATGGCGGGGCCAAGGGGTTGGCATGCCATGGGCGCATGGTGCGTCTAGCATGGCTAGGGCCAAGGCAAGGTGCGGTTTGGCTTGGCATGTGAGGCCAAGGGTTTGGCGTGACCAAGCTAGGTTTTTGGGTCAAAGGTTACCATGTGTTGTCTGGTAACCTTGGACGGCTAGGATTTGCTCCTGTGATTGAAAGATTTCCGTTGATTGTTGCAGGCCTTTTTTTTGGTAGCCAGCGTTATGCATGGTGTGTTGGGACGGCAAGCATGCTTGGTATGCTCTAGCGTGGAGATGTAGCTGGCACGGCTTGCGATTGGCACATGGGGTGCGGCTAGCATGGTCGGCATGCCTTGGCGCAGTAGGTGTGGCTGGCATGGTTTGCCATTGGCATAGGGGGTGCGGCTAGCATGGTTGGCATGCCTTGGCGCTCGTAGTGTGTTCGGCACGGTTTGCCATTGGCACGGGGGTGCGGCTAGCATGGTTGGCATGCCTTGGCGCGGTAGGTGTGGTCGGCACGGTTTTCCATTGGCACGTGTGGCGTGCGAATTAGGGTTTTGGCCTAACGAAACCCTAATTAGCATTAAAAAAGATACCCCAGTAATTTTCTCAAATCAAATTAAAGGGTTCAATAAATGCGCTTAGTGGAGACATTATTACTCAAGTTCTGTGACGTCATTGTCTGACTAGGGTTTTACAATTTTAACCCTAAGATAAAACCACCATCAACATTAAGTCCCCTGCTTAGTTCGGAACAGGGGCATTGTTGCGAGGTAAGCATATGATGGTGACAGACAAGGATGGAATCGAAATGTAAGTCATGCAAGATGGTCAGGAAAGTCCGACTAACCTTTTTCGAGAGGTAGGGAGAGTTCATGATCCCGCGTTCGGCAGTCTTGCATAGATTCTATTTGTGGCGTAGACCGTGAAGTGGTGAGATAAGGATCGTCGGTTTGGTCTGGCTACGCATCATCTTGACTGGGTTAGGGAACGTCATAACGCTGGCTTGGCAAGTTGGTGCTGGCGCGGAAAGTCATGGCACGAACATCTTGGGATGATGGGGCCACGTCAATGGAAAGGTCAACTCGGCGTGGTGCGGTCACGGTAAGGCGCGCTTCGGTGAGGCATGCACGGACGGCTCGGCGTGGTGGGGCTAAGGTAAGGCGCGGACGGCTTGGTGATTTGTCTTCACGGGCCCAGTTGCCTCTTTTCCTTACTTGGCTAAAATAGGAAGTCCTTTCCTTATTCAAACTCCCAAGTATCACGCCTATAAAAGGAGGGACGGCCTCTCCCTTTACTTCACGCCTCCATTATATATATTTGCTCTGGTTGTTTGGTAAAGGTGAAATGGACGAGCGGATTAGGTATGTCTACCAGTACTTCCTCTTTAACTTGCTTCCTTTTGCTTTCTTGTGTTGGTGCCAACCCTAGTTGTAGGCGTACTTTCTCATTACCTTGTAAAAAATGTTGCCCTTCTGTGTTGGTGTGAATCTTAGTCGTATGTAAGTTTTGCATGAGATTGTAGTATTATTTAGGCGTGAATACCGTAGCAATATTGACCGCCTCAAATTACTGTGCAAAGTAAGCACGAGATAGTAACTGTCATTCCCTTCCCATGAAAACCTAGTTTCAAGGGTTTACTCCTTGTCTTGGTGTGGCCGTGTGCACGGTTCCCGTGGTGGGGCGTGCCTCCTTGGTCGGGCACGAATTTTCTGCTGCAGGGTACGGCCTTGGCATGAGGTGGTGATGTAGGGCACGTCAGTCCCCATTTTTTTTTTGCGTATACATATTATTACCTCGAAACAAACTGGCTTGCGTATTGGGTGGATCTATTTCGTCTGACAAAATAATTTCCATGCACTTTCCGTAGTAATTTCTCTTCGTATTGTTCCATTGTAGTTGTTTGGAAGGTTGTTTGTACCATAAGTAAAATACCACCTATTGGGCCGTAACATTGCCCAAACCACTGCTCACCTGTCATCCAAGCCACTAACCAGCTTGATAGGTGTATAAATCACCTAATTTTATATCTAGTATTTATGCTTTCTTTGCTATTGTCTTTGTAAATTATGTATCTTATGTTTTCTTTTAAGTGTTATTAGGTGTTTTGGAGTCATTGGAGAAAAACGAAGCGGAACTCGCTTAATTCCAGGATTTCTTCTCAATCAGCTTGAATAGAACGAAAATATGAAGCTAGCGGTGAAAGAATGAGGTCACTACAACGTCATATGAGAAAGTTATGAGCGAAAGCATCGATGAATCTTGGGAACTGACAATCCAAGAAGACTTCGCAGAATTGTACTGTCGGTCTTCTAGAACCGACAGTTAAATGGAATCAACAAAAGATTGCTCAGGGCAGCCCATATACAGAACATGGTGCCTAAATCACTTGTTTTTGCACCACAAAACTTGGTCGAGTTTTCAGACAGAAGTCATTTCTTCTCCAGCCGCAAATGGGAGTGACTACTGTGATTTTGATCCGTGAGAGGAAACTGAGATTCGAGATTTGCAAGCAATTGGAGAGTAGGTTGGCTTTAAATTTGATTATGGTAAGGAAGTTGGTAATGAACATGATCGAGAAGCACTCTTGAGCAGAATTCGAAAGTTAGGGTTTCCGTGGTGTTTGAAGAGATAGTGATACTAAAATTGAGGCAGAGACGATAATGGGTTTGAATAGGAGAAGAATAGGATTAATGGGTTCGTTGGTTGTGATGAATTAATGGGTTTGGATCGATTTGATGGTATTTTGTGGCAGAGATGAGATGAATCTGTGTGGGTCTGTCTCAGACGAGGTTTAAACATCAATGAAATTACAGGGAAGATTCGGGTGAATCGAGAAGATTAAGGAAGGATTTGAGAGCTTATGAAGAATCAAAGGTTGGGTTTGATTGATTGGCAGCAGAATGGAATGAGGTTTCTGTGTTCAAGTAAAAAGATTGAATGGGTTCTGATGCAATGGAGTTGGAGGAATCCGATGCCATTGATTGAAGCCGAGAAGAACAATAAGCAGCTAAGCACTACAGGGAGAAGCCAAGTGTTGCTGCAACTGTGTTTAGTTCAAGTTGGTTTATGGTGTTGGATGGGTTCAAACTGCAGGTTGAAGCTAACTGCAGTTCTGGTGGAGGAATTGAGCTCGCTTCCATGGAATAAATGGTTTGTGTATGAAGGATTCAAGTCTGCAGATGAGTTATGGGTGGCTACATGATAGGTGTAGAATACACCGTATTTACTATATAGAGTTTATGCTTTCTTTGCTATTTTTCTTGTGAATTATGTACTTTACGCGTGTTTTTGAGTTATTAGGTACTCTGGAGTCGCACGGAGGAGAAGAAGCGGGAAATCATCCCAATTGGAGCAAAAAAGGCGAAGCTATCGGCGAAAGAACGAGGCCATTCCGGTCCGTATGAGAAGGTTGTAAGCAAAGTCAGCAATTAAGCTTGTCGGGTTCCCAAGGACTGACAATACAAAGAGATTTATTGGTGGCCCATATCCATTATCCGGGGTGCCTTAATAACGGCCGCATGTGCAACCTTATCATTTGGTCGAGAAGAAGGAAATTGTTCTCACCTTAATTTAGTTTGTTGTTGTTTCGTGAAAGATAGTAGTGAGAGCCGAAAATGAGAAATATATGGTGCTTTGAGAACAAGATTTGTAATGGAGGTGACGTTGATGGCTTCCGTGAAGATGGTGAGGGTTTGATTTAACAGGGAAATCAAGGACCGAGCCACCGAGGTTGAATTGAACTCATGGGGTTTGTGTTTTTGGTTGAATCTAAAATGGGTGTTACTGGGTTTAATTTTGAAGCTAGATAATCAAGTTTCTATGATGAGATGGGTTAGTAGAGTTTGAGAAATTGAATCTGGTGTTGACGGTGAATCAAGAGAGCAGATCGAGAGTTGTTGTTAAATTCAAAGAAGAGAAAAGGGGTTTTGTGATGATGTACAAGGTCTGATACTGGTGAATGATTTGAGGTTGATTCAAGGGTAGAGATGCAGAAATTCGCAGATGAAATGGGAGTATGATAATTAAGCTGTGATGTGAGAAGATTGGTGGACGTAATTTGTGAAGTTAGAGTCTGATTTCTAAATGGAAGTGAGTTTGGCTGTGGTGATGAAGCTGCCTGAAGCTGTTGCCAAGGCTCAATTGTTTGAGTTGCAGTGATGTTGCGGGTGATTTCAGGTGGAATAGGGCTGGAGCTGGTAATCTGTGCATTTGGTGCTGGGAGTGCAGCCACTGGAACTGGATTGCAAGTCTGGGTCTGCGGCTGGTGTTGCTGTAAAATGAATGTTGCAGGTGATTGAATGAAGCGGTTGACCAAGATTCTCAAGTTATGACAGAGATGGCCAATGCAATTATGAGCTGAGGTGCAAATGAGAATAAGTTGATGATTAAGCAGTGGGTCAATTTGTTTCTTACTTATTTGGAGGAGAATAAGTAGGCACTGGTGGTTGCAGCTGGTGCATTGGATGCTATTGTTGCTATTGAGATGAACTAATGGTACTGTCTGTGTGCAAGGGCTACTGTGTACTGCAGTATTGCTGTGACAAAATTGCAGAGATGTATAAGTTACAAGGACAAGAAGCTGAAGATGGAATTTGGTGATGGAGAAGTTTGAGGAGCTACAAGTTAAATGGGTTGTCTGAGAAGATCTGAAGCTAAAGGAATGGTGAATGGAGCTCAATGTCTGCCTGATGGCTGAGTTAGAGTGTCTTTGGTGCTGGTACTTCTATTGATGTTGCCAGGGATGTATGAGGTGCATGTTGCAGTGGTTGGTGCTCAAAGCTCATGGTGGTGCTGCTGTGCAATTTCAGGTGGAGCTAAAGGGTTCTGAGCTGGTGTTTTGGCTTGAGTTGGTGTTGTGCACTCGCAGTAATGAATTATGGAAGATACAAATGGGAGGAGATACGACCCTCATGGCTGGGAGTGGACTGAACCTATTGAGCTCAGCTGTGATTAAACCAGGGATTTGAGTTCAGGGAGATGCAGCTGTGTTGGTGACTAAAGCTCAAGCAAGGGAGCTGCTTTGCAGGGCAGTGGTTCGAGTTGGTGGTGCTGGATGGAATCAGAGTGTAAATTGAAATGCTTGAGTCGTTAAGAGTCTCGGGATGAAGATGAAATTCAAATCAAAATCCGAGATGAATCTGGTAAAGGCTGTAACGCTGTGATGTTGCTGCCATGGAGTGAACTGAGGTCTCTTGAGTTGTTCATGTGAGAAGCTATTGTTGGTGGTCGAGATGAGCAAGAGATGAAGTTGTATCGCAGCTGCAAAGCAGATGTTCTGCAAGGAACTGAAAATGAGCTGTGAAAGTGAGCTGCAATGATGGATTAAAAAGGCAGGGCAGAGTTCTAGTGATGGCAGTGGTGGTTGAAACTCGCATTGCAGAAGTCAAGGCAATGAAACCGCAGCTGGATGACTTGCAGAGATGGCTGCAATACCGAGAAGTAAGAAAGACGAGAAGATATTATTGAGAGCAAGCTTGTGTTGTTGGCAGTGAGGCCAACTGTGCTACAACTAGTGATTGTTGCCAAAGGAGTTGAATGGCAATGCAGGGTTGGATTGCTGCTGTGAATGGCTTACAAGGCAGAGATGGCTAGCACTGAGTGGGAATTGGCAGCTGAGTGCAAATGGAGGTTGCTGTGTCGTGTGTGGTGGTAGCCAGTGTATTGCAGTATTCGGAGTGGCGTCATGGCTTGTAGCCGCAGTTGGCAGCGAAGGCATTGGTGCTGCTGTGTAGTTATGAACTGGAGCAAGTGATGGTGATGGCTGGCTTGAGCTGATGCTGAGAATTGTGCAGGCCATTATGGCTGGAAATGTGCTGGTGAAGCACAATCATTATGCTACAGAGTCTGGCCAATTCAATGGCCTGAGCTAAGACCCAACTCAGTTTTGTCATCCTGACTCTGTTCTGGCTTGGCCATTCAGTTCTGACCCGATCCAATCCAGTTCTGAGCCGAGTTGACCCGCCGGTCCTGACCCGTTGACCGGTGGCCGGGCGGACTTTGCCGGTCACCGCAGCGTTTCCCGGCGACTTTCCGGTCGATTTCGGCCATAATCCCGCACTCGGCGACCGTTTTTGGGGCGTATTTTCTACACGGGTTTCTCCTTCTTGTGGGCTTGGTGGATTCTCACCTAATGGACTTTGAAGACTAGACCTAATTTTAGAAGTTGGAGAAAGCTATAAAAGGGAAGGTCTTCTACAACTTATGGATATCTTTTCTTGGAATTTTGGGGAGAGCCACTTTTGTTTACGCTTCTAGGGTTTGGTTTTGTTCTTCTTCTTCCTTGTTTTATTATTGAATATTGATGATGATGAACTCCATAGTTATGAGTAGCTAAACATCTTATTGGTTATGGGATAAAAGTTGATTTCTCAACATGCTTTTGATTCAATGAATTAGTTTTGTCTCAGTAATTATTGTTTGTGATTCACAATTAATAGTGTTATAAGATTTGAAAACTTGTTAGGTTGAGTCCGGAATCAATCCGATTTGTGTTCATCTCTAGAGCTATATTAGGGTTTTCAATACGAAAACGTTGTTTATCCCTGATTCTAAGTAGCATAATTGTGGTTAGAGCTTGTAGTGATATATCCTACTAGTCACAAGTGAATCATAACTTTTGTTAAAACGTTTAGTGCTTTTACACATTCGTTTGCATTGATGAGTCTTATTCCATAAATCTTAATGCTTTTAGGGAGTTAAACTTAATTGTGCTTTTACACTTTAGGTTGCTTTCGACGAAGAATTCACATATGCATCTTTTAATGTGGTTGTGATGAAAACAAGGAATTAACGGGTTATACTTGCGATCAAGATATCCTAGGACTTTTAATAAATACGAGATTAAATACCAATTCTAATCATTGATGAAAATACATGTTTGTGAATGATACCATCCCTTGACCAATATTCTCTCCTTATTGATTTCTCGAATTACTTACTTTGCTTTTAATTACTTTTATTTGCTTAAATACAACAAACATACCTTGGGTTACTTAGAAACTAAAAGTTTATAACAACAAACGCCTCTCTGTGGATACAAACTCTTTCTTATCGAATACTATATTTATATCTAGTTGATTGGGAAAGTGAAATTATATTTGACGGATTGACAACCGATCACTACAACAATTGATTGAAGCTACTGAATGAGCAGATAGATGAATGCTAGGATGTGTGAACTCAGGGAGGTGATTCTGGTAGTTTGAGTTGCAGTTGGAGCTAGTGGTTGCAACTCAGATGGTACTGGTGATGTTGGTGGTAATGGCTAATTGCAGGAGGAACTGAAATTGGTGGTATGGCTTAGAATGGAAAGGATGTATATATTTCACTGAGAATTGATAGTCTGTGGTCTAATGTGCATTACAGGGAAAACTGAAATGGTTGATGGAATGGGGTCTGAAGATGCAATGATAAGGAAATGCAATGGTGCTGTGCTTGTGAAGCTATAGGATACGAGTATTGATGGCATGAAGTGGGAGTAGATAGACAAGGTGCAGTTGAAGCTGGTGCTGGTATGGCAGGTCTGATTTTGTAAAGTGCAGGTTGTGCTGGGTGTTGGTGCTTTGTGCTGGTGGTTATGAGCTGCTTCAGATGATGCTGTTGCAGTTGCAGTTAGTATATGAGAAGGATGGAATGACTGGTGGTTTGATGAGTCGCAGGCGGTGCTGCAGGTTACGGAGATTGGCCCGAGCTGTATACTGTTTTATGAACTGAATTGCAGGCAGTGGCTCGAATCGGATGCGAGAGTCGGCAACGACAGGTTGATGTTGTTGCAAAGTAGTGATGAAATTTCGGTGATTTCCATGGCTCGGTGGTCTCATGAGTAGGATAGTGTTGATTGTGTATGTGCAACTGAGATGGAGAAGGAGATATTGAACCTGTTGAGTTATGAACTTGCTGCTGATGGGATGGATTCAGGTACAAATTACAAGTGCAAGCTGCAAAGCAATTGAGTTTTGAAGCTGCAGAATGGAATGTGTTTATGAAGTACTGAGGTAGTGGCTCTGATTGGAGCAGTTGTTGGTGGGTCAATGCAAGGAGGAGAAAAGGAGTTGGTGGTACAAAACTGAAGCTGCAAAGTGGTTGAAATTGCATATGTGAGTTAGTATGATATGGCACTGGTATTTGAAGTGTTAGCAGTGATGGATGGAGGACTCAAAGATGGCCTTGAGGTGTGATGGTAGATTGTGAACAAGAATGTTTCCATGAGCTGCAGGCTGAGTAACTGGTGCAAGCTAGTTTGGATGGTGTTGCATCTGAGGAATTGCTGGTCTGGGATTGCAGGTCATATGGTGATTGTGGATGTTGCTGTTGGTTCAATGGAGATGAGAAATTGTAGTTGTGGATCTACAAGAAATGAGTGTTAGCTGAATAAGAGGATGCAGTGCCATCTTGGCTGGAATGAAGTCCTGATGCGCTATCATTATGCAGCAAAGCCCTAGCCTATGCGAAATGGCTGTGGCCTAGAACAAGTCAGCTGAGTTAGCCCTAACTCAGACCTGACTCAATTTGATTGGTACTAGCTCATTCACTTTATGACATCACTGAGCTGAGTTGACTGACCCGGAGTTGACTCAGTTGACTCTCCGAGTTAGCTTGTTTGACCGGTGACTGGGTGGACTTTGCCGGTCACCTGAGCTACTTTCCGGTGACTCTTCCGGCCAATTTCTGGCCACAATAAAAGTTTTTCCGGCGACAGTTTTTGGGCATATTTTCTACATGGGTTTTTCTCACATGTGGGCTTGGTGGACTTCTATCTATTGGACCTTTGAGATTAGACCTAGTTTTGGAAAGATGAAAAGCTACAAAAGGAAAAAGTTTTCTACAACTTTGTATCACGTTTTATTCTTGGAATTTGGAGAGAGCCGCTTTTGTTTACGCTACTAGGGTTTGCTTTTGTTCATCTTCTTCTATTCAATTAATATTTTTATGATGAACTCCATAGCTATGAGTAGCTAAACACATATTATTGGTTATGGGATAAAGTTGATTTCTCAACATGTTATTTAAATCTATGAATTAGTTTTGTCTCAATAATTTATTGTTTGTTATTCACAATTAATAGTGTTATGTAGGTTGATTACTTGTTTAGTCGAGTCCGGAATCGATTGAGTTTGTCTTCATCCTTATTGCTAGATTAGGGTTTTCAATACGAAAAAATTGTTTATCCCTGATAGCATAATTGTGGGTAGTGCTTGTAGTGATATATCCTACTAGTCACAAGTGAATCATAACTTTTGTTAAAACGTTTAGTGCTTTTACACATTCGTTTGCATTGATGAGTCTTATTCCATAAATCTTAATGCTTTTAGGGAGTTAAACTTAATTGTGCTTTTACACTTTAGGTTGCTTTCGACGAAGAATTCACATATGCATCTTTTAATGTGGTTATGATGAAATCAGGGAATTAGCGGAATATTCTTGCGATCAAGGTATCCTAGGACTTTTAGTAAATGAGAGATTAAATTATCAATTCTAATCATTGATGAAAATACATGTTTGTGAATGATACTATCCCATGACCAATATCTTCTCCTTATTGATTATTCAAGTTATTTTACTTCTTTTAATTATTTTTTATTGCTAAGATAAAAAAAAAAATTCCCCCATTGGTTACTAAGAAACTGAAATCGCATAACAACAATTGCCTCTTTGTGGATACGAACTCTTTCTTATCACATACTACTATATTTATATCTAGTTGAGTGAGAAAGTGAAATTATATTTGCACGGCTGAAAACCGGTCACCAGTCAACCGAAACAGCTCACCAGCCTGCCCAGTATTTTCATAAAGTCAACAACCGGTCAACGGTCAAAGTCAACACCCAAACAACGGTCACGGTCAATGGTCAAAGTCAACACTTGGTCAATGGTCAAAGTCAACGACCAGTCAATGTCAAGACCGTGTTGCCGATAGTGCTTCCATACGCTTTCCACTCTTGTTGCGGCGATGTCGCCAACCAATTCTCTAAGTACCCTATTGATCATGACCGATCGGTCGCTTCGTCCAGCCTAATCCAGTCACCCGGCCCAAAGATCCATCCATACTGTCGGCCCATTATGCCTCTCAACTACGGATCCAGCTTTTCCAAAGATGCATAATTTATCATGGAAGCATGAATGAACAGTTTCATGCATAATTGAAGATGGAGGCATAGATGTGCGATTTCATGCTTAATGAAGATGGAGGCATAAATGTGCGGTTTCATGCGTAAATCATCATGGAGGCATGCAGTATTGATTCCAGCAGTTTCATGCAGAAATCATGATGGAGGCATGAATGAGAATTAATGCCATTTAAGTTTATATTGAAGTTAGACATTGAACTGTATAAATAGGGAGGAGCAGAAATCATTTGTGGGTAGCCAAGAGGAGAAAAAACATACACTGTAATACAATTATCAATAAAAAAATCACTCTCCAAGGGGATTCGCCCGTGGATGTAGGAAAACCATGCCGAACCACGTAAAACCTGCGTCTATTGGTCTGTGTTCCAATTCGTCTCCTAGCCCTATTCTCACCAAATTATCTATTCATCGTGTTTCGTGCCCAAAAGTAATTTTGGGTACAAACATTGGCGCCGACCAAGGGGAACGAGAAAAGGAATCGTGTTCTCCTATTGAGAAAAGTTGTACAAAATGCTTCAAAATCGTTTCCGTGAAAAAGCTGTTTGAACGTCGTGAAAAGTCACTGTTACAGTCCAGTAGATCGTAGCTGTTGCAACCAAGTTTGATCATAATGGTCGCAGTCCAGCTGATCGCAGCTGCTGCTGACCATATAATCGCACATAATGCAGTCCGGTTGATCACAACTGCTGCAATCAAGATTCACTGTTTCAAATTTGCGGAAACTATTACCTTCGGAAACTACTAAAACTGCATCACAACAAAGACCGATGAAACCACTCTCGTGGATGTTCGGTCCACGGTGAAAGATGGCGAAAAACATCATCAAAATTGTTGCTTTGGATGTTCGATCTGCAAAGCATGGCTTCGTCATCAGTTTTTGTTTTCAATCATCGCAGTCCAAATGATCGCAATCGCCTGCAGCACGATTAATTACGCCATCTGCATCGATTGATCGCAATCGCTGCAGTCCAACATCATGATCGGAAGCCACCACCGCTGATTCACCAAGATTGTTGTCGGGATGTTCGATCCGCGCAGATGTTCAAGTCCAAAGTTCAAAAAATTTGCTTCTCAAATAATGAAGTGTCCACCTGTTCGAGTTTGAAGTATGTCAAAATCGTTACTGTCATGATCGCAGGGTTGTCAAATTGCCTACGCCTCCAAGCATTTGGAAACCCTAGAGAAGACCTCCAGAAAAGCATCACAAAAATTTCCTGAAAAGGACCACAAAGATTTCTCAAATAACCGTTACAGAAACTATTGTAAAAGTTCAAGGAGAAAAGACAACAGCTGCTAAACTGTTACACCAACCGTTGCAAGACAATAAAATACAACAGTTCACAAAATCGTTACAAAGGATCGAGGGAAAGATCACAGTTCGTTAAAAGCGTGGCGAAAAGTTTCAAAAAAAAAAAAAAAAAAAAATTGCAGCGACGCCTGCGGCCAAGCCGGCAACCACACCAAGCATCATCCATGTCCACCCACATCAACGTGGGTTATGTTCACCCACCTCCGTCAGTTCGATGGCCAAATTTCGATGTTTTCCCGATACGTCGAACTTCGATGCACTGCCTATACAAACCGTTGATACTCTGTGGTACATCAAACTTCGATGCTGTTGGCTACATCAAAATTCAATTCCCAGGAAAACTTCAATGCTTCAAGTTTCATCAAACTTCGAAGTTCGGCTGATACCAACCGTTGATGCTCTGTGGTACTTTAAACTTCGATGCTCTCCATCATATCAAATTTTAGAAAGATGGTCCAGTCAGCGCCTTATGCCATGTCAGCACCGCCAGGTCAACAAAAGCGATCCAGTCATCAGCACCACGTCAGCAAGCGGTCCAGTCAGTAGTGCCACGTCAGCAAGCAATGCCACGTCGGCGCGATGTGTCAACGAGCAACCCCATGTCAGCATGCCACGTCAGCAAATCGACGACTCGTCAGCGTGCCACGCCAGCAAGCAACGCCACGTCAACAGGTGCCGCCATGTCAGAATGACACGTCAACAATGACTCGTCAGTGTGCCACGTCACCATGCCACGTCGTCGTGCCGTGTCATCATCTGGACCAGTCAGCGTCTTCCACGTCAAAGATCGTAAACTTATCAACAGGCATACCAAGAACCTAACGGCGTTGACATATTCTTAACGGCGTCAGCATCTAATTAACGGTGTTGGAATATTCCGTTAACGGCGTCAGCATGACGTCATTATCACCGGCATTGTCATCATCTCCGGCACGGTGACGTCGGCGGCAAGACCGGGCATCCAAGGCCGGCGGGAACAGCGAGCGGCAATCGGGCCGATTAATAGTCGGCGGCGATTGTTTCTGTTTCGATGTAGCTCGGTTAAACTTAAATCCGTAGTCCCGATTCGGTGTGGCGCGACGCAGTTTAATTCCGTGGCCCTTGGATAATTCCGCCCCATTTCTCTTTCCTTGCGGATATGTACACCCCACTTGGTCTTGGTCAAAAAATTTGTTTCGTTGATATCTTCTTCGTCTCACGTCTGAATTGGATGATTTTTAGCTCGTTGCGATCGCATTTCAATATCCTACGACATGAAGGTGAAATTTTTGCAATTGGAGAATAATATTTTTTGGGTACAATCACGTGATCAGCATGTTTGGAGCAAGGCGCTAACCAACCAATTTTGTTTTTTCGATAACTTCTTCTTCGTGCATCCAAAATGAGTGATTTTCGGCCCGATGAGATCGTATGTCGATGCCCAACATCGTGAAGGAGAAATTTCAATTTTAGGAGAAAATTGAATTTTTAGGAATGTAAAATGACGGTACCAGAAACGGTCACATTCAATCACCATCGAAACTGCTACAGTCCAGTGGATCGAACTGCTGTAGTTCTTTTTCGCATATTTACTAAAGTCTCGTTGATCGAGATGTTGTCGTCTAGTTCTCAGCAATATCGCAGTATTGATCGAATCTGCTGCAGTCTTTTTCCACATAACTACGATCGATTGATCGAACCATCAGAATCCGATTTCACAAAGAATAAATGCTAGCGCTTGATCGAATCGTCCATTCTTTTTAATTCATACAGTCCAGTTGGTCGAACTGTTGTAGTCCGATTTTCCCCAAAACTGTTTCAATATAGTTTTCCTCACAACTGCTTCAGTCCAGTTTTATGTATGATTATTACAGTACAGCTAATCGAAGCTGCCGAAATACAGTTCCATGGCAACTGTCTTCAATCCAGTTTTGATTCAACTGGTGTATTTCAGTCCCGCAGACGAATATAGTTGTTGACCCAAGCCGAGACGCTAAGGCAACTACACTAGTCATCGCCACTGGAAGACATCAACATAGCCAGTGGACATCCAAATCAACTCATAAACGAAGTCGCAATAACACTTACAATACAATATGTATACAATTTTCATATTTTCGCATCATTTCATATAATCATGCATACTTCTGTTCACTGGGACACCTACAATGTGGCGAGCATCTTCACATGTCAAGGCATGAGGAGATGCACACATGTCAATTCTGTGCGAATATGGAATAGTCCTGCGCGAATTTCAGATAGCAGAAAAACTTTCAACCTCATTCCATGCGCGAGTGATCGCTGTCGTATGCGTCAAAAATAATTTCACTTTCCTAAAGTATGTGATAAGAAAGAGTTCGTATCCACAGAGAGGCGATTGTAGTTATTTCGTAATCAATTTCTTAAAGTAACCAATTGGGGGATTTCTTATTTCTATTTAAACAATAAAAACAAATTAAAAGCAAAGTAAATTGTAGAAAGTAATCAATGGAGAGAGATATTGGTCAAGGAATTCATCTTCAATCTTAGACATGTGCTTGCATATATGATTAGAATTACGATTTAATCTCTTGTGTTATCAAAAGCCTAGAGAATCAAGAAAGCAAGATAATATATTAATTTCCCAAGTTCATCACCACACGCATTAGGGCTGCGTATGTGAATTCTACCTAAAGAATAACCTAACGCCTTGCGCTAATCAAGTTCAATTCCTAGGAGCATTAAGTTTTAGAAATAGGCTAATCAATGCAATTGTCATGCGTTGCGCAAAACAATTCGGACAATGGTCAAACTCTACATATGATTACGAGAGTGTATCACTACAAACCGTAAACATATCATGCTACTTGTATTCAAGGTTATCGCTTGATGAAAAACCCTAAAATAGCTATGGACTAAGATGCAAGTTCAATTAATTGGCCACTTAACTAATCAAACACCATAATCCTATCACAATACTTCAATCATGTGATCATAAAAACCGCAGAGAATTGAACGATAAACAAGAGAGAAAACTAATACATAAAGCACACACAAGTTTTAGAAATCGGACTACATCCTTAACCAATAATAGAGAATTTAGCTACTCATAGCTATGGAGTTCATCATCATCAATATTCAATAATAAAACAAAGAAGAAGAAGAACAAAACCAAACCCTAGAAGCGTAAACAAAACGGCTCTCCACAATTCCAAGAATAAGATATCTCATGTGTTGTAGAAAACCTCCCTTTTATAGCTTTTCTCCAACTTCTAAAATTAGGTCTAGTCTTCAAAGTCCATTAGGTGAGAGTCCACCAAGCCCACAAGAAGGAGAAACCCGTGTAGAAAATACGCCCCCGAAAACGGTCGCCGGAAGTCTGGGATTGTGGCCGGAAATCGCCCGGAAAGTCGCCGGAAAACAGCCCCGGTGATCGGGCAAAGTCCGCCCGTTCACCGGTCAACGGGTTGGATCGGTCGGGTCAACGGGTCGGAACGGTCGCTCTCGAGTTGGATCGGGTCGTGGTCCGAGTCGCACCGACTCGGATGTGCTGGTGTCTAACTGGGCTGACTTGTCTTGGCCTGAGCCATTGCAGAGGCCAAACTCGCAAAGACAATCATTGTGCTTCACCACTTCACTGCCATCATGGCCCTGGCTGCCAATTGCATCACTATTTCAATTCCTCTTGCACCATCATTGTAAACTCCCGTGCCTTTGTGATGCATAATGATCACACTTCTCATTCTATCCATAGCCATGAACCGCAACAACTACACTCGCCACATCCACAGTGCAGCCTTCAATCCCTTTTGCCATTCCTCATCGGGTTCGGACCACCAATGCCTCCATACTTCTCGTAGCTTCAGTGCATCTTCATTGTCTTCCCCGCAAGATAGCCGCAATACCTACACCCGCACTTCGGGTTCCAACACCATACATAGCAGCACCAATCTCTTCTTCTTTTCTGTCACAGTTTAGCTCCCATTACAGCACCAGCTAACACCTTACCAGAATCACCATGGGCTCAATTCAACCCCTGCACAACAACCTAGCACTCATCTATTGCAACTCTCATTCTGCTCCTGCAATGTCTTCCCTTGCCTGACTGCCACAACTCCAACGCAACTCTGTTATCACTAACACCATGAACCAGTGCTTCCCAGCTGCAGCAAAACACCACTGCAAAGCCAACCTCCACCATTACAAACCAAGACTCGTGCCTCGGCCATTTCCATCACCGCCATAAGGCCATATTCTCGCTCCCTCTCGCTTCTATCTTTAGCTCAATCCAGAGAGTCCCAACACTACCAGGCTGCACCTGCAAATCACATTGTTGTTCATCTGCACCAACAGTTCACTCCATCCCTGAGCTCCCTTCAATCACCAACACAAAACCCATTGCAAACAACAAAGATAATCACTTAACTTCATGCCGCCTACCTTCATGGCATTTATTCTTACCGCCAATCACAAAGACACCATTACCTACACTTCAGCTCCTTGTAATACCACCCGCCGCTCAGCTCTCATAACCTCATTACAATCCAACAACCTCCACCTTCCACAAGCAACAATGCCTCAGGCCAGGCCAAAACCACAAGACAACCGATCGCCATTGCAAGCACCAATTCCCCTGGCACAAAGACCACCATCAAGCAAAGCATTGGCTCTCTCTCGCTGCTACATCCAAATTAGCCAATTCAATTCAATTTCACCATACCATCCGAGTTGCACTTCCTAGCTGCTTCAGTGTCAATTTCTACCACAAACCCTAACTTCTTCCATCACCAACAACATCAGCTAAACAAATTCAGCCACAACCCAATCCAACCTCAGATCCAATCTACTTACTCAAAACAAAACCCATAATCGACCAGAACCTGAACCCATCTTCTCTTACTCAATCTGTAACAAGAATAAAGTGACAATCTCTCCATTCATCTCTCGATTCCTCCTATTCACATCAAAAAGCATCAACAGATTCCACTAAAACAAACCCTAATTCCGATTTAACTCAAATCTGTCTTGCAATTAGCTCAATTCAGAGCCAAACTTAAAGTAAAACCCATGTCCATTCTCGTCACCAGAATCATCATCTTCAGCTTAATCTCCCACTGAATATCTGTTTCTTTGATTCCAACCAACTTCTTCATCAATTTCAACGGACTTAACTTCTTCTCCTCGATCTCTGCCATCACCTGAGCAACATACATCATTCACCATCAAAGCCCTTGATTTATTCAATCTCCCTAACTCACTGAATCTTCTCTCGATCTGCTGAACACTGGAGCCGCCATAGCCTCCCCTTTCTACACTCTCGATTTCAGGTGTAATGCACAAATAAATGAGAAAGATAGTGTTTTGCATTTTTAGCTTTGGTAATAATACAAATTCATGTTGGCACCCATAATTCTGATAAAGTCTGCCTTGTATTGTTTGGCCCGTTCGTTTCGCACAACCGACAATCATCCCTCACGCTTTCATGCGCGCGTCAGCTTGCTCCAAATATAGCTCACATGTGAAATAGCCCCTTTGCCCGTTTTTCGCTCCAAATAGACGTTTTCTCCTTCTTCTGGTCATAGTGACTCCGGAGTACCTAATAACTCAAAAACACCCGTAAAGTACATAATTCACAAGAAAAATAGCAAAGAAAGCATAAACTCTATATAGTAAATACGGTGTATTCTACACCTATCAGATTCCCCCACACTTAGACTTTGCTAGTCCTCGAGCAAACCAAACAAAACAATAAAATACAACAACTCCGTGTCGTCGAGGCTACGGTCACTTTTAGCATAAATAACAAGCCTTTAAACCCCTAGGTGTCCCTAGTGGACGAGTTATAGTCTCGTGAGGGTTTACTAGAGATATACCCACAAAACCTACTTTTCCAACTTACTAGTTCTCCGTAATGATAGTATCCAACGCGCTAAGAAGACATAGAGATTCTGCACACTAGTCATAAGAAGTTAGACACATAAATGAACACAATCTCATTCTTAAAAGTTGAGAGAGAAGTAACCATCCATTCTCGACTAAAATTCGGGTTCGGAGTGATCAAAAGTCTCGACTCTGCCTCACAAGAAAGGGTTTTATGATATTGCACTCAATAATAAACAACTCTTTATGGGTCACATATGTGTCCAGGTTGGAATGAAGAGAGAATCCTGAGACACGTTGAATGGTAGGAAGGCTTAACCCTCCGAATGTTTTGAAAACCCACATCTTTTATATATTTTTGAAAACCCATTTTTCTGACGATCTCTTCGAAAGGAAATCAAACCATTTAACGAAGGTGGGAATATGCTTACTTACAGTGAATCCGTTCGGCGTGCAGCTAGCACCACTCTCACAGCATCCATAGAAACGTCTTCGGTCTTCTATCGGTGTCTTCATCTTCGTCTTCGGTCTTCAACTCTTGATGATAACTCTCGAACTTCATAGAATCTTGACAATATGATTCTTTCCTCCAATTTCTTGTCGCTTGAAACTTCATTATAGATATTCCTTCTTTCCATAGGTTTTATTGAAAGAATACAAAAATAAAAACAAACTATACAAACCCAATTTTTTTTTCTTTTTCTTTCTTTCTTTTTTTTCTTTTCTTTTCTTTTCTTTTCTTTTTTTTTTTTTTTTTTTTTTTTTTTTTTTTTTTTTTTTTTTTTGAGACAAGAGAAAGTAAAATACAAAAATAAAAATGTAAGTACAATGCCATGGTATAAGTACTTTACCGCTTGAATCTTCACAACTTATGTCTTGATATCATAAACTTCTCGAACTTTCATCCTTGATAATTTCCGCTCTTGTATTATAGTCTTCAACTTATAAAAATTCTGCCCCTGTTTTGTTGCTTTACTCAAATCTGAAATCTGCCCATTTCTGTACCGTTGCTTGTAAACCTCGAACGTGTTCAACTTTCCTTCGAATTTGTGATGCTCCTCTTGTTGATGATGATGGTGTTTCTATGGACCTGTTGGTGTAGAGAGAGATAAGGTGGATGGTGCTAACTGCGAACAAGATCACAAGTGGAAAGTAAGTTAGCAATTCGATGTCACCAACATGGTTGATAAAAATAGCACTCAAGAGATCAAAATAGTGCTTCTATGGTGGGAATTTGGACAGCTCACCATTCTGCCCGGAATTTACGTACGGTGACACACACTCTAAAAGCACAAATTTAGACAGGTACAAATAATTGAAGGTTGGTGCCTCACATTATGTAACATGGGTAGTCTCCACTATAGGGGATCACTGTTCTAATACCGAATCGGTCTGCACCTTATTTGCCACTGGCATGGTTAAATCCAACTTTAACTCTCATATAATTAAGAAACCCGATCATGTTCTCTGTCATCTCTAAGTTCAGTCACTATTGTGAGATTCTCGATGTAATCTTAGCGACATGTATACTATGTGACTCTAAATAACTACAAGTTGGAGTTTTCTTATTCACTAGTTCACAAAAAAGTTGAAAAATTACAAAAATTTACAACATAAACCACTCCCCCACACTTAAACTTTACATTGTCCTCAATGTAAATTGAATCGTCTAAAGTAAGTCAAGGTGGGAAATCCTAATAAGAAATCAGCAAAACCAAAGAAAACAAAACAAGAAAAACTAAAAACAAGAAAAGAAATAAATACAAGACAAGAAATACTCATCCTTTGGGTTGCCTCCCAATTAGCGCTTGGTTTAAAGTCGTCAGCCGACTATCTCCTTGCTTTCTATGACTCCTCCAGAGGGAGTACTTCCACAAGATTAACTCCTTCCACGACATCCGAAGAGAAGTTCTCATAATATGGTTTCAACCGGTGCCCATTCACTTTAAGTTCATTACCCGTAGCTAAACTACGAATTTCCACCGCACCATGAGAAAACACATTAGTCACAATAAAAGGTCCAATCCAACGTGACCTTAATTTACCCGGAAATAATTGCAAACGAGAATTAAACAAAAGCACTTTCTCGCCCAATGCAAAATTGTTTCTTAGAAATCATATTATATATCATGAAAAGCTTTCGTTTTTTCCTTGTAAATCCGTGAACTTTCAAATGCATCATTACGAATCTCCTCTAACTCTTGAAGTTGTAACTTCCTTTGCTTTCCAGCCCCATCCAACTCCATGTTGCATTGCTTAATAGCCCAAAACGCCTTATGCTCAATTTCCACGGGTAAGTGACAAGGTTTACCATAAACAAGCCTAAAAGGAGACATCCCAATAGGTGTTTTATATGCGGTTCTATACGCCCACAAAGCATCATTAAGTCGCGAGCTCCAATCTTTCCTTGTGGGATTCACCGTCTTTTCAAGAATGGATTTCACCTCTCGGTTGGAAACTTCGGCTTGTCCATTTGTTTGCGGATGGTAGGGTGTTGCAATCCTATGCGACACATTGTACTTCCTTAACAAGCTTTGCAAGAACCTCGTTTTTGAAGTGTGAACCTCCATCGCTAATTATAGCCCTTGGAATTCCAAACCTTGCAAAAATATTAGCTTGCACGAAATCAAACAACTTTAGAATCATTAGTTGGGGTGGCCTTAGCTTCCACCCATTTCGAGACATAATCCACAGCAAGCAAAATATAATAATTCCCATTAGAATTGACAAAAGGGCCCATAAAATCAATTCCCCATACATCAAAAACCTCCACAAATTGAATAATAGTTTGCGGCATTTGATTTCGAGCACCTAGATTGCCGGTTCTTTGGCACCTATCACATGTGATACAAAATGCATGTGCATCCTTAAACAAAGTTGGCCAAAAGAAACCACATTCTAATACCTTGAGAGCGGTTCTCTTGCTCCCAAAATGTCCTCCACAAGCATATGAGTGGCAAAAAGACAAGATAGAATTAAATTCAATTTCGGGAACACACCTACGTATTACTTGGTCACTACAATGTTTCCATAAGTATGGATCATCCCATATGTATTGGTTTCCTAACTTCTTAAGTTTGTCCCTCTCAGCACGAGACAAGTTCTTTGGGATTTGTTTAGACACTAAGTAATTAACAATATCAGCGTACCATGGTTCTCCAAAGGCAATGGAGAATAGTTGCTCGTCCGGGAAACTTTCACGCAACGGGATAGTCTCCTTGTCCACAGCAAGTCGGCTCAAATGATCCGCAACGGTGTTCTCAATTCCTTTCTTGTCTTTAATTTCAAGATCAAACTCTTGCAAGAGTAAAATCCATCGTATGAGCCTCGGTTTCGCCTCTTTCTTTGTAAGCAAGTATCTAAGTGCTGCATGATCAGAAAAGACAACAACTTTTGTACCAATTAGATAAGAGCGAAACTTTTCTAAAGCAAAAACAATGGCTAATAACTCCTTTTCAGTGGTTGTGTAGTTTTGTTGAGCCTCATTTAACGTTCTAGAAGCATAATAAATGGCATGAGGAAGCTTCCCCACACGCTGCCCAAGCACCACACCAACCGCATAGTCACTTGCATCACACATGAGTTCAAACGGCTTACTCCAATCCGGTGGTTTAATGATAGGGGCTGAAATCAAAAGTTCTTTCAAACGATTGAATGCCGCCACACACTTCTCATCAAAGTTAAAAACCACATCTTTTTGCAATAGGTTACAAAGTGGTGATGCTATCTTGGAAAAGTCCTTGATGAACCTACGATAAAAACCTCGCATGACCAAGAAAAGAACGTATCTCCCTCACCGTAGTGGGAGGGGTTAGAGCACGAATAAGGTCTATCTTAGATTTATCAACTTCCAAGCCTTTAGAATATATTATATGGCCTAAAACTATGCCATGAGTTACCATGAAATGGTACTTCTCCCAATTTAGCACAAGATTTGTTTCAACACATCGTTCAAGGATTAGAGACAAATTGTTCAAGCAAAGGTCAAATGAATCACCAAAGACACTAAAGTCATCCATGAACACTTCGATTATGTTTTCAACATATTCCGAAAAGATACTTACCATACACCTTTGAAAAGTAGCCGGAGCATTGCATAATCCAAAAGGCATCCTTCTATAAGCAAAAGTACCGAAAGGACAAGTGAAAGTGGTTTTCTCTTGGTCCTCCGGTGCTATCACCACTGATTATAACCTCGAATAGCCATCAAGAAAGCAACAAGTAAGAATGTCCAGCTAAACGTTCAAGCATTTGATCAATAAAAGGTAAAGGAAAGTGATCTTTTCTAGTGGTGGCATTCAATTTTCTATAATCAATACAAACCCTCCAACCGGTTTGCACACGAGTTGGGACAAGTTCATTCTTATCATTCTCCACCACCGTTACTCCCGATTTCTTTGGTACCACTTGTACCGGGCTTACCCACTTGCTATCGGAGATGGGGTAGATAACACCCACGTCCAAAAGCTTGAGTATCTCCTTTTTCACCACTTCCATCATGGGAGGATTCAAACGGCGTTCCGCTTCCCTTGTAGGCTTTGAATCATCCTCCACACGAATTTTATGCATACAAACGGCAGGGCTAATACCCTTGATATCGGCGATTGTCCATCCTATGGCCGTCTTGTACTTCCTTAGCACCCTTAGAAGTTTTTGCTCCCGTAATTCATTAAGCTCGTTAGAAACAATCACGGGTAAATCTTCATTGTCACCCAAGTACAAGTACTTTAAGTGACTTGGAAGAGGTTTCAATTCTAAACTTGGAGGTTTAACAATAGATGGCACAAGTTTTTCATTATTGCAAGGTAAAGAAGCATATGAAATATTCTTAGTTGCTGATTTTTCCGGTAATGAGTTAAGAGAACCAATGGTTTCTTTCATCTCATCACTATACGCATAACCATTGTCAATAGGTGTAGTGAGCACGGTTTCCAAAGTATCAACACCATTCAACTCAAACATTTGTTGCGCCAATGTGTCCATCATATCAATGGAGAAACAAGAGTGGACATCGCTAGGATATCTCATCGTCTCGAAAATGTTGAAACGTATTATTTCTCCATCAAACTCCATAGTTAGCGTTCCCTTGTCAACATCAATAATGGTTTTCGCCGTTTTCATGAAGGGGCGCCCAAGTAGCAATGGAAGAGACGAGTCGGGTGAACCTTCATCCATCTCTAACACGCAAAATTCATTTGGAAATACAAGTTGATTAACCCGCACAAGAACATCCTCAACAATACCCACCGGGTAGACATTAGAACGATCGGCTAATTGCAACACAATTCCAGCTTTTTTTAAGAGGACCAAGATCAAGTGAATTGTACATAGACAGGCATGACATTAACGGAAGCACCTAAGTCCAACATAGCTTTGTTAAATTTGGTGTTACCAATTGTAACGGAATGTCAAAACTACCCGGTCCTTGCACTTAAGTGGGAGTTTGTGTTGTAAGATTGCCGAGGCATTCTCCCCCACACTAAGCACTTCATTACCTTTGAGCCTTTGCTTATTGGTACACAAGTCCTTCAACACCTTTGCATACTTTGGAACTTGCTTGATTGCATCTATGAGTGGTATGTTCACATGGATCTTTTTAGAACGTCTAAAATCTCCTTTTCTAGTTCCGCCTTCTTAGAACTTGCAAATCTGCGAGGGAAAGGTAGAGGAGGAACATAAGTAGAAACCGGAGTTTTAGAGTTAGGAATAGGTACCTCGAAGTTTGGGGAGAATCCTCGGTTTTCTCCTCCAAAACAGTTCCTTTGGTGTTTCCACCACGCCCGAATCGGTGACTTCGGGTTGCACAAGTTGTGTACCACTTCTCAATGTAATTGCATTAACACCCTCTTTTGGGTTGATAGGTTGAGAAGGGAGTTTCCCACCATTTTGTGCCTTTAATTGGTTCAACTCCATAGCCATAGAACCAACTTGAGTTTGCAACTCCTTAACCGAACTCTCCGTTCTTTGCATAAAATATTTCAGCAACTCCTCCATATTGGACCCCATTTGAGGTTGTTGTTGTTGTTGAAATTGTTGCCTAGGTTGGAATTGTTGTTGTTGAGGTTGAAATCCACTCGGGTTGTTGAAACTAGGTTGTTGAATCGCTCCTTGCTTATTGGCATAGCTAAAATTGGGGTGATCTCTCCATCCCGGATTGTAAGTGTTGGAGTAGGGATCATACCGTCTTTGTTGATTTGGAAAGATCGCATTAGCTTGCTCGTCCTCATAAGATTGAGAGGAACTTGGTATCACCGCGGCTGCAACTTGTTGAAGCATTGCGTTCATGTTACCCATTTGTTGACGAAGCTCTTCAACCTCGCTCACCTCACTCACCCTTCTTAGAAGCACATCCGAACCACGACTCAAGAATTGTTGTGAGTTCGCTGCCATGTTTTCAATCAACTCTCTAGCTTGTGCCACCGTCTTGTTAACTAGTGCACCACCACCCGCAGCGTCGAGAAGATTCCTATCACTTGATTGGAGTCCTTCATAGAAATATTGGATGATCATAGCATCACTAAATTGGTGGTGAGGGCAGCTTGCCACCAATCTCTTATATCGTTCCCAACATTCATATAAAGATTCTCCCACATTTTGCTTCATCCCACAAATCTCCTTGCGAATTTGAGTAGCCTTTGATGCAGGAAAATATCTCTCTAAAAAGAGTTTCTTCAACCCATTCCATGTTGTGACACTTCCGGGAGGTAAATAGAACAACCAATCCTTCGCACTATCCATTAAAGAGAAACGGAAAACTTTCAACATTGCACCATCCGCTGCAACATCCGCCGGAAGCATGGCCGTGACAATGGTGTGGAAGTCCATAAGATGTTTGTTTGGATCTTCATTCACCATGCCATGGAACTTTGGTAATTCTCTAAGCAACCCCGGTTTAATTTCAAAAGTAGAGTCCGTTTGAATACACCCCTGTTGTATATCAAGCCTATGAGAAGCTAAGTCCTTGAGTGAACGATTTGCATCACCCATTGCTCCTTGTTCTTCCACGTGTGTTTCCTCTACGATTGGAACCTCTTTTCCTTCTTCTTGTTGTTGGAAAATCTCTTCTCCTACTTCCTCCTCGTGCTCGTCCGTTGTGTCTTGACTTGGTTGGAGTATTGTGACTCGTCGAGTAGCTATCCCGCACCTTGGATAATTCCAATCCTTAGAAGCCAGAGATTAGGCACTGCAAACAATTCTCGCAAACAAGTGAGAAACAAGACAAGAAACAAAAAGCAAAGATGAAAGCAGAAATTGTAAAAAGAAACTAAAAACTTAATAACTAGCCGTGTGCCTCCCCGGCAACGGCGCCAAAATTTGATCGCTGTCGTATGCGTCAAAAATAATTTCACTTTCCTAAAGTATGTGATAAGAAAGAGTTCGTATCCACAGAGAGGCGATTGTAGTTATTTCGTAATTAATTTCTTAAAGTAACCAATTGGGGGGATTTCTTATTTCTATTTAAACAATAAAAACAAATTAAAAGCAAAGTAAATTGTAGAAAGTAATCAATGGAGAGAGATATTGGTCAAGGAATTCATCTTCAATCTTAGACATGTGCTTGCATATATGATTAGAATTACGATTTAATCTCTTGTGTTATCAAAAGCCTAGAGAATCAAGAAAGCAAGATAATCTATTAATTTCCCAAGTTCATCACCACACGCATTAGGGCTGCGTATGTGAATTCTACCTAAAGAATAACCTAACGCCTTGCGCTAATCAAGTTCAATTCCTAGGAGCATTAAGTTTTAGAAATAGGCTAATCAATGCAATTGTCATGCGTTGCGCAAAACAATTCGGACAATGGTCAAACTCTACATATGATTACGAGAGTGTATCACTACAAACCGTAAACATATCATGCTACTTGTATTCAAGGTTATCGCTTGATGAAAAACCCTAAAATAGCTATGGACTAAGATGCAAGTTCAATTAATTGGCCACTTAACTAATCAAACACCATAATCCTATCACAATACTTCAATCATGTGATCATAAAAACCGCAGAGAATTGAACGATAAACAAGAGAGAAAACTAATACATAAAGCACACACAAGTTTTAGAAATCGGACTACATCCTTAACCAATAATAGAGAATTTAGCTACTCATAGCTATGGAGTTCATCATCATCAATATTCAATAATAAAACAAAGAAGAAGAAGAACAAAACCAAACCCTAGAAGCGTAAACAAAACGGCTCTCTACAATTCCAAGAATAAGATATCAGATGTGTTGTAGAAAACCTCCCTTTTATAGCTTTTCTCCAACTTCTAAAATTAGGTCTAGTCTTCAAAGTCCATTAGGTGAGAGTCCACCAAGCCCACAAGAAGGAGAAACCCGTGTAGAAAATATGCCCCAAAAACGGTCGCCGGAAGTCTGGGATTGTGGCCGGAAATCGGCCGGAAAGTCGCCGGAAAACAGCCCCGGTGACCGGCAAAGTCCGCCCGGTCACCGGTCAACGGGTTGGATCGGTCGGGTCAACGGGTCGGAACGGTCAGCTCTGAGTTGGATCGGGTCAGGGTCCGAGTCAGCACCGACTCAGATGTGCTGGTGTCTAACTGGGCTGACTTGTCTTGGCCTGAGCCATTGCAGAGGCCAAACTCTGCAGCACAATCATTGTGCTTCACCACTTCACTGCCATCATGGCCCTGGCTGCCAATTGCATCACTATTTCAATTCCTCTTGCACCATCATTGTAAACTCCCAGGCCTTTGTGATGCATAATGATCACACTTCTCATTCTATCCATAGCCATGAACCGCAACAACTACACTCGCCACATCCACACTGCAGCCTTCAATCCCTTTTGCCATTCCTCATCGGGTTCCAGACCACCAATGCCTCCATACTTCAGTAGCTTCAGTACATCTTCATTGTCTTCCCCCGCAAGATAGCCGCAATACCTACACCCGCACTTCGGGCCCAACACCATACAACGCAAAGACCAATCTCTTCTTCTTTTTCGTCACGTTTAGCTCCCATTACAAAGACCACCCGCCTAACACCTTACCGTAATCACCATGGGCTCAATTCAACCCCGCACAACAACCTAGCACTCATCTATTGCAACTCTCATTCGCTCCCGCAATGTCTTCCCTTGCCCGATCGCCACAACTCCAACGCAACTCGTTATCACTAACACCATGAACCAGTGCTTCCCACCGCAAAGAAACACCACCGCAAAGCCAACCTCCACCATTACAAACCAAAGACTGTGTTTCAAACCATTTCCATCAGCCGCCACAGCCATATTCTCCGCTCCTCTCTCGCTCTATCTTTAGCTCAATCCGAGAGTCCCAACACTACCAGGCTGCACCTGCAAATCACATTGTTGTTCATCTGCACCAACAGTTCACTCCATCCCTGAGCTCCCTTCAATCACCAACACAAAACCCATTGCAAACAACAGCATAATCACTTAACTTCATGCCAGCTACCTTCATGGCATTTATTCTTACTGCCAATCACAGCACCATTACCTACACTTCAGCTCCTTGTAATACCACCCGCTGCTCAGCTCTCATAACCTCATTACAATCCATTTGAACCTCCACCTTCCACAAGCAACAATGCCTCAGGCCAGGCCAAAACCACAAGACGGCCCACCGCCATTGCAAAGACCAATTCCCCCGGCACAAAGACCACCATCGACAAAGCATTGGCTCTCTCTCCGTTTGCTACATCCAAATTAGCCAATTCAACTCAATTTCACCATACCATCCGAGTTGCACTTCCTAGCCGCTTCAGTGTCAATTTCTACCACAAACCCTAACTTCTTCCATCACCAACAACATCAGCTAAACAAATTCAGCCACAACCCAATCCAACCTCAGATCCAATCTACTTACTCAAAACAAAACCCATAATCGACCAGAACCTGAACCCATCTTCTCTTACTCAATCTGTAACAAAGAACAAAGTGACAATCTCTCCATTCATCTCTGATTCCTCCTATTCACATCAAAAAGCATCAACAGATTCCACTAAAACAAACCCTAATTCCGATTTAACTCAAATCTGTCTTGCAATTAGCTCAATTCGAGCCAAACTTAAAGTAAAACCCATGTCCATTCTCGTCACCAGAATCATCATCTTCAGCTTAATCTCCCACTGAATATCTGTTTCTTTGATTCCAACCAACTTCTTCATCAATTTCAACGGACTTAACTTCTTCTCCTCGATCTCTGCCATCACCTGAGCAACATACATCATTCACCATAAAATCCCTTGATTTATTCAATCTCCCTAACTCACTGAATCTTCTCTCGATCCGCCGAACACCGGAGCCGCCATAGCCTCCCCTTTCTACACTCTCGATTTGGTGTAATGCACAAATAAATGAGAAAGATAGTGTTTTGCATTTTTAGCTTTGGTAATAATACAAATTCATGTTGGCACCCATAATTTCGATAAAGTCTGCCTTGTATTGTTTGGCTCATCGGTTTCAGCACAACCGACAATCATCCCTCACGCTTTCATGCGCGTGTCAGGTTGCTCCAAATATAGCTCACATGTGAAATAGCCCCTTTGCCCGTTTTTCGCTCCAAATAGACGTTTTCTCCTTCTTCCGGGTCATAGTGACTCCGAGTACCTAATAACTCAAAAACACCCGTAAAGTACATAATTCACAAGAAAAATAGCAAAGAAAGCATAAACTTTATATAGTAAATACGGTGTATTCTACACCTATCAGCGAGCAAGATGCAACAAGGTTGTGCACCCTTGTGCGAGCATTGAGCATCATAAAGATTACTATCTTCTGGGGGCGAGTTGCAAATCACTTCAACGTGACTTACTATCACTTTGGGGCGAGCTGCGTAACACTCCATACGTTTGGGGGCGAGTTAGATAGCACTTAATTACAATGCGGAATTCATCTTCTAAAAATCAAAGCTTCAGGTAACCCAAACTTCTTAATCCTCCAACGAGTTACAGGATTAAGAGGGGGCGAGCATACACCCTAATATTTTGACGCAATTCGAGCATACACCCTAATATTTTGACGCAATTATTACAATCTATAATGTTAAACTACTACGCTTAAGTTGATCGAATTATTGTAGTCTTGTTCAAAAGCAAATCTGACTCAGTTGGACGAAATCGATGCAAATCCGCTTTGGCTCATGAATTCTCACTCGATTGGACGAATCGATGCGATCCTGTTGCACTCTCGGACGGGCCGATGAAGTCCGATTTTGCTCATCAATTTTGTACTCATTTGGACGAAATCGATGCGGTCTAGTTTTATTTATAACTCTTACACTCGGGTTTATCAAACTATTTTAGCCCAGTTCCAAAGAATCGCTGATGTCGATCTTCCTCGTTCGATTGCAGGTCAGTGATCGAAGTTGCTGCAATCCATACCTGTTCGTTCCTGCAGTCCAGTTGATCGCAGCAGCTGCGGTGCAGTTTTGCTCGTTGCTGATTGCAGTCCAGCTGATCGAAGTTGCTGCAATCCAGCTCTGTTCGCTCCGCCAGTCAGTGATCGCAGTTTGCCGCAGATGCTGCTTTTGCTCGTTGCTCGATTGCAGTCCAGTGATCGGGTTGTTGTAATCCAGCTCATTCGCTCCTCGCAGTCCAGCTGATCGCATTTGCTGCAATTGAGTTTTGCTCGTTGTCGATTGCAGTCCAGTGATCGAAGTTGCTTGCAATCCATCTCTGGTTTTCGCGCGTTCTGCTGATCCGGTGACGCATTCTTTAAGTCGGCGATCTTGCTCGTCATTGCCGCACTCTAGCCTGATCGAAGTTCGGCTATGTTCGCAATAATCAGTAGTCCAAATTTAATCGCAATGGCCGCAATAAGCTAGTTTTTCTCGTTGATGATTGCAGTCCAGCTGATCAAAGTTGTTGCAATCCAGCTATGTTCGCAGTTCTCAGTATTCCGGCTAATAGTCGTTGTGCGGTGCATATCTGCTCGTTTCACTGCTGATCCGCTGATCGAAGGCTGCTACTATTCCGCTATGTTCAGAAGCGTAGTCAGTGATCGCATGATAAAGATCAGATTTACTCGTTTACTTTGCGATCCGGTGATCGAAGCCGCAGCGACCATTTTTGCTCGATGCTTTTACTACCCAGTTTTGCTCATTACTGTAGAAGACAGTTTTTGTGGCCATCGCAGTCAAGTCCTACGCAACTACCACGGTTCAGTTTTACATCAGCAGTTATCTCTCACTCACTACACCACTCCACTCAAGCATCATGCTTCCGTTACAGGCCAGTTCAGCCTTCGGTCCTAATTTTGCATACAACAATGGTTCATGCTCAACTGTTTCCCGCCAATCTCCCAGTCACAATAGCCTCACTTGGGGGCGTCTTGATTGTGATTTCCGCAAACAACAAGGGAAGTTCACCAATCACCTCAACATCAATAATCCACACTTGGGGACGAGTTTTATCATTGACTAAGGAAAACGAAATTTTCTTAACCCGCAACAAGTTGGAGGTTAAGAGGGGGCGATGTTTGTACCATAAGTAAAAATACCACATATTGGACCAGAACGTTGACCAAACCACTGTTCAGCTGTCATCCAAGCCCGCTAACCAGTTAACCGAAACAGCCCACCAGCCTTCCCAGTATTTCATAAAGTCAACAACCGGTCAACGGTCAAAGTCAATGTCCGGTCAACGGTCACGGTGAATGGTCAAAGTTAACGCTCGGTCAATGGTCAAAGTCAACGATCAATCAATGTCAAGACCGTGTTGCCGATAGTGCTGCCATACAGTTTCCACTCTTGTTGCCAGCGATGCTGCCAACCGATTCCCAGCTAAGTACCCTATTGCACTTCCAATCTGGCCGCTGGGTGCGGCCAATCCAGATCTTCCACCAAAGATCCATCCATACTGTCAGCCATTATGCCTGTCAACCACCAGTCCAGTTTTCCAGCATGCAGAATTTATCATGGAAGCATGAATGAACAGTTTCATGCATAATTGAAGATGGAGGCATAAATGTGCAGTTTCATGCAGAATTGAAGATGGAGGCATAAATGTGAAGTTTCATGCAGAAATCATCATGGAGGCATGCAGTATCGATTCCAGCAGTTTCATGCAGAAATCATGATGGAGGCATGAGTGAGAATTAATGCCATTTAAGTTTATATTGAAATTAGACATTGAACTCTATAAATAGGGAGGAGCAGAAATCATTTGAGGGTAGCCAAGAGGAGAAAAAACAATACTGTAATACAATTATCAATAAAAAAATCACTCTCCAAGGGGATTCTCCCGTGGATGTAGGCAAACCATGCTGAACCACGTAAAACCTGCGTCTATTGGTTTGTGTTCCAATTCGTCTCCTAGCCCTAAATTCTCACCAAATTATCTATTCATCGTGTTTCGTTCCCAAAAGTAATTTTGGGTACAAACAAAGGTGTAAGTACCGTGAGAGAATCTTCGTTATGATGTCGCTAGAGAAAAGTTTTGCCGTACCAAGAGACATTGGCAATTCCAAGCCAAACGTAAGTGATGAATTCTTCACAACATCGGCCACAATTAAGAGAAACCATCCCAAGTACGTGACGATTCTTCTGACCGGTTCAGAAAGTGAGGGAGGAGACCGGTCGGTTCGTCCAGGAGGCGTAGTAAGGTTTTGCCTTCAAAGGAAAGAATATCATGCCTTTCCTATCGACTTTAAAATCTCCGTGAGTCCGTTGCGTCCCTTCGAGAAATGGATGCGATTCATGATGAGCCAGGAGCATGTAAAAACAAATTTGACCAAGGCGCAGATCATTGATGATGTTGCGGCTTCCGCAGTGCTTCATATTAGGAAAGATATTCCATGCTTGGTTGCTTTTGTTTCTAGATGGTGTCCGGACACCCACACGGCCGTATGCAGGTGGGGTGAAATGACCATCTCCTTGGAGAGCGTGGCTGTATTGCTGAACCTTCCCGTAATTGGGAACCTCGATGTTAGGTTGTCTGCAGATGAAGAAGAAATGCACGCCGCCCTGCTTGCGAAATCAAAAGGATTCATTCGGAAAGAAAACGAGACGAGATTTATGACTGGTGGGTGTCTCAGTGGTTTCCTGATGAGTTAGAGTCGAAACAGAAGAATAGTACACTTCATGTCGCGGCATTTTTGGCTGTTTGGTTATCCAGAGATATTTTTAACGACGGTTCGGGTAAGAAGGAGATAAGACAAGAACTTATCAAGTTTGCCATAAAATTGGCAAAAGGCGTCGTTCTCCCTATTGGCGGTTTGTTTCTTGGTTCTCTGTATGCACACTTGGATCAGCTGGATTCAGACATGCGCGCCTCAAACGGCTACATGAAAGTGGATTCGTATATTCATGTCGCCTTTCTCCAGGCATGGTTGTGGGAGCATTTCGAGAAGTATGCCTCGAAACCATTGGCTGTACTTCCCGAGTCTTGTGGTGGCTCTAGGATATCACATTTGGTCAAACAAGCGCCCAAAGATCGGTTCAAACCTGGTCGGACTTCTTGACAACTCGTACGCGGTTAATTTTTGTCCATGGGCTCCGGTGGATGCGTCTATAACTCGGATCAAGTACCTTTGCTCTCGCTCCGAACATGTCTTTGTCTTCGATAAAGAGGATCTGAGTGTTGGAGAGATGGTGTTCATGCGAAGCTGCACGCCCGGTCATGTGTCGTCTTTCTTTCGAGGATCTTGCGAATCAATCTCTTACAACATCGATAGAGCGGCTCGACATATGGGTTTTTCCCAAGGGGTCCCACTCGTTCGTCAGCCGGTTGTTCCAAAAATCCTGTTTTCAACTGTTCTCGATGCTAGTGTTCTCGTGTCGGGAAAAAGTCTCCCTTTTCTACTTGCGGAACGAAATCCATCAACAACCTACAAATATAATATATTTTGGCAGGACGAGTTTCTCGTTATCCATGGATTTGTGAATGATGTGGTAGAAAACCGTCATGTAAGCCTTCTCCCGCAATTTTAGCGGAACATCCACCGCCGAGGGATCCCAAGCGAAATATGTTAACCCGAATGAAGATAGTCCCCAAGTGAAGGAGCAAAGATCTAAAAGCCGTGGTGGTGGTTTTTAGTCGGGTCAGACGGCTCTTCCGACTTTTAGTTCTTCAAATATGCGAGTATGTATAATTTTCTTACTGATTCGGTCGGATTACGTATGTCTTTGTCTCATTTCTGAGCGTTTTTTCTTGTGTCTTGCCCATGGTCTTAGCAGTGTGAACGCCTTCACTAAACTTGTACGTGGTCAGAAGACGACATCTCTTGGAACGGAAAGCGGCGATGCTGAACCTTCCCATGGTGAAGGGGAATCCGAGAAGGATGAAATATCAAAGTCCAGAGATGGCGAGAGTAGTTCTTCCGATAGCAGTGCTGAATCTTCCTCCAGTCGGTCTGAAAGCGAATCAGTGAGTCTTCTCCATTTTCTTCTTCTTCCTTCTTTCTTCTTTCTCTCTTTTTTTTTTTTGAAGAGTGTCTAAGCCGCGATATTACAGAGCGAAGCCGGTTCTGAAGATGAACTTGAGACGGAAGTTGGTGGAGACACGGCTTTGTCTCCAGCCGTGTCAGCCACCTGGTGGCTTTGAAACAGAGGCCGATCAAGATGGAAGCGTTATTGTGACTCAGATAACGTAGATTGCTCATGTGAATGTTGGCGCAATTGTTGTTAGGAATCCTTTGCCAGTTACTGATGCAGTCGCAGGCGCCACCTTTGTTCCTCCATACCTAGTTCCTTATTCGGATCACGTGTTGATTGGGGATTTAGCGTGCCAGCTAAACACGCGGCGTTATACACTAAGATATGGGAAAGCTATGGTCATACTGCCACGACCAAGAAGATTACTAGCCGATACGCGCTGGTCAAGTGTGTGAAGGAAGCCTTGTCTTCGATTGACGACATGCGTAACGTGACTGGTCACACGGTTTCTCGGGATGTAATCTCAAGCTGGAGGTTCCATCGCGATATGTGTATAGAGTTCGAGTTCAATGCTCCTTGGTTCGTCGAAGGTTTCTCCGAGGTTAAAAAGCTGCTGGCCCAAACAGTCGAAGGTCCTTCCGCAGACATGGTGAAGAAGCAGGAAGCGGAATTCAAAAAATTATGCAGGCAGATGAAGTTGAAAAGGGTGGCTCTCCAGAGCACAAGGGAGGCTTTTGCTAAGAGGAGCAAGCCGCTGCTGGAAAACATTCCTTGAATACATTTCTGTCTTTCGAACTTCTTATCTTTCAGTTTTTTTTTTTTGAAAGGAAAATGAAACGCCTAGTTTATGGTTTTGATTTTCTGGATTTTTTGGGTTGATAGAAAAATGTTATCTCAAAGGTTTTTGGATTTTTATTTTGGAATGAATTGTTTAGGAAATGAAATTATCTTGGTTATGGCTGAAAGTGACATGGGATGAAACATAACATGACTATCGGTTTTTCCATTCTCATGAAAACTTGAAATATCAAACCACGTATCTTATCTAGGTAAGACTTACTCGGTTTCTCAAGTCTCCTGATGAAAAGGGAACCTTCCGGGTGTAATACCGAGTTTTATGGGAAGCGCCGCCGTGATTGTAGAAAGTCCCCAGTCGTTACTGAGTTTCCTGATAACCGAGTTGCTGATTCTCGGGCGGATCGTTTTTTCAGTTTTCTGGGAAGTCCCTAGTCATCCCTTGTCGTTTCATGACTGATAATCGAGTCGTCGATCCTTGAGCGGATCACTTTCTTCTACCATCTTGATGTCTGGGTCGAAGCATGAGATCGATGGTCGAAGATTGACATTGTAATCGAAAGATCAATCTCCCACTGTGGTCGCCAATTATTTATGGGTGAAAATGGTTTCTGCTGATTTCGGTAATTTAGGGTGTGTGGGTGAGAAACGAATTTAAACCCTAAACAATGTACTACAAAGGAGTACTTTAGATTCTAGAGATCAATCTGTACAAGTCCGTCCTAAACCAAGAAATGGCCGTTCCCGACTTGCTTAGGTCACAAAGTGGAGGAGAATGGGTTGCTTTTGGGGAGGGAAGCAAGGAAAGTGATGGGACCAGAATAGTTGATTCTGGAAGAGTAGTTGTGTTACGACTTGTATCAGAAAGTGGGAAGCTAACATATGGGAAAGCTAGCAAACGTTTTCTGAGTAGTGTATGCTCCTGACTGAACTTGTTTTTCGGTGGAAATAGGTAAAACTTATTTATACAAGTCGAAGTGAAACGTACTCTGGTCTCATTAAGGAATGGAAAAATGAGTGAGTAAATGGGAGGAGGTGGTAACAGTTAACGCATGGAATTGATGTTCCATAAAACCGTTAACGCATGGAATTGATGTCCCATAAAAGAGCGTTTCGCCATTAACTCCCTGTATTTACTAACCGCCTCATCCTTGTGACACTTCCTTATGACGTGCGTAGTGTACGCCGCACGCTGTAAACCGCCAAACCAATACCCAAAGAGGATCCCCAGTTTGTGATATGTGTTGATGTCTCGAATGTTTTTTGTAGAAAACATGTAGTATATTGTTGTTGCCTGGCAAGTCGAGCTTGGGAGACTTGCTGGCATGGTGACCTTGGGTGGTCGATATTTTGCATCTTAAGAGGAAAGGTAGTCGTTGATCGTCGCACGCTTTCGTTTGTTGGTGGCCGCATAGGGAAGGCCAGCGTGGCGCAGCTATGTTGGCATGCCATTGGCATGGCTTGGTGGTGCAGCTAGGTTGGCGTGAGCAAACTAGGGTTTTGGGTCAAAGGTTACCATGTGTTTTCTGGTAACCTTGGACGGCTAGGATTTGCTCCTGGGGTTGAAGGGCGACCATTGATTGTCGCACACCTTCGTTTTAGTAGCCGCGTAGGGAAGGCCAACATGGTGGCGCGGCTAGGTTGGCATGGTATGGTTTGGCGTGGCCAAACTTAGGTTTTAGGGCCAAAGGTTACCATGCGTTGTCTGTAACCTTGGATGGCTAGGATTTGCTCACGGGATTGAAGGGGGACCGTTGATTGTCGCACGCCTTCGTTTTGGTAGTCTGCAGTAGGGAAGGCCAAAGACATGGAGGCGTGGCTAGGTTGGAATGCCGTTGGCATGGTATGGTTTGGCGTGGCCAATCTTAGGTTTTCGGGCCAAAGGTTACCATGCGTTGTCTGGTAACCTTGGATAGCTAAGATTTTCTCCCGGGATTGAAGGGGGACCGTTGATTGTCGCACGCCTTCGTTTTAATAGCCGCGTAAGGAAGGCCAGCATGGTGGCGTGGCTAGTGCGTTTGGCATGGTGGGGCCAAGGGCTTAGCATGCCGTTGGAACATGGTGCGGCTAGTATGGCTAGGTCCAAGGTAAGGTGCGGTTTAGATTGGCATGGTGGGGCCAAGGGTTTGGCATGCCGCTACACCATTTTCTTGGATTAGTAACTGAAATTCGTAACAGCCTACTGGCAGTTATGAATTCGTAACAGGAAACTGCTGTTACAAAATAGTTATAACATCCTGATGTTGTTACAAATCATGTCAGATTTTGTAACTGTCCTTCAGCGGTTACAATTTTGTAAGTGGATATGGTCCACACATGCCATCCGCTTGCGTGGGTGGTCACAACTTCATAATTTTTCCACCCAAACAATGTATAACTGGGGATAGTTCATCCCTTTGTCACAGTTGCACATGAGTTTATCAGCTGAGATGGTCACTTGGTCATAAACTCATACACGATTCGAACCACTTCTCTCTTTCCACTTTCCCCGTCTCTGCAGACGCGAACTGAAGCTTGGTTTTCAGTTTGAGGGTTTCGATCTGAAGCTTGATATTTGTTTGAATCTGTTTTTTGATCATCTCTTTCCACTTTCTTTATCTTCGCAGAAGAGAATTTAGGGTTTCAGGCTGCAAGTGAAGTTTTTGTTTCAGTTTGAGGGTTTGAGGGTTTCGATCTGAAGATGTAAGTGTTTAAATCTTTGAATTTGTGTTTTGATTTGGGTTTCGATATGTTCTTTTCGATTAGGGTTTCATTAAGGTGTTGATGTGTTAATTGGATTTTCGATTTTTTATGAGATTTTCGTTTAGGGTTTCAATTTTATTTGAAAAAAATTAGGGTTTCCTGTTCTTCCCCAAATTAGAGTTAGGATTCTTTATTGTGATTCAATAATTGGTAGAAATTGAAAGAGGGTTTGATTATGAGGAATCGAATTGATAAGAGATATTTTGGTGGTGTTTTTGGAATTTGTTGTTCAAGGATGTAAGAGACTGTTTAGATGGTAAATGAATGAATCGGAGTTACCGGTTTTGACGGACCGAAAAATCACGCCTTTGGCGCGTTGCCCCGCAGGCCGTACCTCCCCTGGTGCGCCATCATGAAGCTACGATCCGGGCCTCATCCCCAGGCAAATGCACGTCCATCTGCCCTTGCAAGAATGCTCGTGGAGCATGACGCATCTAACTTAGCTTCCACACCGTTCCAACTTACCCTTGTCCCGCAAAAGGGTTTACGGCCATAAGGCCAATGCCAATGCATTTTTCATGCATCTTTGGCTTTGCCTTTACATAGGGAATTCATCACTGAATTTCCTAGCTAGCTGAGAAACCGTCATTGTCCAGGCATAAGCCTTGGAATTTGGCGTAGGCCGCACCAAGCCCTTGCCATTTCCTATGTTACCTCGCTTACCAAATCTTTATAAATTGATAGGAAGTATGAGCATCCACTTACTGGCATGCATCTAAGCCTCATCAAGTCTGGCCACAATCATCTCTTGCGTCGAGCTACCGAGCTTAGATGATATGAGGGGCCAACGTGCTGGACCGGCAATGCTGCAACTCATTGCGGCTGCCTACGTACCCTTTCCTACTCTAAAGGGATCAAGCACAGACCGTAGTTCATCCGCGAAGGGACAAGCAACTTAAGCCAACTCGTTTGCATGGCCGTGGACAAGCAATAATGGTAATGGCCTAGTCCGTATAGGCCGTTCCGTCAAAATGCATCCAAGTGATGCATGTTCGGTCCGCAATATGGCATAACGATGCCTAAGCACCAAATGCCCTCCTCGCGAGGCTACGCAACTATAAATGAGCCTTAGGCATCATTTATACTCTTCCGACTAAGCTATGAAGCTTACTTGGTACATAATCCGCATATGCACCTTCAACCAACTACCCCTCCCTATATATGTGTTAATGGAATTTCCACAAGTATGGAAAGGGGAGCATATTGACATGCTTGATTCACTATTCATGGCCGTTGCCATGAATTTCGAATGACCGGCCAAGATGGTTACACATTCAGTCCTGGCTCACATGCCAGTTCCACTATCAGGCCATGTTGGCCGTCCACTGCCAACCCGATGTTCGGCCATGTTGGCCGTCCACTTCCAACCCGATGTCCAGCCATGTTGGCTGTACATTTTCAAGGTCATCCACCCAACTAGCCTAATGCATCATTTGATGCAAGATTGGCTCTTGGCTAATGTAGCTTCCAACCAATGCCATATTGGCCTTAGCCAATATGCATATGCGATGTGCCTTACTTGACACCAGATATGGCCTAGGGCCAAATGTATCTCACCATGCAAAGGAAGCTTTGGATGAAGCTTCATCACAATCAAATGGCGCATCTTTTAGCATGCACCATGCTAAAAACACGAGGTTTTACATTATCACACCCTTCAAAGAATTTCGTCCCCGAAATTCAAAACCAAAACTATTATGGACAATCTCTTCGAGTTGGATTTCCTGAGCAAAAGTCCCATACCAGATGCTCAGAAATCATGGGTTTCTTCAAGTTATCATGAACAACAATTTAGACCTTCTGAGCACATGTCCCATACCACCTTCCCAGGAATCCAAAAGTTCCCATAACAATACAAGAATCGCAATTGGCCAGTGCCAAGAGGATATCTCGACCAGGTATCCTGAATGCGCATCCCATACTACGCACTCAGAAGTCCCTAAAGTTCAAAAGGTTGGAAGATGTCATCGAAATGACAAAGAAAAACCTAACGCAACACTGTGAGGACCAATCTCTAATTCCAGTACAGTTGGATGCAAGCCACCGTCCCTGACGGATTTACCGGGTTGCCACTCGTAAGTGGGATGCTAGCTGGGCCTGACAATGCACACCCTTGGCCAGTGCCAACGTGTGGGGATGATCAGTCCCATTTTTTACCCACCGTCCCAGACGGTCTTCCAGATGCTCGTAAGCGGGGTGCCATAGAGGCCTGTCAAACTCACACTACTTATACAAGCTCAACTCGATTTGCAAAGTAACTGGCTCAGTAGTTACAAACTCTTTCCCGCGCAGAAGTTGGCCTACTCTCCAACTTTAAGTTTCCATGATGGAAAATGCTCGCTAATGAGTCCACCCCGCACAAGTCCCTAGAGTTTTCTCGGAACTTGCTCTGATACCATCTGTGACGGACCGTAAAATTACGCCTTTAGCGTGTTTCCCCGCAGGCCGTAACTCCCCCGATGCGCCATGATGATGAAGCTACGATCCGGGCCTTAGGGCTAGACAAATGCATGTCCATTTGCCCTTGCAAGCATGCTCGTGGAGCATGACACAGCTAACTTAGCTTCCACACCGTTCCAACTTACCCTTGTTCCGCAAAAGGGTTTATTAAGAAAGCAAAAACTTGCTTAATACGACAAAAACGGCCTTTTGAGGCCCTAAACGATGGAATTTGGCTAAATTCTGGTGACCATGTGGATCTATAAACATGTCTTGATCTTTGGGCCGTTTCCCATCAAAATGGACTCCTCTTGAGCTAAATTACGACACTAGGGTTTTTAGCCTATGCCGAACGCCTTGATAGGAAGTACGAGCATCCAAGGAATGGAATACAACTAGCCTCATCAAGTATGGCCACAATCATCTCTTGCGTCGAGATGCCGAGCCAGATGATATGAGGGGCCAAAGTGCAACTAGCCGGATGATATGAGCGACAACGTGCTGGACCGGCAATGCTACAACTCATTGCGGCTGCCTACGTACCCTTCCCTACTCTAAAAGGATCAAGCACAAACCGTAGTTCATCCACGAAGGGACAGAAACTTAAGCCAACTCGTTTGCATGGCTGTGGCCAAGCAATAATGGAAATGGCCTAGTCCGTATAGACCGTTCCGTCGAAATGCATCCAAGTGATGCATGTTTGGTCCGCAATATGGCATAACGATGCCTAAGCATCAAATTCCCTCTTCACGAGGCTACACAACTATAAATGAGTCTTAGGCATCATTTATACTCTTCCGGCTAAGCTATGAAGCTTACTTGGTACATAGTCCGCATATGCACCTTCAACCAACTACCCCTCCCTATATATGTCTTAATGGAATTTCTACAAGTATGGAAAGGGGACCAAAAATATTTCATCAACTCCCCGTTTACTATTCATGGCCGTTGCCATGTATTTTCCTGAATAACCTGCCAAGATGGTTGTTCACTACCAATGCCAACTCCGATGTCCGGCCATGTTGGTCGTCCTCTGCCAACCCGATGTCCGGCCATGTTGGCCGTCCTCTGCCAACCCGATGTCCGGCCATGTTGGCCGTCCTCTGCCAACCCGATGTCCGGCCATGTTGGCCGCACATATCCAAATCGATGTCCGGCCATGTTGGCTATACATTTTCAACTCGATGTCCGGCCATGTTGGCTGTACATTTTCAAGGTTATCTACCCAACTGACCTAATGCATCATTTGATGCAAGATTAGCTCTTGGCCAATGTAGCTTCCAACCAATGCCATATTGGCCTTAGACAATATGCATATGCAATGTTCCTTACTTGGCACCAGATATGGCCCTGGGCCAAATGCATCTCACCATGCAAAGGAAGCTTTGGATGAAGCTTCATCACAAGCAAATGGCGCATCTTTTAGAATGCGCCATGCTAAAATACGGGGTGTTACAAATCTTGTCTTCCAAGTACGCTACCCTATCAATTAAGGTATCTGAAAATACGTGGGTTTAACAACCACACCCAACAATTCGTTTGGCAATCTGAGATGACTTACTCTAATACACTTTTTAGAGAATCAACTAGACAATCAGACTCAATCTAGAATAAAGTATATCAAAGAGTTTTAATATCCCTGTTTCAAAATGTAATCAGCAAATCAAATAGATAGAAATCTGCGAGCCTAATTATTATGTGAAACAACTTGAACGGTACCAAAGACCAATATTCAAGTGTCAATCAATGTAAATCAACAACAAAAGGTTGGATATTCTAATTGATTGATCTTAAAGCACAACCTGTGATATTTCAATTATATAACAAAATATAATGCGAAAAAGAAATAACACAGACACCATAATTTTGTTAACGAGGAAACCGCAAATGCAGAAAAACCCCGGGACCTAGTCCATATTGAACACCACATTGTATTAAGCCTCTACAGACACTAGCCTACTAACAATTAACTTCAGACTGGACTGTAGTTGAAACCTAATCAATCTCACACTGATTTAAGGTACAGTTGTGCTCCTTACGTCTCTGATCCCAGCAGGATACTACGCACTTGATTCCCTTAGTTGATCTAACCCACAACCAAGAGTTGCTACGACCCAAAGTCGAAGACTTGATAGAAAAATCTGTCTCACAACGTAAAAGTCTATAGAATTGAATAAATCTGCCTCCCCACGTAAATACCCAAGAGTTTTTGTTCCGTCTTTTGATAAATCAAGGTGAACACGAACCAATCGATAACCCGGACTTATATTCCCGAAGAACAGCCTAGAATTATCAATCGCCTCAAAATAATCTTAATCGACTAGCGAAAGAAGATATTGTGGAATAACAAACGATGAGACGAAGTTGTTTGTGATTAGTTTTTATCTTGCCCATCGAAGATATAAAATCTCGAGTCAATTATTCCAATTGTACTCAACACGATAGAAACTACAAGATCATATCACGCAACTACAAAGATAATAGTTGGGTATGACTTCACAATCCCAATGAAGTCTTTTAAGTCGTTAACCTACAGGGTCTCGAGGAGAAACCTAAGGTTAAAGGAGAATCGACTCTAGTTATGCAACTAGTAACACACAAGAGGTGTGGGGATTAGGTTTCCGAGTTGCTAGAGTTCTCCTTTATATAGATTTCAAATCAGGGTTTGCAATCTAAGTTACCTTGGTAACAAAGCATTCAATATTCACCGTTAGATGAAAAACCTAATTCTCCCAAGCTAGTATCTTTCAACCGTTAGATCGAACTTAGCTTGTTACACACAGATGAAATGTACCCTCATATAGGTCTATGTAACCGTACCTAAACGTGTACACCATGTTGGTTCACAAATAGTCAACCGAGGTTAGCTATATGATTACTATTATATCAACCTTATTCATCTTAACCATAACTAGTTCAAATGACTCAAATGAAACTAGTTAAAGAGTTGTTCAATTGCTATATTCTCATGGATTATACAAGAACACAATTGAAGAAAAATCGGTTTGATTCACTCGAATCAATACATGAACACTATAACCACGGTTTGCAAAGATTGCATTCCTTATTGATAAATGTTTAGGTTCACGTATAACCGATTTTATAAAAGTAACACACTTAAGTATGCGTAAAGGTATGCTTACTTAAGTAACCGGATTTGAGTTTTTTTTAGTTTTCAAACTCAGCAGAAATTCACGGACGTGAACTTTCCACCAGTACGCGTACATTAGGTAACCGGATGAGTTTGGTTTTCGTTTTCAAACTCAGCGGAAATTCACGGACGTGAACTTCCTCCAGTATGCGTATGGGTACACATACTTACCCAGTCTCCTACAACCTTTTTGTATACACAAGTATGCATAATTTAGGATCCCGGTTTTGGACTTATACACTAATGAGCGAACACAATATGCTTATATCCAAAGATGGTTACAAGATTCTAAACTCTTTATTTCAATCATTGAAACATTCTTCTATAATGATAATAGCCGTTTTCACACACTATTAACATCAAAGCAATTTTCAAGATATTGAAATAATCATTATCAAAACACTCCAAGCCTACATCAAATGATTGTATCACAAAAACCATGTAAGATATTACTCGGTAATTTTCTCATGATATAAGATGAACTTGGTCGAAGCGAAAGCTTACCAACACATATTTCGAGAAATATGTAAGCGAGATATACTCAGCTCGAAATCTCAAATGTGTATAGAGAAAACTATATCGTAACACGACTTATGTCTCAATATAGGAGATGGTAGAAATAAACTTTCCAAGTGATACATGAGTTCAAGTCTCCATATACCTTTTGTAGAAGAAGTTCCACAAGATCCCCTTAGTAGTTGTTCATCTTCAAATGATGAACTCCATGAAATCTAAGCTCAACTACACTATTTATGTCCTAGTTCGAGACATCTATAAATAGGCTAAAAACCAAGACTTATAGTTTTGATCACTAACATTGACAAACATGATTGAGATAGCAACGCATGCGAGTTCGACCGAGCAGTGCTCTAACAATCTCCCCCTTTTTCAATTTTAGTGACAAAACTATCAATACATATGGATTACAAAATAGATAAAAATTGTAGCTTCTCATCCTAATGCTTGATCTCCTTGGCATCTTCAATATGACTCAAAATCTTCGTCACTTCCAAGTACTCCATGATACTAAAGGTTGTAAGTTCAGCATCATGGTTGTTGAAGATCCGTAGCGATAACAATGAGAAAACAAAATGCTCTCAATCATTGTTATATAGTGTCATAGTATTATTACACAGCATCAAAGTTCAATTGTATCACAACTTTGACAACAATACTATGGTGATATGTATCACTCCCCCTTAGTCAATACTTCATCTCAACATGAAAACCACTCCCCCCTTACATAATGATCCATAAACCATATGTATTTGTAGTATCACACTACACATTAATTCTCCCCCTTTTTTTCAATAAAAATTGGCAAAGGTATGAAAACTAGTGGGATCCTCATGAAAATTTCACAGAGATACTTAATGACCAAAAGAGAATACCATATCAACTTATTTAGATGCCATCATAAAGCCGAAGCTAAATCATTCATCAAGGAGTTTATACAGATACAAGATAACCCATTTAATATGCCACAGCCGCACTCCCCAAAAAGATTTGGCAATTAAGCACAAGTTCAAAAAGAACTCTCCCCCATAAAATGTCATTCCCGAAAGAAAAACAAAGGCGACCTTGCTTTTACAAGAAAAGAAGGATTTCTTTTGGATAAAAAAAAATCTCATGAAAGCGTGAATTTGTATCCAAAATATTCAATTGAATTAACCACAAGCGAACCCATGATTAATACAATCGAAAAATACAACCAAATTAACCACAAGAAAACACACGATTAATTTAATTGGAATACACAACCAAATTAACCACAACGTGATCAATTCAATTGGTCATGATCGACATAAGAGAACTTACGGAGAAACAACCAAATTCACCACAAGAGAATGATCAATTCAGTTGGTCATGCTCAAACATAAGGAACCTTACAGAGCAACACAATGTGTGCACAAAGTGTGGATCTTAGATCAGCCAATACTGCGAAATAAACAAGGATTCATTCTATTTTCCATCACTATTTGCACAATGACATATAATATACTTAATCCTTGTAAACAAAAGATTTATCCTTTTTTTACATCAAAACGATGACATAAAATGCTTTAACTTTTGTAATGTCAAAAGTTCATTCTATCTTCTAGCAATACTTTCATACCGACATAATAGAGATAACTTTTGAACAAGTTTATTTGTACTTCTTAAGAACTTAGAACAATTAGCAATTTAATTGAAAGAAAAATAATCATTCAAAGCTAAGGTGTCATAAAAGTTATTACATCACCATAATATTAAGTTCAAGAAGTTTAAACAAATAACATAACCAGTTTAACAAGCCAAGAAAGTCCAGCAATAGATTAACTGGAGAAGAGATCATTCACTTTTCCCATAATAATCTCTAGCAATTTCATAAAACCTCTCGATTAGATTTGGATTTTCAGCTTCAGCATACTCCAACTGCTCTTTCATGCAGTCAACTTCATCTTGAAGACGAGCAAGTTCAGAGCTTGTTGCTGCAGAAATACTTGTTAGAGTACTGGTTCAAGATTGCTTCATATTTTTGATGCTAGCCTTACTCAGAACCTTTGGACCACCAATATCAGTTCCAAAAGGAGTAATATTGAAGTGATTGCAAATCCTTGTGTTTATGGGTGAAAACTATTTCTGCCGGCTTTGGTAATTTAGGGTGTGTGGATGAGAAATGAGTCTAAACCTTAAACAAATGCACTGCACGGGAGTGCTTGTAGATTCGAGAAATCAATCTGTGCAAATCCGGCCTAAACCAAGAAATGGCTGTTCCAGACTTGTTTCTATCACAAAGTAAAGGAGATGGGGTTGATCTTAGGGAGGGAAGCGAAGAAGGTGCTGAGATTGTGAAGGTGTTGGCTATGTATGACTTGTATCAGAAAGCTGAACTGGCTTGCAGGATGTAAGCTATCAGTTCCGGTGTTTGAATACGGTTGTATCAACACTTGCCTCTATTGTCTTGACTTGCCTTGTTCATGTTTGGAATATAGGGAGGAGAACTGTAAAGACCCTCAAGCTCGTCAAGGCTATTAGACTAGTCTAGAGACGAATTAGTCGATAATATCCCGATTACTTTAACACGAATGTTAATTAATAGTAATTAATCTAATAACGATTTATATACGAAAATAGTATCACTAGTTAGATCTCGAAAAGTTATGCGAAATAGACAACTCGAACGTGTCAAACGGATACCAGATGAAGAAGTAATCGTCAAATTTGTTGAAGGGAAAAATGGTCATCTTGAAATTTAGCCGCATTGGCTTCCCGTATCAAGTTTTCGGCGCCTTTAGTAAGTTTTGGTCGACCTTATCCTAAGATCTAGAATATAACTCTCTTTTCTCTTTCTCTTAATTCTTCTAATTCTTTATTTTCTTGTTCTTTCATCTTTTTCTTTTGTTTTCTTCTTCTCTTCTTCTTGTTTTCGCCGGTGAGAGATTTATGAGATTAGGGTGATAATTGATTGAGGAAATTAAGTGATGAGGTTGTGTATGTAGATGATGAAGGAACTGAGGTTATTGTCGATTAAGCCCAGGGAGAAGAAGAAATTGATGTTTTCTATAAGTGAAGTTAGGGTTTTAAAAAGAATTGTTCTGACAAGATGTTGAAGATGAAATTGATACTCTAGAAGGTTAATTAGATATGGGTGTGATATGAATTAGAGTTTATGGTTGAAGTTAAACTGAATATGGAGTTCTTCTGTGATGTATTCAAGAATTAGGCTTTTCTCAAAAGGTTGTTTAGAAGTTCGATTAGTGATGAATGAGACGGAATTGAGATGGGTTTATGTTTAATAGAATGATATGAAGTCGTTTTGATGAAGAATCAGTGAGTTAGGGTTTGTAAGAAATTCAGAGAGGAATTAAAAGATGAAGATGATGTAAAGGAGATTGGATTAATGATGGGTTTGTTCTTAATTGAAACATAGTCGGATGTATTGAGATTCTGAATCAGAAATTAAGGTTCTTATTGGATTTGAGATTTAGGGTTCTTGAGTTTGGGTTGCAGGTGGAACAGAGATAAGTATGAACAAAATCGGAAGGAGGTTGAGCATCTGTGAAGGATAATGGTTTGTGTTTGATGGTTATTTTCAATGATGTTGTAGTAATAGGTTCGTTCAAGACTTGTGAAAGCAGATTTTTTAGACTTAATTTTTGTAAATAAAAATAACAAGCTCAATTAAAAAGTTGTTTGGAAATTATGGAGAGGCTGGGGCTAGGATTCCGCTATTTACCAATTCCAAAGTGATACTAATTACAATCATGCAATTTCACACGTTCAGTTTGATTCTCAACTATTGCAAAAGTAGATTTTTTAGAAACAACAAATGTTAATCCAAAGCATGGGATATCAAAACCCTAGGGCAAGCATATTCCATCAATAGAAAATACAATTGTTTAACAAAAATCATAAAATATATTTTCAATCTGGGCAAATAATCATAATTAAAAATTGCACAAATTAAATAATTAAGAATTACCACTTTTCCATTGGCAAGATAGCTTACTCCGTCGCCCCAGAGGATGGGTTTAGCTCATCATGTTGGAAACACGCTCAAAAGTTGATTTCATTGCTCAAAAATGGTTTACAAATGATGAATAAGGGAGAAATAATGAATAATCGGGTTTGTAACAATTATTTTTGTTACAAACCGAATTGTTACAAAGAACGATAAATATTAATTGTCGCTGTTACTGTTTCTTTAAGTCTGCCTCCAAACTACGACCCACAAGTGCGAGTCGTTAACACTGTTGAAGAACGACGGTCCTGCGTGCGTCTTAAGTTCTTCGTGTCTTCACAGTAGCAGCAGAAGTGTGTTCTCTGCAACTTGATTTTCTCGGCTCTATTGACGCTCTAAACTCTCCCAAACTCTCTATCCCCTTACTATGAGTCCTCAGGATCCTTTTTATACCCAATAACACCATCGAATCTCGTAGTTAACTCAAGAATAATCCTCTTTTACTCCCTTGACGTTTACGTGAAATATTTCCTTTTTTTTTCTTTGCACGCATCTGCTGGTGATTCCCATGCATTGAAAACTCTTCAAACACGTGCCATACATTTCCTAGAATGAGTAGAACTCTTGCAGGGAATAAATATCCACGTATCTTCCACAAAACAACTCGAGAAAATCCCGAGAATATTTCACGTAACCATACTTCCCCTGTTTATCTCTAATCCGATGCTTAAGCCAAATATAACCAAATGTAACGACCATACCTTCCCTGTTTCGTTCATCCAAGTCATCTCAACAAATTCAGCAGTTGAGTCTATTTCTAACCTGCCCAAAACGTAATCCCTAAATTCTTCCATTGAAAGAAATTTTTCCCGCCAAAAATCCTTTTCAAAAAAAGGTGATGAGGTTGCCCCTTGATGAGAACGAAAGTGCGACGCATTTTCACCCATAAATACATTAGCTGGGACTCATTTTTTCACTAATAAACTTGTTTGTAGGTGTTTTTGTGAAATAAGCTCTTATGGAGAAAGTTGCTCGAAAAGTGATTTTTGTACCTCGGAGGACACATGTTATTCGGACTCTCAGTTTTGGATAAAAGGCACCCAATTACTAAGGGGCACCCTAATTACTATTCGCACTCTCGGATTGGATAAGGAGCAGTCATCTTCAACCTTTTGAATTTTCAGTTTTGGCGGGAAATTGGTTTTAATGGAAACAGAATTAGGGTTTGGAAATTGGGCGTGATTTAAAGAGACTAAAGGGCTGAAATTAAATGGGTTTGTTGGAATTGATCTAACAGGACTGGTAATGGGTTCCGTTTCGATTGGAATTGGCTAGAGTGGTGGATTTTAAGTCAACCAGTTCGGGAAAAATTAGGGTTCAAGTTTTGGAGTTGTTAGAGGGAGACTCGATCGCAGATTAATTGGGTTTGTTCTTAATGTATAATCAGGGTTGGTGATAGCCTTTGAGTCGACCGGAATTGGCTAGAATCGTGAATTTGAAGAAAATGGTATTCTCGGGTATACTCTTCACCGGAAAATTTTATTCTCACCTGTGAAGAATTTAGGTGAGATTCAAGCATGACTTTGGAGTTGTACCATCCTGTTTCGATGAACCAGGGTCTGTAAGTGACTTGGATTCGAGTGATGAGGATTGTTACGTGTTTTGAAACAAAACAGGGAAGTTCTCTGCAAAACAGAGTTTGGAGTATGCTCGGGGAGGATTGTCTTGTGTTATGAGCACTATGGGACGTGTACACGACCAAAAGACGTGTGAAAGAGATAAAATGTGAAGCAAATCCCGTAACTTGGTAGGAAAACAAAGAAAATATCTCAGGAAATATTCTCTCTTTACGGCAAAGATTATCAGCAGTTATCACGAGATATTTGAGGCCTGTCGAGTATATAAAGGGAGCTGGGATCACATAGAGTGACATCGAGTGATTGGGGAGGCTAAAGAGTCGAGAGAAATGCTGCAGAGTAATCTGCAGCAGCAGCAGAAAAAAATAGTGAAGAAGTGAAGAACGGACTATGAAAGACAGTCGTAAGAAAACTGTCGTTTACACGGAAGAGATAAGACTGTCATTCTGCGACAGTTCACTGTTATTCTTCGTAAGAGTGGGTTTGCAACGCTTATAAACGTTGCAAATTCCCGGTTTATTGTATTTTCTCTTCTTTTCTTCATTGTAAACACCATTTGGGCAATAAAAATGAATTTTGAGTGTGTCTACATGATGAGTAGCTAAGCCCCTACACTGGGTCGACGGAGGAAGCCGAATTTCATACGTGGGTAATTTTAATTAATTCTTTATTTGGCTTTTGCACTAATTAAAATAGAATTATGATTTGATTAAATTGGTTGTTATTCAATTAGATAGGTTATGCTTTGTTTAGATAATCTATGCTTAGGGATACAATTAATCTTTTGAGAGTCTACCTTGGCAAAAATAAGAGTCGGTGTTATTTTGTTTATTGAGCTTTAATTGTTGAGAATAAATAAATTGAACCTATTGACATGAATTCGGTGGAATCCTAGGCCCAGTGATTTTCGCTTTTGTTTATTATTTTCGCTTTTGTTTAAACCTTTAAATTTAATCTTCGCAAGTCTGAGAGAACGAATCTTAATTACTACTACGAAAACTAAGAAAAATCTTAAATCACCCCTTATCCAGCTACTTAGGGTGCGAATATCCTGTGGGTGCCCCTTAGTAATTGAGGTGCCCCTTATCCTACATTGAGAGTCCGAATAACACGTGTCCTCCGGGTGCTTTAGCCAACTTTTCGAGCCGATTTTTCCAAAAATGTTTATTGCCCAAAAATACCTACAAACACATAAAGCACCAAAATTAATACAAAATCGAGTGCCAACAATATATAGTATTGAGATCAAATTACACACAAAAATGTGTCTATCAAATACCCCCAAACTTATTATTTGCTAGTCCTCGAGCAAATTTATTTTAGAAAATAAAGTTACTACACTTAGCACGTGCTGCAAGCCGTTAAACCGCTAGGTGTCCCTAGTGGCGGAGTGTTGTCTCCGGAGGGTTTACCAGAGGTGTACCCACAAAACCTTTACTCGCACCTAGCTATCTATGCGTAACCATGGAAGGCACTAAAGAATCTCCTTGGTTGGCATACTTATTGACTACAGGAGGAAGTACCCTGATGCGAAATTCCAATTGTTGTACACGAGTTTGCACTCAAGCATACTAAAATTCATACAAAGTGACAGAGCTTTAGTCAGATAGTTTCTAGACATCATAAACCGGAGTCAACCAATCACATGGATATATTAAGAAGATGGATGTAGAGAAAAACGTGGATGATGTTGACTAAGGTGAACCTATCCTAATGGACTGAGATACTGGTCTGGACTAATATCAACACACTGGCATATACAAGGGGACCAGTGGTCGATAATCCTAACTCTAGGTCAACTCAGCTGGCATATACAAGGATACCAGTGATCGACTTTATTGTATTTATTCCGGTTGGTCTAGTGGTCTGGTCTCAATTTTTAATTTTTTAATTTTTTTTTTTTTTTGGTATCTCAGTCACTCTATTTCACCCTAGCAATGGTAAAGATAAAAATAAAAGAAGTGATCAGGATTCTTTCGATGTTTCTATCACGAGGATATGGCGAAACTACCATGTTTTCTTTTTCTAACACCTGAGATCTGTGCTTTTATGAATAGACTCTTTAGATGTTTCCATCTAATCAGATTGGTTCCTCAAATCCTATAACCAAGATGCTTCCATCCACTTAGATTGGTTAGTGCCATCCTTAATAAACATAAATTTCTAGGCTCTGGAGTTTTATTTATTGCAACTAAAAAGTTTCTCCCATACCCCCAAACTTAAATCTAACATTGTCCTCAATGTTCTAAAGATGAAATTAAAAACATGAACAAGGAGAAACCTTTACCACTAGAAGGAAATGAGGAAAAATATTACCATGTTGCATGAGCAAGGGATACCTCCCAAGGAGTGCTAAGTTTAAAGTCTTCAGCCAGACATCAAATACCTCAAAAAGGATCTCCACCTTCCAAAGTCATACACCAATATCCGAAATAGTTGTGGGTCCATAAGACCAAATAGAGCTAACACCAATATCGATAACCGCACCGGGTTCGAGAAAAATGAATAGAAGGAGCACATTCTCATCTAAGGTATCTGTCAAGACAACTGGGTTTATCTGGGGCGCGTTATTGAACTTCATATATGTGTCTCGATAAATAGGTTCATCTGCAAAATGGGTCTCTAATACCTGGGTTACCTCCTGGACAGTATCAGGAGGATCGGGTTGCTGAGTCTGAATAGACTCGAGTAATATCTCAGACGCACATGGCTCGAGTCCCAAGTTAGGGACTCTAATTAGGGATACATGACAATCACAAGAACCATCACTACCCCCAAACGTAGGGATTTCAATACTCATAGACAAACCTCTAACTATTGCTTGAATTTCTGGATCATCAGAGTCCTTAAAATACTCAAGAGCTTCTTCTAGTTCTCTACCCCCAAAATTAGGGTCATCATTACTCTTAGAAAGACCTAACACTATTGCATGAATTTCTGGGTCCGTAGAGTCTTTAAAATACTCAAGGGATTCTTCTAAAGATTGATCACACATCTGGTCTAAGAGAATGGTTTCCTCAAATTCATTTAAAGAATCTCCAAGTAGAGTGTCATGCCAATTATCCTGAACTAAATCCTGAACTAAAGTGCTAATCATATTCACTTCTTCTAAATCATCATTCTCAGAAGGTTGTCTAGTAACATTAAATAGATTTAGTTCAGTGGTCATATTACCAAAGGATATGTTCATAAGCCCGGTCCTACAATTGATGACAACGTTGGCTGTGGCTAAAAATGGGCGACCTAGAATCACTGGGATTTGAGCATTTGGGTCTTGAACAGGTTGGGTGTCTAGAACAACGAAATCCACTGGATAAATAAACTTATCAACCTCAATCAGAACATCCTCTATGACACCACGAGGGACTTTTACAGACTTATCTATTAATTGTAGTGTCATTTTAGTCGGTTTCAACTTACCAAGACCTAGCTGGGTGTATACATGATATGGGAGTAAGTTAACACTAGCTCCTAAGTCAAGTAAAGCTTTATCGACCATGTGATTACCAATCGGACAAGAAATGGTGGGGCATCCAGAGTCCTTATACTTAGGGGGTGTTTGGTTAAGAAGAATGGAACTTACTTGACCAGCTAAAAAAGCTTTCTTTTTGACATTAAGCTTACGCTTTCGTGTACAAAGATCTTTAAGGAACTTGGCATAAGCAGGCATCTGCCTAATTGCTTCTAACAAAGGAATGTTAATGTTCACCTTCTTAAATGTTTCCATTATCTCGTTGAAAGTCGACTCCTTCTTTGTTGGTGCTAACAACTGCGGATATGGGGCTCTAGGAACAAAGGTAGTCCTATCAGGAATTTCTTGGGACTCCTTAGGGATTGTTTCAGTTTCCTCAGCTTCGGGTTCCTCTTGGGACGTAGAAGGTGGAACTACAGTATGTCCACTAGGCATGGCTACCTTATTGTCTACCGTTCTACCGCTCCTAAGGGTTTTTATCGAGTTCACATGGTTTGATGATTCCTCACCAATTAAAGATATTTGATGGACCCCCTAGGATTGGGTTGAGATTGACTAGGAAACTTACCTTCTTCTCTCTCACTTAAATACTTAGCTATTTGGCCGACTTGAAGTTCTAATTTAGCAAGAGTCCTGGGAATTATCCTTATGGTTCTCCGCCTGGTTTCTTGTTGAAAGCTAAGGTGGTTGGTCGATAACATATCATGGTTCTTTACTAACATAGTAAGAGCTTCTTCTAAGGTAGAGATCTTTTTCTCGAGAAGTGTTCAAACCTGGTTTGACCTCGAAGGGTTCGAGTATAACCAAAACCTGGGGGGAGGCTGAGAATTACTAGACTGTCCTTGATTCTGGCCCTTAGACCAAGAAAAATTAGGATGGTTTCTCCAACCAGGGTTGTAGGTCTCTGAGTAGGGGTCAAACTTCTGACGGTTCTCAAACCTAGCGTTGTTATAGACAACATGGGCTTGTTCTTCACTAACATGACCTTCCCAAAATGAGTTATCGGGCTCTATTCCACAACTAGAGACTTGAGAGGCTCTATTAGGTTCAACAAGGGACCTATTTTTAGACTGACCCATTTACAAAGCTTCTAACCTTCTAGACAAAGAAACAAACTTAGCATCTGACTCGAAGCTTGTATCTACCAAATTGGTGCTACTTCTATTGACCAAGAGTCTTTTAGGGGTTCAACACAAGACTCCCACTTTGTTGGGATTTTTCAAATGATAGTTCCTAAGAAGGTAAAAGCATCATCAACAGTTTTATTTGTGAACTCACCTAAGCACACATAGACTCGACCATGGATTTAGTCGAATAGTCTAAACCATTATAAATAATCTCCACAAGTTTCATCTTATCAAATCCATGGTGAGGACACTGGGATAGGAGATCATTGAATCTCTAAAAACCTATAAAGAGACTCTCCCTCTTGTTGCACACTAGCACTAATTTTCTCGCCTAACAATTTGCAGCTTTATGCTTAGGGTAGAATTTCATATAGAAAGCCGAAATCGGTTCTGCCATGTTTCAATGGATCTGGATGGTACGTTGTTCAGCCAGTGTCTTGGCTTTATCTCTCAAGGAAAAGGGAAACATCTTAAGTTTCCTAATAATATAGGGATCATCTAAAGAAGACTAGGTTTTACGAAATTAGCCGTATTGGCTAGAAATTTACCACACGAAGCTCGGTTGGTCCTAGTTGGGAACATGTAATCTTCAAAGTAGCCATCCGGCACGACTTTAAGAACTAGGGGTACTTTCCTCACAAAGAGACAAGATTCTCAAACTGAAGTTTCCAAAAACGGGCTCTCAAAAGAAGAGTCTTCGAGTTCCCGCCTTCACAAGAAGAACTACTAGGTTTGTCACTAATCAAACGACCTAGAGTGTTTCTTTTCCAAGCTCGTTCTCTAATGACCTCGGGCATACACTAAAAAAAACAAAAGAAATAGAAAAATTCCTAAAGGGAAGGGAAGTTCTATGCAAACACTAACAAGGCTGACTCCACCACAGCAAACCTAATGATGTCTAGCAAACAAAAAGCATGATGGCTCCACTTAAATTGTTTTCTAGACCAGCTTCTAATCCTTCTAAAGGGAATTCGTTACAATTTAAGCGAACCCCTCTGGATCAATCCGAGTCAAAGTAAGTTGAATCAAGGCGAGGGAAACTGTGTGAAGCTTTGATACCCAAGACCTCACCGCATTACAAGGTGGCGCAGTCACGCATTCAACTCACAGAAACCATCATGAACTTCGAATTATGCTTAAAAGAGTAACCAATATTTTTCGAACGACTTTCCTATTAAGATCGTTACCCTATAGGTCTCATTCTATTCCAAATTTTAAAGCTTAGGTTCGCGTTAAGTATCGTTTTCCTAAGGCGGGCAAGAAGAGAACGGTGATGAAATCCGAACCCTTATCTTGTATGGCCATGCCTTGCCCTTTACTAGGAAATTAAAGCAGACGGATTCAGTTCCTCGACATATATGCAAACGAAGGAATACAGTAACCCGCTGACAGGGGATTCGCGAGCGTTTCGACAAACTTACCTCCCGTTCCAGACGGGGGATGAACCGTTGCAGTCGACTCGGTCCACGACTCCTATGTCATGTACGAACCCGAGGGGTCGAGACGATATCGTAATCGTCGTCCTTCTCTGCACACAGTTTATATTTAATAATACCCTTCCGTAGGGTTTAAAAAAAATAATCAAAGAATGTCCAAATGTCCAAGTCCAAAGTCCAAAAATAAAGTACAAAAGAAAAGGAAAGTCTTAAAAAATAAAAAAATATCTCTCTCTTTTTTTTTTCTCTCTTTTTTTTATAAAATATAAAAAAATCTTCTTCTTTCGCTCCTTTCGCTTTGTCTTTAACTCCAAATCTTTAAGTATCCACCAAAAGCTTTGGCAAATTTTTCTTTCACACCAAATCCCAAAATCTGAAAGGAAAAGACAAAAACCCAAAAACGTAAAGAAGAACAAATAAATAAAAACCTAAAAAAAAAATATAAAAACTCTAGCCTAAAGACAAGTCCGCGTCTGCGGCGCCAAAAATTGATGGTTATTTTCAATGATGTTGTAGTAATAGGTTCGTTCAAGACTTGTGAAAGCATATTTTTTAGACTTAATTTTTGTAAATAAAAATAACAAGCTCAATTAAAAAGTTGTTTGGAAATTATGGAGAGGCTGGGGCTAGGATTCCGCTATTTACCAATTCCAAAGTGATACTAATTACAATCATGCAATTTCACACGTTCAATTTGATTCTCAACTATTGCAAAAGTAGATTTTTTAGAAACAACAAATGTTAATCTAAAGCATGGGATATCAAAACCCTAGGGCAAGCATATTCCATCAATAGAAAATACAATTGTTTAACAAAAATCATAAAATCTATTTTCAATCTAGGCAAATAATCATAATTAAAAATTGCACAAATTAAATAATTAAGAATTACCACTTTTTCATTGGCAAGATAGCTTACTCCGTCGCCCAAGAGGATGGGTTTAGCTCATCATGTTGGAAACACGCTCAAAATTTAATTTCATTGCTCAAAAATGGTTTACAAATGATGAATAAGGGAGAAATAATGAAAAATCGGGTTTGTAACAATTATTTTTTTTCAAACCGAACTGTTACAGAGAACGATAAATATTAACTGTCGTTGTTACTGTTTCTTTAAGTCTACCTCCAAACTACGACCCACAAGTGCGAGTCGTTAACACTGTTGAAGAACGACGGTCCTGCGTGCGTCTTATGTTCTTCGTGTTCTTCACAGCAGCCGTAGAAGTGTGTTCTCTGCAACTTGATTTTCTCGGCTCTATTGACGCTGTAAACTCTCCCAAACTCTCTATCCCCTTACTATGAGTCCTCAGGATCCTTTTTATACCCAATAGCACCATCGAATCTCGTAGTTAACTCAAGAATAATCCTCTTTTACTCCCCTGCCATTTACATGAAATATTTCCTTCTTTTTTTTCTTTGCACGCATCTGCTGGTGATTCCTATGCATTGAAAACTCTTCAAACACGTTCCATACATTTCCTAGAATGAGTAGAACTCTTGCAGGGAATAAATATCCACGTATCTTCCACAAAACTGCTCGAGAAAATCCCGAGAATATTTCACGTAACCATACTTCCCCTGTTTATCTCCAATCCGATGCTTAAGCCAAATATAACCAAATGTAATGACCATACCTTCCATGTTTCGTTCATCCAAGTCATCTCAACAAAATTCAGCAGTTGAGTCTCTTTCTAACCTGCCCAAAACGTAATCCCTAAATTATACCATTGAAAGAACTTTTTCTCATCTGACTTAGATCATCTGACTGAAGTGAATCAGTCAAACCCTGAGTTGATTCATTAACCAGACCTGACTCAGTGAACCTTGACTGGGTTGGACTGTTGACTTAGTTTACCTGGACTTGACCTTTGACTGGACGTTGACTGTTAGAGACCCGTTGACTGTTAAGTTTGACCGTTAGTTGACTTAGATGGACCAAACCTTTTATTAACGGGTCGGTTTGATGGGCCGGGACGGAGTAAGCCCGCGGATCGTGGGCTTGGGCTTAGGATTAGTTTTTCTTAATTAGATGAATTGGACCCCTTTTGGTCCGAATTAGACTTTGGCTTCTTCTACAAGGTTGTAGATATTTCTAAGACTTACTATTGGACTTTAGAATTAATCTGATTGAATCAGTAAACCTTTAGATATGAAAGAGATGGATAATGAAGATGTGTAAAGTCATGAATGGACTTAGAAACATTAGATAAACTTGTATGATGTTTGTCTGAGCCTTTCTGGCTAGATTCTTAGACTTCTTATGTGATTAACAGTTAGTCTATAATAACAACGATCGATTCAAAGGATGAACCGGTGGATCGTGGATCTCGAGGTAGGCGTGGATTGTTATCAAAAGAGGTGGGAATTTATATTTAGCTCTTTTGTGATTATTGTTGTTTTCTTTTACAAGGTTTTATGTTTAACAAATTCATGCATTGTCTGGTTGTGTATTCCATGCATTGTTTTATTTAAAATTCCAAAAGTATTGTTGATTTCTTTAATCTTTCCATGGTTTGGAAAGGAGTTGTAATGTTTTGTATGTCTGTATGAATTGGTTGGGAAATAAGAATTTCCATCTGATTGCTTGGAAATGAGAATTTCCATCCGTGGTATATAGGTTATTGCTCCTTCATTTATATATACATGAATTCGAGATTTTATGCAATAACTAGGTGGAGGCTGAATCACCATATTAGCTATATAGGTTGAGGTTGAATAACCATATTAGTACATTATTTGGAAGGAGTTAGTTCCATATACATGAATGTTTACTCTGTGAATTGGTTGTGTTTAGTGTTAGGGAAAACATGAATTGTTTTCAAATCATTTCCAATGATTACATGAAAGTTAATGTTATTCCTACTGGGCACCCCTTTTAGGGATGATGTGCTCACCCATTCCCACTTTCAGTTTCAGAGACAAATCGAGTTGCGCAGCGGGAAGCTTCAAGGAGTCGAGTTCGTAGTTGGTTAACTTCTGCTATGTTTATTTTTTTGTATATTCTATTTGTAATCTAAATGACTATTGTATATGTATCATTTGAGAGAAGTTCTTGTATATATATATTTCAGAACGGGGCTAGTTTTTGGGTCAAGTTTTGTAGCAGATTTCTTAATTGAATGCTTAAGATTTAGTGCCTCTTATTTAGTTAATCTCTTGGATTAGTCAGCTGCTAGCTTAGGGGGCGCTACAAAGTTGGTATCAGAGCTCACTATTAGATCTTATATGGGAAATAATAGGAATTAGCCAGTGCCAGTTAGTGAACTAGATTAGTTTAGAACTGGGTTGGGTTGTGAAATAAATCTTAATCACTAAAAGCTATCAATAATTAAAAGATTTATTTGATTGATTGATTTGTTTGTTTGGTTGTTTGTTTATGTATTGAAGTAAAAATTGTAGGGTACACCAATAACTTTACTAATATAGATTAGAGAATAATTAATCTAAAAAGTATGAACATGTAGACAATTCAATACTAAAAATAGTAAGATTAGTATTATTGATAAATCCTGAAAGTCACATAGAAATTTATTAAGCACCTATACCTATACGTGGAGTCAACAATTTATAATCACATAAATGTTAATAATTTGTTGGGACTTAATAATATTTGACAGAATAGTTGGAATAATAGTTCAACCATTAATGTTAATAATTATATATTATAATAATAATCATAGATGATAATCAAAGTAATAATAATTTTAATAAGTAATTAGCATTTATCAATTAGTGTCATATTGAATTTAACTTAACTAAAATTTCATTAAAGATATATAGCTAAAATAATAATTATTATGATTAAATAGCTATGGAATATTGACAGCGCTATTTTATGGTTAAGTTTTGTAAAGTTAACTAATAACATATTAGAATTATGTATTTTTCGTTCAAACCAGACTATAAATAATATAAGACCAAACTTGTTAACGATTTTATACCTAGATTATCTTTAGTCCAATAAATGATTCACTAGATCACTAAATCATACACATGAAGTGATGTTTATAGTACTTGAATGCTTAGAACAATATTAGACTTAAAGGACAATAAATTTTCCTATGAATAAGATATTTATTATTAATACCAAAACCTGAGCCATGTTAAAATTTATGCAGACTCAGATATAAATCATATTAAACTACCAACGCCAATATTTAATAAGATATAAAAATTCCATCTGAATAAATAAAATCTATTAATTATATGAATCTTTACGTAAATGAAGAATCATAATTAGAAGATTAAGGCTTAGTGTATCAACTGGATTAATTGACTTAAGAATAATGAAAATTACAATATAATTAAGACAATGATTTTTTATAAGATAAGAAAATAATAATACTATATAATGTTAATTACTATAAAATTTAGAGTTATCGTAAACATCTTTTGGATAATAATTATAGATAGTAATAGCAAAATGTATTTTTATTAATAGTACAACTTAAGGATTACTTAACAGTAATATAAATTTAAGAAAATAAAGTTAAATCAAATCAAATCAAATATAATATTAATAATAAAACTTAGAATTACGATTAGTTACGATTAATTTTATCGGTCTAAAATGTAATAATAATAATAAAATATTAATACCAAACAACTATGAAGATTTGTTAGCGGTTATTTACTCATATCAAGTCAGATAATGAAATAAACAAATAGATATAAATTTTATATTTGGATAATGGTAATAACATTAAGTTGTTCTTAAATAATACATGATTTAAAAATTATTTAGTTATAATAGTATAGTTTCAATTGTTATTAAAATTTGATTTCATTAAAATAAATAAATAATAATAATGATAAATAAAAATAAAATAAAATAAATAATTTAGATAACTAAATTGTTTAAAATGTTGTGGAATATGTATGTATATAATTTATCAAGTAAAATTTTTAAGTTAAAATCAGTTACAATAGAATTTAGAGGTTGATTAATTTTAATAAATTAATACTTAGTTAATCCCCAGAGGTCTTTGAATAGTGAGGTTGGTAATTCTCGATGTGTTCGAGTGATACTTGTTACGTAGTAGGCACTGTCAGGCGTCATGAACCTAGACAGGGCAACTGCATTCTTGTATCACTAGGCATTGAAGGGGGACTTGCTTCTTTTAGTAGACTGATAGATCCCAAACATTACTTAGAAACTGATAGAGTACTTTCTCTTGTAGTTAGAACCATTAATCTGTTGAAGTAGAAATTTAGTGATAAACATTTAGACCTAGTCATCTGTTAGAAATTAATTTAGCATAGTGACCTTAGAGACAATCATCTTATGGAATACGAATTTAGACTTTTGACCCTAGAGCCACAAATTTTTAATTGTAGAAAGCCATATAAGTTTGTGCTTTGTTTTATGCTATCTGCACTTAGTCAAGAGATGGATTTATTCTATAAGGTGGGGAGTTCTGAAGACCAGAAGGATGATTTTATTTTCGAGGAAGAAAATGTATAAGGTGGGGAGAATGTAAAGACCCTCAAGCTCGTCAACGCTATTGGACTAATCTAGAGACGAATTAGTCGATAATATCCCGATTAGTTTAACACGAACGTTAATTAATAAGAATTAATCTAACAACGATTTATATACGGAAATAGTATCACTAGTTAGATCTCGAAAAGTTATGCGAAATAGACAACTCGAACGTGTCAAACAGATACCAGATGAAGAAGTAATCGTCAAATTTGTTGAAGGGAAAAATGGTCATCTTGAAATTTAGCCGTATTGGCTGCCCGCATCAAGTTTTCGGTGCCTTTAGTAAGTTTTGGTCGACCTTATTCCCTGATCTAGAATATAACTCTCGTTTCTCTTTCTCTTCATTCTTCTATTCTTTCTTTTCTTCTTCTTTCATCTTTTTCTTTTGTTTTCTTCTTCTCTTCTTCTTGTTTTCGCCGGTGAGAGATTTATGAGATTAGGGTGAGAATTGATTGAGGAAATCAAGTGATGAGGTTGTGTATGTAGATGATGAAGGAACTGAGGTTGTTGTCGATTAATCCCAGGGAGAAGAAGAAATTGATGTTTTCTATAAGTGAAGTTAGGGTTTCATAAAGAATTGTTTTGAGAAGATGTTGAAGATGAAATTGATACTCTAGAAGGTTAATTAGAGATGGGTGTGATATGAATTAGAGTTTATGGTTGAAGTTAAACTGAATATGGAGTTGTTCTGTGATGTATCAAAGAATTAGGGTTTTCTCAAAAGGTTATTTAGAAGTTCGATTAGTGATGAATGAGACGGAATTGAGATGGGTTTATGTTTAATAGAATGATATGAAGTCGTTTTGATGAAGAATCAGTGAGTTAGGGTTTGTAAGAAATTCAGAGAGGAATTAGAAGATGAAGATGATGTAAAGGAGATTGGATTAATGATGGGTTTGTTATTAATTGAAACATAGTCGGATGTATTGAGATTCTGAATCATAAATTAAGGTTCTTATTGGATTTGAGATTTAAGGTTCTTGAGTTTGGGTTGCAGGTGGAACAGAGATAAGTATGAACAAAATAGGAAGGAGGTTGAGCATCTGTAAAGGATAATAGTTTGTGTTCAAGGTAATTATTCTTCAATGAATTGAGTTTTATTAAGATGTGTTATCAAATTGAAGTGAATGTTGTTATAGTGCTGAATTGAGGACTGATGTTGTTGATGATGATAATTTAGGATGTATGAGTTGATAGAAATAGTAAATGATGTATGAACTAAGATATGAGATGAACATCATGGTTATATGATGAAGCTGTGGTTGTGTGTTTAAGTATGCTAAGTCATAGATAATTGGTAAGTGCGGGAATGTTACGGGAAATGAGTTCTAGCAACGAATTGATGTTGTTGAATCAGGGGGTGATGGTTACAAAGTATATAGCTTGGAGATGTTGTGAATATATGAATTGCTGATAATGATTATAGTGTTGCAAGTTGTTGTGTTGAGTGGATATTGAGATATAGGTTTGTTCTACTTGTGTTGGTGTTATTTGAGAGATGATGGAATGGAATTGAGTCTCAACTGAAGTAAAGGTGCTGGAATAATATGTGGTTGGTCTGGGTTATTGTTGATATGAGTTGCAGAGGTAGTGTTGGGCTGGTGGTGTTACTTTGAAGTGAATTTCCTAGTAGTTGTGAGGTTGTAGCTGATAGTTCAGTAAAAAGCTCGCAACTACTGTTTCAGGTAAGCTGAAGGTACAATTGTAAATAAGTTATGATGTTTTCATGAGGTAAAGGTGTTGATTAATGTAAGTGAGAGCTCAATTTGAGTTGCAACTGAAGTAACATAGGAATTAGTTATAACTCTTAGATTTTGTATGTACTGATAGGATGTGCAAGCTGAAGTAGATTGTAATGCTGTCATGGCAGTGATCTTAGTGAAAGGCTACAAAGGAAGATCAAGGTAATCTTAAATTACAGATGTATTGGAATTCTGTTTAAGTAAGGTATTTGTGTAATGTTGTAATGAATAGAATCATGTTATTTGTGTTCTTGAAATATTAGGCATGTTAGTCATCCTAGTCAGATTATCTGACTGATTAGGTTCTCATCTGACTTAGATCATCTGACTGAATTGAATCAGTCAAACCCTGAGTTGATTCATTAACCAGACCTGACTCAGTGAACCTTAACTGGGTTGGACCGTTGACTTAGTTGACCTGGACTTGACCTTTGACTAGACGTTGACTGTTAAGTTTGACCGTTAGTTGACTTAGATGGACCATACCTTTTATTAACGGGCCGGTTTGATGGGCCGGGACGGAGTAAGCCCGCGGATCGTGGGCTTGGGCTTAGGATTAGCTTTTCTTAATTAGATGAATTGGACCCCTTTTGGTCCGAATTAGACTTTGGCTTCTTCTACAAGGTTGTAGATATTTCTAAGACTTACTATAGGACTTTAGAATTAATCTGATTGAATCAGTAAACCTTTAGATATGCAAGACATGGATAATGAAGATGTGTAAAGTCATGAATAGACTTAGAAACATTAGATAAACTTGTATGATGTTTGTGTGAGCCTTTCTGGCAAGATTCTTAGACTTCTTGTGTGATTAAATGTTAGTCTATATTAACAACGATCGATTCAAAGGATGAACCGGTGGATCGTGGATCTCGAGGTAGGCGTGGCTTGTCATCAAAAGAGGTAGGAATTTATATTTAGCTCTTTTGTGATTATTTTTATTTTCTTTTACAAGGTTTTATGTTTAACAAATTCATGCATTGTCTGGTTGTGTATTCCATGCATTGTTTTATTTAAAATTCCAAAAGTATTGTTGATTTATTTAATCTTTCGATGGTTTGGAAAGGAGTTGTAATGTTTTGTTTGTCTGTATGAATTGGTTGGGAAATAATAATTTCCATCTGATTGCTTGGAAATGAGAATTTCCATCCGTGGTACATAGGTTACTGCTCCTTCATTTATATCTACATGAATTCGAGTTTTTATGGAATAACTAGGTGGAGGCTGAATCACCATATTAGCTATATAGGTTGAGGCTGAATAACCATATTAGTACATTGTTTGGAAGGAGTTAGTTCCATATACATGAATGTTTACTCTGTGAATTGGTTGTGTTTAGTGTTAGGGAAAACATGAATTGTTTTCAAATCATTTCCAATGATTACATGAAAGTTAAATGTTATTCCTACTGGGCACCCCTTTTAGGGATGATGTGCTCACCCATTCCCACTTTCAGTTTCAGAGACAGATCAGAGTTGCGCAACGGAAGCTTCAAGGAGTCGAGTTCGTAGTTGGTTAACTTCGTTATGTTTATTTTGTTGTATATTCTATTTGTAATCTAAATGAGTATTGTATATGTATCATTTGAGATAAGTTCTTGTATATATATATTTCAGAGCGGGGCTAGTTTTTGGGTCAAGTTTGTAGCAGATTTCTTAATTGAATGCTTAAGTAAATGCTTTAGATTTAGTGCATCTTATTTAGTTAATCTCTTAGATTAGTCAGCTGCTAGCTTAGGGGGCGCTACAAGAACCTATTTATACAAGTCTTTAAGCCTAACCCTCTTATCTCGTGGGAAGTGGAGAAAGTGGAGTGATGGAGTAGTGGAGTTGTGTGTTGGTGTCACACGACCAGTCTTGCCCACTTCTCCCATCATCACTAACCGTCCATGACTTCCTGACACGTTCTTGTGATGGCGCGTTGTGCGCTGCACGCTGTAAACCGCCAGACCAATACCCTAGTATGTCTCCCCGAGTTTGTGACATGATTGATGTCTCGAGTGTGTGGATCGTGGGACCCACAGAAAGTAGCATGTAATGCTAGATTAAATAACTAAGTTATTTAGGAAGTCGATACTTGCGAAGTATCGTGTGTATTCTATGCAGGTACTGCATCGAGTATATTCAAGCATGCATGAAGCATCGTTTGTTTGAGCGTCTCAAAATAGCCTCATGTCCAGCCTACTTCATGTGATGGTTTAGAGGTTGCGCAAGCAAGTCCTCCCTTGGCCGACCACATGGTGTGGTAAAGTGACGGGTGGTGATCACCATGACGCCTCACTGACCAATTAACTCCTGACCAGGGTTGTATAACCAAGCCGGTGAAGTTGGACGGAAGAGATGATCTTTGAGACACTCATCTGCGACCATTAGTGGAATTAGGGTTTTTGAAGAGGTGTGCAAGCATCACTCTTCAGCTTGGTCGAATCCAAGCTTGGGATACAATTTTGGCCGGGCCGATCGTGCATGTGTGTAGACGACATGACGGTGTAGGTGCTCATACCTCATTATTTCGTGAAAGTGTGATCCGGGCCACTCAATTTGTTCGGCTAAGTTGAGTGGTTGAGATCAATTTGCAACATAAATCTGGTGCCGCAAAAGCCGCGCATCATGCCAACTTCGGACGCTGCGTTTCAAGACAACGACCAAGCTTGGTCGGTCTTGGCCAATTAGTCTGGTATACAGACGGCGAGCTGGTATACACGTCCATACCTTAATATCCCATAGAAACGTGATCTAAGCCACTCAATTTGTCCTGCAAAGTTGAGTGGTCGAGATTAGTTTGCAATCGGGAGGTATGACCATGCCTAGTTCGGGCATGCGAATCGAGGAAACCAGGCATGATATGCCTTGGCGAATCGGGTGTGGACATAGATGGGCCCATGGTGGTCATGTTGAGATGCACCGGACCTGCTTAGTCTAATCCTGGACCCTTCATTCGTGCAGGAGAAAATGGATGCTCGTGATGTTCAAACCCTAATTAGGGTTTCACCGGCCGTGTGTCATGCCTCGTTTGGACGCACGAACTGGAACGACCAACTATAGTTGGTCCTGACCGATCGGTCATGTATGTAGGCGGGCCCACAGTGTTTGTGTTGACATGCTCTTGGCCCTTTGAATCTACATCTACACCCTCCATCTATGCCTGCGAAGATGGAAGGTTGAGACTGTTTTACGACATATGTAATGTGCCGCAAACCCTAATTTAGGGTTTTTCGTCCATACAGAATACTAGGATTGTTGCCACATGCTCCATTCTCGGTGAATGATTAAAGTGAAGAAGTATTCATCACTTATTAATGGCTTTATCTTTTGCAAGATGTTAGCGCATAATTTTGGCTTTTACAATTTTAGCCTTAAATGAAAATCCACCATCAACATTAAGTCCCCTGCCTAGCGCATAATGGTTACACTATTGTGGGGTGGGCATTAGATGGTGACATATACAGATAAAACTTATGAGACAAAGTTATATGTTACTAGGAGAGACGAGTCGTCCTGTCCTTGGAGCATGTCACGTTCAAGAGGCCTTCAGGCGAGCGTTCCCCTAGCCTGATGTAGGTATATCCTTTGATCGACCTTGTTATGCCTGCTTCGATCGAGTGCATTCTTCGTGATTGTTCCGCTCGAGCGTGGGGCTGATGTGCATGCTCAACGGACTGTTGCCTGCTTCACTCGATCGTGGGATTCATCATGCGCCTGCTTGCTCGAACGTGGGCTTGTTATGCATGCCTTGCTCGAACGTGGGCTTGTTATGCCTTCCTTGCTCGAACGTGGGCTTCTTATGCCTGCCTTGCTCGAAAGTGGGACCCACCGCGTGCCTGCTTTGCTTGGGGCCGGCTGTGCCTGCTTTGACCAATTTGGGGCTAGATGTACCTGATCAAGTGGGACCCGCCATATATGCTCGATTGAACATGGGTCCCAAACCGTGTATGCCTGACTGAATGTCGCCTTTATGCCAGCCTTGTGCCCTTGACCAACACCGGACTTGAAACTTGAGCAATACCGGACTTGTGACTTGATCAATACCAGATTTGAAACTTGAGCGATACCGGACTTGGAACTTGATCAATACCGAGATTGTGACTTGATCAATACCAGACTTGAAACTTAAGCGATACCGAACTCGAAACTTGATCAATACCGAACTTGTCACTTGATAAATACCAGACTTGAAACTTGAGCGATACCCTCGAAACTTGATCAATACCGAACTTGTCACTTGATCAATACCAGACTTGTAACTTCGTCCGGTCTTGTTTGCTGATGTAGCCCAACACTGGTGACCTTGACCGGCCTTGACTAATACCGGTTTTGACATGACCCGTACTAGCCTATTAACATGATATCGATCTTCATGGCCCGATACCTGCTTGAATACGTGATATTAACCTCATTTGGGGGTGTTAGCCCTGTAGCCTCGATCGGCTTCGTGGACTTGACCAACGGCTTAATTTGTTGATGTGGCTCAATACCAGCCTCGTTTGGACCCAATGCCAGCTTTGTGTGCTCCAACGTGAATATATGTTCTGTCGTATGTGACCATACATCCCATGCGTTTTAATACAAGTACTGACTCCTGTCTTTTATTGTAGAATGAAGAAAAGAACTCATATTGAGATGTCTTATGGAGATAATGCTGGTGCTAAGTCAGAAAGTGTTGACAGCTTCAAAGATATGCCGAACATTGCTGATGAGTTGTTCACCTTGCCTTTTCCAAACATTAGGAAACATCCCTCTCACAGGATAGTCCTGCTCTCCGGTTCAGAAAATATGGAAGCTGATCCATCTTCTTCTTCGGCACTCGTGATGAGGTTCTGTCTTCGAAGAAATGAATATCCGCCTTCTCCTATCGACTTCAAGATTTTTCATACTCCACTGGGTTCTAATGAAGGGTAGAGCTTTGAAGCGGCTTATGCTGGAGAGAGTGTTGAAGAAGTTCTTGACTGACGGTAAAGGAATTTCATGCTGAACCTCAGTCCCCAAGCATGGTCTACGTGGATCTATCTTGTATGCCCTATGGGTATTTTGTACGTCATGGTCGTTGATATGGTGAAGCTCGAATAGTATTAATCGACGAGAAAAAATAGTTCTCGGGCAAGAATTTGTGATCAGAAGAGACCGGCAGGGAGATGCGTGATAGCTACAGGCACGAACTTGGCAGTCTTCATATAGTGGTAGAGCTCGTCTCATTGTTATAGGGATAAACTGGAACAGATGGCTTTCTTGACGTTTCTTCATGAAATTGAAAAGAGGGAGACAATCCCCTACCCACGAGTATCCAGAGCTTTGGACATGATAGATGTTGTCATGCTAGGTTCATGAGGTTATCTTTGAGATAGGCAGTGCTAAGCAGTCCCAATCATACTCCTTTGGTAACGCAACTAAATCTTCTACGGGAGACAAATTCTGAAAGCGTCTCTCATTGATGTAGTTACCATCGATAGATATGGAATATCTTGGACGTTGTTTCACCACGGCAGTCGTGCATATGGTGCTGGAGTTGGAGTTGGCGATTTTGGACGCGCATGATGTTGTATCTCGGTGGCTTTCCTCTTACTGCTTTAGCGAAACTGCTTATGGAAGGCTGAAGGTTGTATTGCCTGTTGGTGGGATGTATGCTTCCACAAACATCATGAGGCTCTTCATTACTGGAAGGCCTGGTTCTTTCCAGCAGGGTAGAATCTTTGTCGTAGATGAGCGTTCAACGGCTTCATGAATTCCGGAGGATGACCAAAAGTGCAGATTCTCCAACATAACACGGTAGACATGCACCATCCTCTGATAGAGTGATTCGACCGGATTATTTATCGACATGACATGCGGACATCGTTATCTTCTTGAGGCTGCTCCCTTGAGGTGTCGACTTCAGTGGATCTGAAGATGTCCCATGCTCGCTCTTTTTTGGGCTGACATAATAGGCTAACCCTTTGTGATGATTCAGAGATGACAATATTTGTTGAATCCTCTGAAACGCTTCCTGTTGTAGTGTGATCCAGACGAAACTTGATCCTTTCTTCAGCAGGGGATAATGAAGTAAAAGTTCACCTTGCCCATGAAGTTTTGAAGTAAAAGTCCGCTGGTGGCGTCTACTAACATGTCGATGTTAGGCAGAGGAAAGTCGTCCTTGGGGCATCACTTGTTTAAGTCTCTGAAATCATCACTTGTTCAAAGACCGAACCTGCATTCATTTTTCTTCTTTTTGTGACCACATTAGCTAACCAGGTCGGATGATGAATAGGTCTACGATGAAGCCAGCAGCTAGCAACTTCGAATTTCGTTCTTGATTTGTTCTTCCACTTCGTGTCTGAATTGCCTCGGAGATTGCTTGGTTGGCTTGGATCCAGGTATGACATGTAGGTGATGGGTGACCAATTTTTCGTCTAGACCAGGTATTTCCTCGTATGTCCAGGCAAACACATCTTGGTACTCCTTGAGTAGTTGGACAAGACTCACACGTTTGTCCAAGGACAAAGTCGAACTGATAGAGACAGGCCTGGGAGATTCTTCATTCCAGATGTTAACAGTCTCGGGATTGTCAGGTTGTGGAGTTGGTGCCATCTTGTAGGTTGTCGCGGAGCTCCCAATACCTCCTCTTGTGTTTCGTCGTTCTTGCAAAGCATGCTAATTGCTAACGATGACGCGGTATATTATCTTCCCTTTGATCACAGTTTGCCTCGAAAGTGGGTTCCCTTTTGGTGTGAAGCTTCACCGGATAAAGATAGACTCCTCGTCAGAAAAGGCGTGTCGTGGTGCTTAGTGCCCAGTGATGCAAGTCGGTCTTCTTCCTGGATTGAAGCCCACGTGGGTAGTGGGGTGCAAGGGACTTTGTCTGACCTTCCCTGCGGAGTTTCTTTTGGCTCGAATAGTTACACTCCGCATATTGGTGCGTGATAGACACATTTTTGTGTCTGATATAATCTCAATTGTATATATTGTTAGTGCTCGATTTTGTATTTAATATGGCTTTTTATGTTTTTGTAGGTGTTTTTGGAGAAATAAGCTTTCGCGGGAAAATTGGCCCGAAAAGTATTTTTTGCGCTCGTGGGAGAAAACTACTAAAGGCACCCCTCATTTGGATAAGGGGCACTCAATTGATAAGGGGCACCCTAATTTCTATTCATATTCTGTGTTATAGGCACCATCGCACTGGATAGGGGCAACCTCCTTCATCTTCACGGGTTTAAAGATTGAAAAAAGGCGGGAAACAATTACCTCAACAGCGTGATTCCTGGATTTGGTTTGCACGAGTTTTAGTCGGAGTTAGCTTGTGTTTTGAGTTGGGATGATCTGTTATGGTAAGACAGATTGGTAAGGCGTGTAGAATCGAAAATCAAGGGTCGGATCACCGGTTTTGAGTAAAACAAGGGACCAGGGATAAGTGAGAATTTGTGTTATATTTGAGAGAGATTTTGTCGTAGTAATGCTTGGATACGAACTGCTATGGATACGCACATCTAAACAGGAAGTGTGTTGATCTTGCCACGTTAAAAGGAACTTCCATGCTTATCTCGACAAACACAGGGAAAGTAGTTGTTCTTGGAAGTTTAATTGGTTATTGTTGGAAGTTACGCAGATTACGTAGAAGAATAGGAAACAATATTTTCTCGATTTTTATCAAGGCGAGAGACGCGTAGGTGAAAAAGAGGGGATTATTCCCGTAACTTTCGAGGAGGAAAAACAGAATTATTATCGGGATTTTTTTGGGGTCTCGTGAATATAAATAGGTCTTTGGTAGGTTCAAAGAGGTCTGTCGAGAGTTTGGGGTAGTAGCAGAGGGAGAACGAGGGCTGCAGAGACGTGTTCATCATCAGCAGAGAAACACAGGCGAGAAGAAGAAGAAGACGAAGAACAGACCTTCAAAGTCTGTCGCAGGAGCAGTCTTAATCAATAAACTATCGTTGTTTGGCAGACTTATTTCTAGTTCTTGTAACAGTGACGTCTGTAACACATATACGGCGTTACAAAACTCTGTTTTCATATATTTCTCAATAAAACATCCTTTTGAGCCATGTTTCTATCTTTTGGGTGCGTTTTGAGCATGAGGAGCTAAACCCCAACACTGGGACGACAGAGGAAGTCAAGTTCACAATTGTTTGGTAATTATAATTGATTCTAATGACTTTCCGCATTGATTTTTAATCGATTTATGATTTTCATTGATTATTTGTGATTTTTTGTCGATAGCGTATGCTTAGTCTAAGAACTCTTGATGCGCTATGCTTATGATTTACATCTAATTCTTTATAAAATCTACTTTTGGCAAAGAAATAGAGTCTAGAAAAGAGCTAAAATTGTTATGAATCATTGTATGAACCAATTGATTGTGAAGTTTGGTGGAATCCGAAGTCCTAGTATCTCTCGATATCGTGACAAATCTGTGAATATATTTTCTTTATTTTTCGTATTTTCTTAAATCAAATCTTTACAAGTCTGAGTTGAACGAACTTTACTACCACTTTATTACAACTTGTTAAAATCACATCATGCGTATGGAGACAATGCTGCAGGAATACGGATGACTTCCTCATTTAGCATGGTCTTCAGGCACTGGTGATACGTTGAAGGGATGACCTTATTGTCATGAAGCCACGGTATCCCTAGTATCATATGGTAGTCCGGCTCCTTTTCTATGACTTCAAATTTCACTTTTGACTGAAAGGGTCCTACTGATAAATTGATTGACATACCCGTATGTCTTTGGTCTGGTTTTCTTCGAAGTCCGTCATTATGGTGGGCTGCCGTACAATATTGCATGGGCTAACCTTGGCTGTCCTGAGAGTCTTTAGAGGAATCACATTCGAAGATGCTCCTGTGTCGACGAGGGCCCTCCTGAACTCTGAACCCTTGATACGTGCGGTAACATGTAGGGCCCGGTTGTGGCCTTCCTCTGCCATCATGTCGTCTTCTGTAAATGTAATATTATTTACAGATGTTTCCGATGCAGTTAGAACTTCTGAACGTGAAGGAGTCAGGTGTACGTCCAGAGCTATTTTATGAATTGCAACAAACGTCTCTGCCCGTTGATTCTTCGAGAGGTGCAAGAGTTCACATAAGCTTTCTACTAGAGATGTCGCTTCCTGATCTACTGGTCTCTGGTTCGTAGTAAAGTTGTTGATCTGAGGAGAACTAGTCCCCGGTGTAAAGGTCTCCGGAATGCTCATCTCTGATGTCATCTTAATGAGGAGATCAAGTATGTCATTTATCGCTTCTTTGATTAGCTTCATGTTCTTCGTGTGAATCTCTTGTACCCGTGCTAGTTCGCTTAATATTGGAAATCTCCTGATCATGCCGTCAGATACGCCGTTAGGAGGAGGGGTATCTCCGTTGGAGGAACCATCAGGATTTGAGACTGTCGAGGCGGTCCTAAGACCAACCATCTCGAAATTGATTGAATTGTATTGAATAAATTGACTTTACAACCGAGAGATTAACCTCCCGCTGTGGTCGCCAATTGTTTATGGGTGAAAACTATTTCTGCCGGTTTTGGTAATTTGGGGTGTGTGGATGAGAAATGAGTCTAAACCTTAAACAAATGCACCGCACGAGAGTGCTTGTAGATTCGAGAAATCAATCTGTGCAAACCAAGAAATGGCCGTTCCAGACTTGTTTCGGTCACAAAGTGAAGGAGATGGGGTTGATCTTAGGGAGGGAAGCGAAGAAGGTGTTGAGATTGTGAAGGTGTTAGCTATGTATGAGTTGTATCAGAAAGCTGAACTGGCTTGCAGGATGTAAGCTATCAGTTCCGGTGTTTGAATACGTACGGTTGTATCAAAACTTGCCTCTGTTGTCTTGACTTTCCTTGTTCCTCTTTGGAAAATAGGGAGAAGAACCTATTTATATAAGTCTTTAAGCCTAACCCTCGTATCTCATGGGAAGTGGAGAAACTGGAGTGATGTAGTAGTGGAGTTGTGTGTTGGTGTCACACGACCAGTCTTTCCCACTTCTCCCATCATCACTAACCGTCCATGACTTCCTGACACGTTCTTGTGATGGCGCGTTGTGCGCTGCACGTTGTAAACCTCTATACCAATACCCCAGTTTGTGACATGATTGATGTCTCGAGTGTGTGGATCGTGGGACCCACAAAAAGTAGCATGTAATGCTAGATTAAATAACTAAGTTATTTAGGAAGCCGATACTTGTGAAGTATCGTGTGTATTCTATGCAGGTATTGCATCGAGTATATTCAGCATGTATGAAGCATCGCTGTTTGAGCGTCTCAAAATAGGCTCATGTCCAGCCTACTTCATGTGATGGTTTGGAGGTTGCGCAAGCAAGTCCTCCCTTGGCCGACCACATGGTGTGGTAAAGTGACGGGTGGTGATCACCATGACGCCTCACTGACCAATTAAATCCTAACCAAGGCTGTATAACCAAGCCGGTGAAGTTGGACGGACGAGATGATCTTTGAGACACTCATCTGCAACCGTTAGTGGAATTAGGGTTTTTAAAGAGGTGCGCAAGCATAACTCTTCAGCTTGGTCGAATCCAAGCTTGGGATATAATTTTGGCAGGGTCGATCGTGCATGTGTGTAGACGACATGACGGTGTAGGCGCCCATACCTCATTGTCTCGCGAAAGTGTGATCCGGGCCACTCAATTTGTACGGCGAAGTTGAGTGGTCGAGATCAATTTGCAACAGAAATCTGGTGCCGTAAAAGCCGCGCATCATGCCAACTTCGGGCGCGCGTTTCAAGACGACCAAGCTTGGTCGGTCTTGGCCAATTAGTCTGGTATACATATGGCGAGCTGGTGTACACGTCCATAGCTTAATATCCCATAGAAACGTGATCTAAGCCACTCAATTTGTCCGGCAAAGTTGAGTGGTCGAGATTAGTTTGTAATCGGGAGGTCTGACCATGCCTAGTTCGTCCGTGCGAATCGAGGCAACCAAGCATGATATGCCTTGGCTAATCGGGTGTGGAGATAGATGGGCCCACGGTGGTCATGTTGACACGCACCGGACCTGCTTAGTCTAATCCTGGACCCTTCATTCGTGCAGGAGAAAATGGACGCTCTTGATGTTCAAACCTTAATTAGGGTTTCACCGGCCGTGCGTCATTCCTCGTTTGGACGCATGAACTGGAACGACCAACTATAGTTGGTCCTGACCGATCGTTCATGTATGTAGGCGGGCCCACGGTGTTTGTGTTGACATGCTCTGGTCCCTTTGAATCTATATCTACACCCTCCATCTATGCCTGCGAAGATGGAAGGTTGGGACTGTTTTGCGACATATGTAATGTGCCGCAAACCCCAATTTAGGGTTTTTCGTCCATACTGCTTTGGCTTGGACGGTTTTGCAAGCTATGCCACCCTTTTGGGGAGGCCGACCATGCGGGGCCAGCGTTGGGTTGGTAGTGAATATTCCAATACCTGCTTGGGGGTTATGGAGCCAATCCAAGTCATCCAATCATGCTGGTGAAATTGGATGGTTGTGACCGTTTCTGAGACTGATATGGACAATCCAGATTCAAATATGCTCAATCGGGCTAGTATAACACACCAAGAGATGTATGCTCAATCGGGCTAGTATAACACACCGAGAGTCGTATGCTCAAACGGGCTAGTATAACACACCGAGAGTCGTATGCTCAATCGGGTTAGTATAACACACCGAGAGTTGCAGCCTGTACGGGTATTTCGTACATACTTCATTATTTATGATTGGAGGTTCGTGTTGCTCTGCTGAGAACAACACTCAGTCGTCATGCCGCACCGATAATGAGTAGAGGAAATACAAGGCTGGTCATGCATTATTTAATAATGCTGTAAATTCACAGGGTATATGGGATTGTTGCTACATGCTCCATCCTGGATGAATTTCGTGTGTTTAATTCACAGAATACTGGGATTGTTGCCACATGCTCCATTCTAGGTGAATTAGTAAAGTTAAGAAGTATTCATCACTTATTAATGGCTTTATCTTTTGCAAGATGTTAGCGCATAATTTTGGCTTTTACAATTTTAGCCTTAAATGAAAATTCACCATCAACAACTTGAAATAAGACAAGGAAATCCTGGAGTTTTCTTTGAAGTCTGTTTCACACTTATCATCTGATTAACAATAAGGCCACAGAAATCAATGTCTCTTTCTTCAACAATATAACAAATAAATTCAGCAAGAGATCTTGTCCAGAGATTTTTGTCAATAGTGCTAGGCATCATATTAGCCACAATAAGTTTTGCAGCAACTTTGAGAAACAAATTAGCACCTCCAACAAAAATCTTGCCATCTCTCCGAGAGACATCTCTATTGAAAAGATGGTTTGACATTACTTGAGGAGTCAATCTTTCATTCTGAGAAGGAGGAAATCTTGCATTACCAACATGAGTTACATCAACCAAATATGCAATAACATAAAGATCCATAGTGAAAGAGATACCTCCAACCATAGACTTAAACATGCAATTGGCTGGGTCAGGATCATGAATATTAGCATAAAACTAAGCAATCATCTCAATACGAGCAGTTCCTAATGGTTTGTGAATAATTCCCCATGAGTGTTTTTTGAAAAAAATCAAATAAGCCTTGTACATCAATTTCAGAAATCATAATATTTTTTAAAAGTTGGTTGCTTATTCTTATACTCCAAATAGAGTACACGAGCAGCAGAGTTAACGAACCTAGCATAGATACTTGGATCATAGAAAGATTCATCCCTTGCTTGCTCACTTGAACTCCCAACATGACCAGCTCTTCTATGTGCCATATTCAACAAAAATTCTCAAAGAAGTGTTGATAAACTTACTCGGTTTGTGAACTGATAGCAATGGTAAGTTCCAGAACTGCAGAGATGATGGAAGAAAACTTACTCAGATAATGAAATAAACAAATAGATATAAATTTTATATTTGGATAATGGTAATAACATTAAGTTGTTCTTAAATAATACATGATTTAAAAATTATTTAGTTATAATAGTATAGTTTCAATTGTTATTAAAATTTGATTTCATTAAAATAAATAAATAATAATAATGATAAATAAAAATAAAACAAAATAAATAATTTAGATAACTAAATTGTTTAAAATGTTGTGGAATATGTATGTATATAATTTATCAAGTAAAATTTTTAAGTTAAAATCAGTTACAATAGAATTTAGAGGTTGATTAATTTTAATAAATTAATACTTAGTTAATCCCCAGTGCTGAATAGTGAGGTTGGTAATTCTGATGTGTTCGGGTGATACTTGTTACGTAGTAGGCACTGTCAGGCGTCATGAACCTAGACAGGGCAACTGCATTCTTGTATCACTAGGCATTGAAGGGGGACTTGCTTCTTTTAGTAGACTGATAGATCCCAAACATTACTTAGAAACTGATAGAGTACTTTCTCTTGTAGTTAGAACCATTAATCTATTGAAGTAGAAATTTAGTGATAAACATTTAGACCTAGTCATCTGTTAGAAATTAATTCAGCATACTGACCTTAGAGACAATCATCTTATGGAATACGAATTTAGACTTTTGACCCTAGAGCCACAAATTTTTAATTGTAGAAAGCCATATAAGTTTGTGCTTTGTTTTATGCTATTTGCACTTAGTCAAGAGATGGATTTATTCTATAAGGTGGGGAGTTCTGAAGACCAGAAGGATGATTTTATTTTCGAGGACGAAAATGTATAAGGTGGGGAGAATGTAAAGACCCTCAAGCTCGTCAACGCTATTGGACTAGTCTAGAGACGAATTAGTCGATAATATCCCGATTAGTTTAACACGTACATTAATTAATAGGAATTAATCTAACAACGATTTATATACGAAAATAGTATCACTAGTTAGATATCGAAAAGTTATGCGAAATAGACAACTCGAACGTGTCAAACGGATACCAGATGAAGAAGTAATCATCAAATTTGTTGAAGGGAAAAATGGTCATCTTGAAATTTAGCCGTATTGGCTGCCCGCATCAAGTTTTCGGTGCCTTTAGTAAGTTTTGGTCGACCTTATTCCTTGATCTAGAATATAACTCTCGTTTCTCTTTCTCTTCATTCTTCTATTCTTTCTTTTCTTCTTCTTTCATCTTTTTCTTTTGTTTTCTTCTTCTCTTCTTCTTGTTTTCGCCGGTGAGAGATTTATGATATTAGGGTGAGAATTGATTGAGGAAATCAAGTGATAAGGTTGTGTATGTAGATGATGAAGGAACTGAGGTTGTTGTCGATTAAGCCCAGGGAGAAGAAGAAATTGATGTTTTCTATAAGTGAAGTTAGGGTTTCATAAAGAATTGTTCTGAGAAGATGTTGAAGATGAAATTGATACTCTAGAAGGTTAATTAGAGATGGGTGTGATATGAATTAGAGTTTATGGTTGAAGTTAAACTGAATATGGAGTTGTTCTGTGATGTATCAAGGAATTAGGGTTTTCTCAAAAGGTTATTTAGAAGTTCGATTAGTGATGAATGAGACGGAATTGAGATGGGTTTATGTTTAATAGAATGATATGAAGTCGTTTTGATGAAGAATTAGTGAGTTAGGGTTTGTAAGAAATTCAGAGAGGAATTAGAAGATGAAGATGATGTAAAGGAGATTGGATTAATGATGGGTTTGTTCTTAATTGAAACATAGTCGGATGTATTGAGATTCTGAATCATAAATTAAGGTTCTTATTGGATTTGAGATTTAGGGTTCTTGAGTTTGGGTTGCAGGTGGAACAGAGATAAGTATGAACAAAATAGGAAGGAGGTTGAGCATCTGTAAAGGATAATGGTTTGTGTTCAAGGTAATTCTTCTTCAATGAATTGAGTTTTATTAAGATGTGTTATCAAATTGAAGTGAATGTTGTTATAGTGCTGAATTGAGGACTGATGTTGTTGATGATGTTAATTTAGGATGTATGAGTTGATAGAAATAGTAAATGATGTATGAACTAAGATATGAGATGAACATCATGGTTTATATGATGAAGACTGTGGTTGTGTGTTTAAGTATGCTAAGTCATAGATAATTGGTAAGTGCGGGAATGTTACGGGAAATGAGTTCTAGCAACGAATTGATGTTGTTGAATCAGGGGGTGATGGTTACAAAGTATATAGCTTGGAGATGTTGTGAATATATGAATTCTTTGATAATGATTATAGTGTTGCAAGTTGTTGTGTTGAGTGGATATTGAGATATAGGTTTGTTCTACTTGTGTTGGTGTTATTTGAGAGATGATGGAATGGAATTGAGTCTCAACTGAAGTAAAGGTGCTGGAATAATATGTGGTTGGTCTGGGTTATTGTTGATATGAGTTGCAGAGGTAGTGTTGGGCTGGTGGTGTTACTTTGAAGTGAATTTCCTAGTAGTTGTGAGGTTGTAGCTGATAGTTCAGTAAAAAGCTCGCAACTACTGTTTCAGGTAAGCTGAAGGTACAATTGTAAATAAGTTATGATGTTTTCATGAGGTAAAGGTGTTGATTAATGTAAGTGAGAGCTCAATTTGAGTTGCAACTGAAGTAACATAGGAATTAGTTATAACTCTTAGATTTTGTATGTACTGATAGGATGTGCAAGCTGAAGTAGATTGTAATGCTGTCATGGCAGTGATCTTAGTAAAAGGCTACAAAGGCAGATCAAGGTAATCTTAAATTATAGATGTATTGGAATTCTGTTTAAGTAAGGTATTTGTGTAATGTTGTAATGAATAGAATCATGTTATTTGTGTTCTTGAATATTAGGCATGTTAGTCATCCTAGTCAGATTATCTGACTGATTAGGTTCTCATCTGACTTAGATCATCCGGATCGAATTGAATCAGTCAAACCCTGAGTTGATTCATTAACCAGACCTGACTCAGTGAACCTTAACTGGGTTGGACCGTTGACTTAGTTGACCTGGACTTGACCTTTGACTAGACGTTGACTGTTAGAGACCCGTTGACTGTTAAGTTTGACCGTTAGTTGACTTAGATGGACCATACCTTTTATTAACGGGCCGGTTTGATGGGCCGAGCTGGAGTAAGCCCGTGGATCGTGGGCTTGGGCTTAGGATTAGTTTTTCTTAATTAGATGAATTGGACCCCTTTTGGTCCGAATTAGACTTTGGCTTCTTCTACAAGGTTGTAGATATTTCTAAGACTTACTATTGGACTTTAGAATTAATCTGATTGAATCAGTAAACCTTTAGATATGCAAGACATGGATAATGAAGATGTGTAAAGTCATGAATGGACTTAGAAACATTAGATAAACTTGTATGATGTTTGTGTGAGCCTTTCTGGCAAGATTCTTAGACTTCTTGTGTGATTAACAGTTAGTCTATATTAACAACGATCGATTCAAAGGATGAACCGGTGGATCATGGATCTCGAGGTAGGCGTGGCTTGTCATCAAAAGAGGTAGGAATTTATATTTAGCTCTTTTGTGATTATTGTTGTTTTCTTTTACAAGGTTTTATGTTTAACAAATTCATGCATTGTCTGGTTGTGTATTCCATGCATTGTTTTATTTAAAATTCCAAAAGTATTGTTGATTTCTTTAATCTTTTCATGGTTTGGAAAGGAGTTGTAATGTTTTGTTTGTCTGTATGAATTGGTTGGGAAATAAGAATTTCCATCTGATTGCTTGGAAATGAGAATTTCCATCCGTGGTACATAGGTTACTGCTCCTTCATTTATATCTACATGAATTCGAGCTTTTATGGAATAACTAGGTGGAGGCTGAATCACCATATTAGCTATATAGGTTGAGGCTGAATAACCATATTAGTACATTGTTTGGAAGGAGTTAGTTCCATATACATGAATGTTTACTCTGTGAATTTGTTGTGTTTAGTGTTAAGGAAAACATGAATTGTTTTCAAATCATTTCCAATAATTACATGAAAGTTAATGTTATTCCTACTGGGCACCCCTTTTAGGGATGATGTGCTCACCCATTCCCACTTTCAGTTTCAGAGACAGATCAGAGTTGCGCAGCGGAAGCTTCAAGGAGTCGAGTTCGTAGTTGGTTAACTTCTGCTATGTTTATTTTGTTGTATATTCTATTTGTAATCTAAATGACTATTGTATATGTATCATTTGAGATAAGTTCTTGTATATATATATTTCAGAGCGGGGCTAGTTTTTGGGTTAAGTTTGTAGCAGATTTCTTAATTGAATGCTTAAGTAAATGCTTTAGATTTAGTGCATCTTATTTAGTTAATCTCTTAGATTAGTCAGCTGCTAGCTTAGGGGGCGCTACAAGAACCTATTTATACAAGTCTTTAAGCCTAACCCTCTTATCTCGTGGGAAGTGGAGAAAGTGGAGTGATGGAGTGGTGGAGTTGTGTTTTGGTGTCACACGACCAGTCTTGCCCACTTCTCCCATCATCACTAACCGTCCCTGACTTCCTGACACGTTCTTGTGATGGCGCATTGTGCGTTGCACGCTGTAAACCGCCAGACCAATACCCTAGTATGTATCCCCGAGTTTGTGACATGATTGATGTCTCGAGTGTGTGGATCGTGGGACCCACAGAAAGTAGCATGTAATGCTAGATTAAATAACTAAGTTATTTAGGAAGTCGATACTTGCGAAGTATCGTGTGTATTCTATGCAGGTACTGCATCGAGTATATTCAGCATGCATGAAGCATCGTTGTTTGAGCGTCTCAAAATAGCCTCATGTCCAGCCTACTTCATGTGATGGTTTGGAGGTTGCGCAAGCAAGTCCTCCCTTGGCCGACCACATGGTGTGGTAAAGTGACGGGTGGTGATCACCATGACGCCTCACTGACCAATTAACTCCTGACCAGGGTTGTATAACCAAGCCGGTGAAGTTGGACGGAAGAGATGATCTTTGAGACACTCATCTGCGACCATTAGTGGAATTAGGGTTTTTGAAGAGGTGTGCAAGCATCACTCTTCAGCTTGGTCGAATCCAATCTTGGGATACAATTTTGGCCGGGCCGATCGTGCATGTGTGTAGACGACATGACGGTGTAGGTGCTCATACCTCATTATTTCGTGAAAGTGTGATCCGGGACACTCAATTTGTTCGGCGAAGTTGAGTGGTTGAGATCAATTTGCAACATAAATCTGGTGCCGCAAAAGCCGCGCATCATGCCAACTTCGGGCGCGCGTTTCAAGACGACCAAGCTTGGTCGGTCTTGGCCAATTAGTCTGGTATACAGACGGCGAGCTGGTATACACGTCCATACCTTAATATCCCATAGAAACGTGATCTAAGCCACTCAATTTGTCCTGCAAAGTTGAGTGGTCGAGATTAGTTTGCAATCGGGAGGTGTGACCATGCCTAGTTCGGGCATGCGAATCGAGGCAACCAGGCATGATATGCCTTGGCGAATCGGGTGTGGACATAGATGGGCCCATGGTGGTCATGTTGACACGCACCAGACCTGCTTAGTCTAATCCTGGACCCTTCATTCGTGCAGGAGAAAATGGATGCTCGTGATGTTCAAACCCTAATTAGGGTTTCACCGGCCGTGTGTCATGCCTCGTTTGGACGCACGAACTGGAACGACCAACTATAGTTGGTCCTGACTGATCGGTCATGTATGTAGGCGGGCCCACAGTGTTTGTGTTGACATGCTCTTGGCCCTTTGAATCTACATCTACACCCTCCATCTATGCCTGCGAAGATGGAAGGTTGAGACTGTTTTACGACATATGTAATGTGCCGCAAACCCTAATTTAGGGTTTTTCGTCCATACTGCTTTGGCTTGGACGGTTTGGCAAGCTATGCCACCCTTTTGGGGAGGTCGACCATGCGGGGCCCGCATTGGGTTGGTAGTGAATATTTCTATACCTGCTTGGGGGTTATGGAGCCAATCCAAGTCATCCAATCATGCTGGTGAAATTGGATGGTTGTAACCGTTTCTGAGACTGATATGGACAATCCAGATTCAAATATGCTCAATCGGGCTAGTATAACACACCAAGAGATGTATGCTCAATCGGGCTAGTATAACACACCGAGAGTCCTATGCTCAAACGGGCTAGTATAACATACCGAGAGTCGTATGCTCAATCGGGTTAGTATAACACACCGAGAGTTGCATCCTGTACGGGTATTTCGTACATGCTTCATTATTTATGATTGGAGGTTCGTGTTGCTCTGCTGAGAACAACACTCAGTCGTCATGCCGCACCGATAATGAGTAGAGGAAATACAAGGCTGGTCATGCATTATTTAATAATGCTGTAAATTCACAGGGTATATGGGATTGTTGCTACATGCTCCATCCTAGATGAATTTCGTGTGTTTAATTCACATAATACTAGGATTGTTGCCACATGCTCCATTCTCGGTGAATGATTAAAGTGAAGAAGTATTCATCACTTATTAATGGATTTATCTTTTGCAAGATGTTAGCGCATAATTTTGGCTTTTACAATTTTAGCCTTAAATGAAAATCCACCATCAACATTAAGTCCCCTGCCTAGCGCATAATGGTTACACTATTGCGGGGTGGGCATTAGATGGTGACATATATACAAATAAAACTTATGAGACAAAGTTATATGTTACTAGGAGAGACGAGTCGTCCTGTCCTTGGAGCATGTCACATTCAAGAGGCCTTCAGGCGAGCGTTCCCCTAGCATGATGTAGGTCTTTCCTTCGATCGACCTTGTTATGCCTGCTTCGATCGAGTGCATTCTTCGTGATTGTTCCGCTCGAGCGTGGGGCTGATGTGCCTGCTCAACGGACTATTGCCTTCTTCACTCGATCGTGGGATTCATCGTGCGCCTGCTTGCTCGAACGTGGGCTTGTTATGCATGCCTTGCTCGAACGTGGGCTTGTTATGCATTCCTTGCTCGAACGTGGGCTTCTTATGCCTGCCTTGCTCGAACGTGGGACCCACCGCGTGCCTGCTTTGCTTGGGGCCGGCTGTGCCTGCTTCGACCAATTTGGGGCTAGATGTACCTGATCAAGTGGGACCCGCCATATATGCTCGATTGAACATGGGTCACATACCGTGTATGCCTGACTGAATGTCGCCTTTATACCAGCCTTGTGCCCTTGACCAATACCGGACTTGAAACTTGAGCAATACCGGACTTGTGACTTGATCAATACCAGATTTGAAACTTGAGCGATACCGGACTTGGAACTTGATCAATACCGAGATTGTGACTTGATCAATACCAGACTTGAAACTTGAGCGATACCGAACTCGAAACTTGATCAATACCGAACTTGTCACTTGATCAATACCAGACTTGAAACTTGAGCGATACCGGACTCGAAACTTGATTAATACCGAACTTGTCACTTGATCAATACCGAACTTGTCACTTGATAAATACCAGACTTGAAACTTGAGCGATACCGGACTCGAAACTTGATCAATACCGAACTTGTCACTTGATCAATACCAGACTTGTAACTTCGTCCGGTCTTGTTTGCTGATGTGGCCCAACACTGGTGACCTTGACCGGCCTTGACTAATACCGGTTTTGACATGACCCGTACTAGCCTATTAACATGATATCGATCTTCGTGGCCCGATACCTGCTTGACTACGTGATATTAACCTCATTTGGGGGTGTTAGCCCTGTAGCCTCGATCGGCTTCGTGGACTTGACCAACGGCTTAATTTGTTGACGTGGCTCAATACCATCCTCGTTTGGACCCAATGCCAGCTTTGTGTGCTCCAACGTGAATATGTGTTCTGTCGTATGTGACCATACATCCCATGCGTTTTAGTACAAGTACTGACTCCTGTCTTTTATTGTAGAATGAAGAAAAGAACTCATATTGAGATGTCTTATGGAGATAATGCTGGTGCTAAGTCAGAAAGTGTTGACAGCTTCAAAGATATGCCGAACATTGCTGATGAGTTGTTCACCTTGCCTTTTCCAAACATTAGGAAACATCCCTCTCAAAGGATAGTCCTGCTCTCCGGTTCAGAAAATATGGAAGCTGATCCATCTTCTTCTTCGGCACTCGTGATGAGGTTCTGTCTTCGAAGAAATGAATATCCGCCTTCTCCTATCGACTTCAAGATTTGTCATACTCCACTGGGTTCTAATGAAGGGTAGAGCTTTGAAGCGGCTTATGCTGGAGAGAGTGTTGAAGAAGTTCTTGACTGACGGTAAAGGAATTTCATGCTGAACCTCAGTCCCCAAGCATGGTCTACGTGGATCTATCTTGTATGCCCTATGGGTCTTTTGTACGTCATGGTCGTTGATATGGTGAAGCTCTGAATAGTATTAATCGACGAGAAAAAACAGTTCCTGGCAGCAGCTGTGATCAGAAGAGACTGGAAGGGAGAGGCGTGATAGCTACAGGCACGAACTTGGCAGTCTTCATATAGTGGTAGAGCTCGTCTCATTGTTATAGGGATAAACTGGAACAGATGGCTTTCTTGACGTTTCTTCATGAAATAGAAAAGAGGGAGACAATCCCCTACCCACGAGTATCCAGAGCTTTGGACATGATAGATGTTGTCACGCTAGGTTCATGAGGTTATCTTTGAGATAGGCAGTGCTAAGCAGTCCCAATCATACTCCTTTGGTAACGCAACTAAATCTTCTACGGGAGACAAATTCTGAAAGCGTCTCTCATTGATGTAGTTACCATCGATCCAAATATGGAATATCTTGGACGTTGTTTCACCACGGCATTCGTGCATATGGTGCTGGAGTTGGAGTTGGCGATTTTGGAAGCGCAAGATGTTGTATCTCGGTGGCTTTCCTCTTGCTACTTTAGCGAAACTGCTTATGGAAGGCTGAAGGTTGTATTGCCTGTTGGTGGGATGTATGCTTCCACAAACATCATGAGGCTCTTCATTACTGGAAGGCCTGGTTCTTTCCAGCAGGGTAGATGCTGTCGTAGATGAGCGTTCAACAGCTTCACGAAGTCCAGAGGATGACCAAAAGTGCAGATTCTCCAACATAACACGGTAGACATGCACCATCCTCTGATAGAGTGATTCGACCGGATTATTTATCGACATGACATGCGGACATCGTTATCTTCTTGAGGCTGCTCCCTTGAGGTGTCGACTTTAGTGGATCTGAAGATGTCCCATGCTCGCTCTTTTCTGGGCTGACATAATAGGCTAACCCTTTGTGATGATTCAGAGATGACAATATTTGTTGAATCCTCTGAAACGCTTCCTGTTGTAGTGTGATCCAGACGAAACTTGATCCTTTCTTCAGCAGGGGATAATGAAGTAAAAGTTCACCTTGCCCATGAAGTTTTGGAGCTCCTTCACAGTTCACGGCAGCGACATTGTGAGGATAGCTTGAGTCTTGGATTTGACTACTATATCATCCACGTAGTCTTTGACTTGCTTATGCATCATGTCGTGGAAGATTGCCGTCATAGCACGTTGATACATTGCGCCGGCATTCTTTAAACCGAATGGCATAACATTATAGTAAAAATTGCCAAGAGGGGTTCAGAAGGTTGTCTTACTTGCATTGTGATCATACATACTTATCTGATTGTAGCCGTTGTAACCATCCATGAAGGAGAACATGTCGTGTCCGCTGGTGGCGTCTACTAACATGTCGATGTTAGGCAGAGGAAAGTCGTCCTTGGGGCATCACTTGTTCAAGTCTCTGAAATCCACGCAAAGACCGAATCTGTTTTTTTTTCTTCTTTCTGGGACCACATTAGCTAACCAGGTCGGATGATGAATAGGTCTGATGAAGCCAGCAGCTAGCAACTTCTGAATTTCGTTCTTGATTTGTTCTTCCACTTCGTGTCTGAATTGCCTCGGAGATTGCTTGGTTGGCTTGGATCCAGGTATGACATGTAGGTGATGGGTGACCAATTTTTCGTCTAGACCAGGTATTTCCTCGTATGTCCAGGCAAACACATCTTGGTACTCCTTGAGTAGTTGGACAAGACTCACACGTTTGTCCAAGGACAAAGTCGAACTGATAGAGACAGGCCTGGGAGATTCTTCATTCCAGATATTAACAGTCTCGGGGTCGTCAGTTGTGGAGTTGGTGCCATCTTGTAGCTGTCGCGGAGCTCCCAATACCTCCTCTTGTGTTTCGTCGTTCTTGCAGCATGCTAATTGCTAACAGCGACGCCGGTATATTATCTTCCCCTTCTGATCACAGTTTGCCTCGAAAGTGCGTTCCCTTTTGGTGTGAAGCTTCACCGGATAAAGATAGACTCCTCGTCAGAAAAGGCGTGTCGTGGTGCTTAGTCCCCAGTGATGCAAGTCGGTCTTCTTCCTGGATTGAAGCCCACATGGGTAGTGGGGTGCACGGGACTTTGTCTGACCTTCCCTGCGGAGTTTCTTTTGGCTCGAATAGTTACACTCCGCATATTGGTGCGTATGGAGACAATGCTGCAGGAATACGGATGACTTCCTCATTTAGCATGGTCTTCAGGCACTGGTGATACGTTGAAGGGATGACCTTATTGTCATGAAGCCACGGTCTCCCTAGTATCATATGGTAGTCCGGCTCCTTTTCTATGACTTCAAATTTCACTTTTGACTGAACGGGTCCTACTGATAAATTCAGATTGACATACCTGTATGTGCTGGTCTGGTTTTCTTCGAAGTCCGTCATTGTGGTGGGCTACCGTACAATATTGCATGGGCTAACCTTGGCTGTGCTGAGAGTCTTGAGAGGAATCACATTCGAAGATGCTCCTGTGTCGACGAGGGCCCTCCTAAACTCTGAACCCTTGATACGTGCGGTAACATGTAGGGCCCGGTTGTGTCCTTCCTCTGCCATCATGTCGTCTTCTGTAAATGTAACATTATTTACAGATGTTTCCGATGCAGTTAGGACTTCTGAACGTGAAGGAGTCAGGTGTACGTCCAGAGCTATTTTATTAATTGCAACAAACGTCTCTGCCCGTTGATTCTTCGAGAGGTGCAAGAGTTCACATAAGCTTTCCACTAGAGATGCCGCTTCCTGTTCTACTGGTCTCTGGTTCGTAGTAAAGTTGTTGATCTGAGGAGAACTAGTCCCCGGTGTAGAGGTCTCCGGAACGCTCATCTCTGATGTCATCTTAATGAGGAGATCAAGTATGTCGTTTATCGCTTCTTTGATTAGCTTCATGTTCTTCGTGTGAATCTCTTGTACCCGTGCTAGTTCGCTTAATGTTGGAAATCTCCTGATCATGCCGTCAGATACGCCGTTAGGAGGAGGGGTATCTCCGTTGGAGGAACCATCAGGATTTGAGACTGTCGAGGCGGTCCTAAGACCAACCATCTCGAAATTGATTGAATTGTATTGAATAAATTGACTTTACAACCGAGAGATTAACATCCCGTTGTGGTCGCCAATTGTTTATGGGTGAAAACTATTTCTGCCGGTTTTGGTAATTTGGGGTGTGTGGATGAGAAATGAGTCTAAACCTTAAACAAATGCACTGCACGGGAGTGCTTGTAGATTCGAGAAATCAATCTGTGAAAACCAAGAAATGGCCGTTCCAGACTTGTTTCGGTCACAAAGTGAAGGAGATGGGGTTGATCTTAGGGAGGGAAGCGAAGAAGGTGTTGAGATTGTGAAGGCGTTAGCTATGTATGAATTGTATCAGAAAGCTGAACTGGCTTGCAGGATGTAAGCTATCAGTTCCGGTGTTTGAATACGTACGGTTGTATCAAAACTTGCCTCTGTTGTCTTGACTTTCCTTGTTCCTCTTTGGAAAATAGGGAGAAGAACCTATTTATATAAGTCTTTAAGCCTAACCCTCGTATCTCATGGGAAGTGGAGAAACTGGAGTGATGTAGTAGTGGAGTTGTGTGTTGGTGTCACACGACCAGTCTTTCCCACTTCTCCCATCATCACTAACCGTCCATGACTTCCTGACACGTTCTTGTGATGGCGCGTTGTGCGCTGCACGCTGTAAACCTCCATACCAATACCCCAGTATGTATCCCCCAGTTTGTGACATGATTGATGTCTCGAGTGTGTGGATCGTGGGACCCACAGAAAGTAGCATGTAATGCTAGATTAAATAACTAAGTTATTTAGGAAGCCGATACTTGTGAAGTATCGTGTGTATTCTATGCAGGTATTGCATCGAGTATATTCAGCATGTATGAAGCATCGCTGTTTGAGCGTCTCAAAATAGCCTCATGTCCAGCCTACTTCATGTGATGGTTTGGAGGTTGCGCAAGCAAGTCCTCCCTTGGCCGACCACATGGTGTGGTAAAGTGACGGGTGGTGATCACCATGACGCCTCACCGACCAATTAACTCCTGACTAGGGCTGTATAACCAAGCCGGTGAAGTTGGACGGACGAGATGATCTTTGAGACACTCATCTGCAACCGTTAGTGGAATTAGGGTTTTTAAAGAGGTGCGCAAGCATCACTCTTCAGCTTGGTCGAATCCAAGCTTGGGATATAATTTTGGCAGGGCCGATCGTGCATGTGTGTAGACGACATGACGGTGTAGGCGCCCATACCTCATTGTCTCGCGAAAGTGTGATCCGGGCCACTCAATTTGTACGCGAAGTTGAGTGGTCGAGATCAATTTGCAACAGAAATCTGGTGCCGTAAAAGCCGCGCATCATGCCAACTTCGTGCGCGCGTTTCAAGACGACCAAGCTTGGTCGGTCTTGGCCAATTAGTCTAGTATACAGACGGCGAGCTGGTGTACACGTCCATAGCTTAATATCCCATAGAAACGTGATCTAAGCCACTCAATTTGTCCGGCAAAGTTGAGTGGTCGAGATTAGTTTGTAATCGGGAGGTGTGACCATGCCTAGTTCGGCCGTGCGAATCGAGGCAACCAGGCATGATATGCCTTGGCTAATCGGGTGTGGAGATAGATGGGCCCACGGTGGTCATGTTGACACGCACCGGACCTGCTAAGTCTAATCCTGGACCCTTCATTCGTGAAGGAGAAAATGGACGCTCTTGATGTTCAAACCTTAATTAGGGTTTCACCGGCCGTGCGTCATTCCTCGTTTGGATGCACGAACTGAAACGACCAACTATAGTTGGTCCTGACCGATCGTTCATGTAGGTAGGAGGGCCCACGGTGTTTGTGTTGACATGCTCTGGTCCCTTTGAATCTACATCTACACCCTCCATCTATGCCTGCGAAGATGGAAGGTTGGGACTGTTTTGCGACATATGTAATGTGCCGCAAACCCCAATTTAGGGTTTTTCGTCCATACTGCTTTGGCTTGGACGGTTTTGCAAGCTATGCCACCCTTTTGGGGAGGCCGACCATGCGGGGCCAGCGTTGGGTTGGTAGTGAATATTCCAATACCTGCTTGGGGGTTATGGATCCAATCCAAGTCATCCAATCATGCTGGTGAAATTGGATGGTTGTGACCGTTTCTGAGACTGATATGGACAATCCAGATTCAAATATGCTCAATCGGGCTAGTATAACACACCAAGAGATGTATGCTCAATCGGGATAGTATAACACACCGAGAGTCGTATGCTCAAACGGGCTAGTATAACACACCGAGAGTCGTATGCTCAATCGGGTTAGTATAACACACCGAGAGTTGCAGCCTGTACGGGTATTTCGTACATGCTTCATTATTTATGATTGGAGGTTCGTGTTGCTCTGCTGAGAACAACACTCAGTCGTCATGCCGCACCGATAATGAGTAGAGGAAATATAAGGCTGGTCATGCATTATTTAATAATGCTGTAAATTCACAGGGTATATGGGATTGTTGCTACATGCTCCATCCTGGATGAATTTCGTGTGTTTAATTCACAGAATACTGGGATTGTTGCCACATGCTCCATTCTAGGTGAATTAGTAAAGTGAAGAAGTATTCATCACTTATTAATGGCTTTATCTTTTGCAAGATGTTAGCGCATAATTTTGGCTTTTACAATTTTAGCCTTAAATGAAAATTCACCATCAACACCTTGAAATAAGACAAGGAAATCCTGGAGTTTTCTTTGAAGTCTGTTTCACACTTATCATCTGATTAACAATAAGGCCACAGAAATCAATGTCTCTTTCTTCAACAATATAACAGATAAATTCAGCAAGAGATCTTGTCCAGAGATTTTTGTCAATAGTGCTAGGCATCATATTAGCCACAATAAGTTTTGCAGCAACTTTGAGAAACAAATTAGCACCTCCAACAAAAATCTTGCCATCTCTCCGAGAGACATCTCTATTGAAAAGATGGTTTAACATTACTTGAGGAGTCAATCTTTCATTCTGAGAAGGAGGAAATCGTGCATTACCAACATGAGTTACATCAAGCAAATATGCAATAACATAAAAATCCATAGTGAAAGAGATACCTCCAACCATAGACTTAAACATGCAATTGGCTGGGTCATGATCATGAATATTAGCATAAAACTGAGTAATCATCTCAATACGAGCAGTTCCTAATGGTTTGTGAATAATTCCCCATGAGTGTTTTTTGAAATAAATCAAATAAGCCTTGTACATCAATTTCAGACATCATAATATTTTTCAAAAGTTGGTTGCTTATTCTTATACTCCAAATAGAGTACACGAGCAGCAGAGTTAACGAACCTAGCATAGATACTTGGATCATAGAAAGATTCATCCCTTGCTTGCCCACTTGAACTCCCAACATGACCAGCTCTTCTATGTGTCATATTCAACAAAAATTCTCAAATAAGTGTTGATAAACTTACTCGGTTTGTGAACTGATAGCAATGGTGAAGTTCCAGAACTGCAGAGATGATGGAAGAAAACACCAACCCCTGACGTAGTTTTTCGTTGTGATTCCAAAGAGCCTAAGAACTCTTAGACCAATTGAGAAACAAGTTTGATGGGAATCGAAAAATTATGGACTGTTGGTTTTCTTTCCCGTACACAAACTGAAGAGGAGGTCGTGAAGAACGAAGAGAACTATTTCTCTTTTTAAGTGTCAAACGGTGGAACCGAACCCGGTTAAGCAAGTTCCGGAACAGGGTTCTAAAACAGACTGGATAGGGATAGGTTGTGCGTGTCGCACGTGAGATGACAGAGGCTCGTTTGTTAGTGAGAAACAACAAAGTACATCATATTTGGAATAGAACTTGACAAATAAGATTATGAGTACGTACAGGAAGAAGGTCAAGCTATATAGAAGCATATTCCACCATAACACCAGGAGAGGGTTTCTTTCCAACACCTCTTACAAACTTCAGAAACGAGAGAAATCCAAGACCCTGTTTTTAAAAGTTTATCCAAGAATTTCAAGACAAACCAAGAAGGCTTGTTTTTCTGATATTTCTTGTTCCGACTTGAAAAACATAACTTTAGCATATAATTTTTAGTACTGTAAAGGGAAACTCTTTCGATAAAAAGAGACGTCCTAACTTCTTTATAAGAGAAGGTACTGCTACTAGCTTGATACGAAGTATTGGGGATTGAGCAATGAATTGATTCATGCTTTGAGGTGATATACTCATATGTCTGAGATTTAAACTCCTCTTGTAATTTGTTTAGTTTGTTACAACTAATTGGATTACACAGAGGAGGAGTATTGCACTCACTAATTGGAAAATCGATATCAACCTCAACATAAATATTATTCATCATGACTTGATTTATCCTGTCAAGAGTCTCTTGTTCATTCTGGAGTAATAAATCAACATCAGAAGATAAGCTTTCAAGTTTCTTATCAAGCCCTGAAAAAACTTCAAAGGATTTTAAACCTGGTGAAGGTTTAGACAGAATCTCTTCTATGGATTTAATTAAACCAAATACTGAAGCAACTTCTGGAATCCCTGGATGTGGTGGTGCATTTATTGAGATAGCACTTATGTCCATATCAGATCGCTACAAACACAGACTTGTAAGGTATTTAACTTGTTTGCCTGCTCTGATACCAATTGAAAATGCGGGATCCAATAACCACACCCAACAATTCGTTTGGGAATCTGAGAGGACATACTCCAATACACTTTCTAGAGAATTAACTAGACAGTCAGACTCAATCTAGAATATAGTATATCAAAGAGTTTTAATATCTCTGTTTCACAATGTAATCAGCAAATCAAACAGATAGAAATCCGCGAGCCTGATTATTATGTGAAACAACTTGAACGGTACCAAAGACCAATATTCAAGTGTCAATCAATGTAAATCAACAACCAAAGGTTGGATATTCTAATTGATTGATCTTAAAGCACAACCTGTGATATTTCAAATATATAACAAAATATAATGCGGAAAAGAAATAACACAGACACCTGAATTTTGTTAACGAGGAAACCGCAAATACAGAAAAATCCCGGGACCTAGTCCATATTGAACACCACACTGTATTAAGCCTCTACAGACACTAGCCTACTACCAATTAACTTCGGACTGGATTTAAGTTGAACCCTAATCAATCTCACACTGATTCAAGGTACAGTTGCGCTCCTTATGTCTCTGATCCCAGCAGGATACTACGCACTTGATTCCCTTAGTTGACCCACAACCAAGAGTTGCTACGACCCAAAGTCGAAGACTTGATAGAAAAATCTGTCTCACACAAAAAAGTCTATAGCATTGAATAAATCTGTCTCCCACAGAACTACCCAAGAGTTTTTGTTCCGTCTTTTGATAAATCAAGGTGAACACGAACCAATCGATAACCCGGAATTATATTCCCGAAGAACAACCTAGAATTATCAATCACCTCACAATAATCTTAATCGAATAGTGAAAGAAGATATTGTGGAATCACAAACGATGAGACGAAGTTGTTTATGATTAGTTTTTATCTTGCCTATCGGAGATATAAAATCTCGAGTCAATTATTCCAATTGTACTCATCACGATAGAAACAACAAGATCATATCACGCAACTACAAAGATAATAGTTGGGTCTGGCTTCACAATCCCAATAAAGTATTTAAGTCGTTATCCTACAGGGTCTCGAGAAGAAACCTAACGTTAAAGGAGAATCGACTCTAGTTATGCAACTAGTAACATACAGGAGGTGTAGGTATTAGGTTTCCCGGTTGCTAGAGTTCTCCTTTATATAGATTTCAAATCAGGGTTTGCAATCTAAGTTACCTTGGTAACAAAGCATTCAATATTCACCGTTAGATGAAAAACCTGATTCTCCCAAGCTAATATCTTTCAACCGTTAGATCGAACCTAGCTTGTTACACATAGATGAAATGTACCCTCATTTAGGTTTATGTAACCGTACCTAAACGTGTACACCATGTTGGTTCACAAATAGTTAACCGAGGTTAGCCATATGATTACTCTCATATCAACCTTATTCATCTTAACCATAACTAGTTCAAATGACTCAAATGAAACTAGTTAAAGAGTTGTTCAATTGTTATATTCTCATGGATTATACAAGAACACAATTGAAGCAAAATAGGTTTGATTCACTCGAATCAATACATGAACATTATAGTCACAGTTTCCAAACATTGTATTCCTTATTGATAAATTTTTAGGTTCACGTATAACCGATTTTAAAAAAGTAACACACTTAAGTATGCTTACGGGTATGCGTACTTAAGTAACCGGATTTGAGTTTGTTTTAGTTTTCAAACTCAGCAGAAATTCACGGACGTGAACTTTCTGCCAGTACGCGTACGGGTACGCGCACTTTAGGTAACCGGATGAGTTTGGTTTTGGTTTTCAAACTCAGCAGAAATTCACGGACGTGAACTTTTGCCAGTATGCATACACCCAGTCTCCTACAACCTTTTTTGTATACACACAAGTATGCATACTTTGGGCTCCCGGTTTTGGACTTATACACTAATGTGCGAACACACTATATGCTTATATCCAAAGATGGTTACAAGATTCTAAACTCTTTATTTCAATCATTGAAAAATTCTTCTATAATGATAATAGCTGTTTTCACACACTATTAGCATCAAAGCAATTTTCAAGATATTGAAATAATCATTATCGAAACATTCCAAGCCTACATCAAATAATTGTATCACATAAACCATGTAAAATGTTACTCGGCAATTTTCTCATGATATAAGATGAACTTGGTCGAAGCGAAAGCTTACCAACACATATTTCGAGAAATATGTAAGCAAGATATACTCAGCTCAAAATCTCAAATGTGTATAGAGAAAAATATATCGTAACTCGACTTATGTCTCAATATAGGAGATAGTAGAAATAGACTTTCCAAGTGATAGATGAGTTCAAGTCTCCACATACCTTTTGTCGAAGAAGTTCCACAAGCTCCCCTTAGTAGTTGTTCGTCTTCAAATGATGAACTCCATGAAATCTAAGCTCAACTACATTATCTATGTCCTAGTCCCAGACATCTATAAAGCTAGAAATCAAGACTTATAGTTTTGATCACTAACATTGACAAACATGCTTGAGATAACAACGCATGCGAGTTCGACCGAGCAGTGCTCTAACAATATCCATCATACTCTTCTTACCATCCATTACGATCTAACAATTTTAGCAACTAAACTCGAGCAAAACAGGGAAAATCTTCAAAAAAAAAAGCCAAAACAGAGCAATTTGTGCTCTGATACCGTGTCACACCTTCAAATGCTCTAAGTAATTTTTCGCGAAAGTATAACCCGGAAATACAGTGGTTCAATGATCTCTTATCATCCACTCATATTTCAGCCTTATAAGTTTGCAGCTATGCAAGCAGCCCACTTCACTGAGTTATGCAACATAAGACTTAACTTAGATTTTCTCCACCAGTAATGTAGCCCAAACTACAAAGAGGTTTCTTCCATGTTTATGCTTCATAGAATTGGGGGAGTAGTTTCGAATCAACAGAATACCAAGGCAAACATATAAGCCAACAAACTCACTTTTATTAGCTTTAGGGGAAGATTACGAAACTCGTCCAACCAATGTACTTACAAGCTTATTCTCAAAGCCTAACAAAAACTCTCTTTACTGCAATGTGGTTTCTCACCAGTGGAATACTTGCATTTGCAAAGGTTATGTGGCTATTTATAATGCCAAGGACCAAGACAATTCGTATGCAACATAGTTGCACGGTTTCACTGCTACCCTTTTTCACTGCTACCATTTTTGTTGGCTTGCAGAATGGAGACACACTTGTGTGAAACGGTTAGGCTATGCCAAACTCGGTTATAAAGCCACTTTATAACCGTCTCTAACTTGTTTTTCGCTCTGGAATGCGTCTGATTCACACAAACTCGCAACTGACGACTTGAAATTAAATCCGACAATCATTGCACTGCACCCTTGGCACGTGCAATGTTCAGCAATGGTTGCGCGTCACTCAACTTGCACTTCTGCCAAGTATCTGGCATGCACTTAGCTTATTTGGATGCCAACATCCAAATCTTATGCCAATTGAGTCTTGACTTGCTTAGTTCAACTTCATACTTCATATGCATCACTTGCATTCTTTTTTCCAAGCAATAATGGCACATTTGGCAACACCTTTGTTGCAAACCATTGTCCAAGCCTTGGCTAATGCTTGGGACGATGCCAAAGTCATTACATGACTTGCATTTCATCCTTTATTCCTTCCTTGAGATGGGATAACTCTGAATAAGTATATGCAACACTATCGCATAGTATTGCATATGCTAAGTAGCCTTTCTTGTCTCAGCCATGTTGGCGCTACATCTTCGGACTGTGCGGCTCCATCTGCCTGGCTACAACTTCAGTATAGCGCAACGATTGTGCGCCACTATCGAGGCATGTTATAGTATGTCACAATACTTAGCTTGCTAAGATTTGAGGGTCTTAGGTTAGTTCGAGTGAAGCATAGAAGAGTGGATCAGTCCATTCCAACTGAGTGTAGTTGGCGCCCTCCAGCTCTCTGTTGCAACGGGGCATCAAGTGGTAATCCTGGAGCTGCTGGTGGGTGCAATGTTGCAAGAATGCATTGGGCTTGGTATTACTACCAACTACATGGCTGAGATCTTAACGATCATTTTAGGTCTTCAATGGGGGTACGAGAAGAGTTTGGTCTGATCAGATTCTGAGTGGTGTATGCTTTTACAAATATGGTTAGCTGCTAAGAATAATTATGACAGTGCTTTGTAGATTTTATCGTAAAATCAATTTCGCATGCAGCAGATGCGATTACTAGGAGAGGTTGTAATCTAGCAGTAGGCATTTCTTAGCATTATAATGGCCGGCCTGAATCATGTTGATGAAGGGGTCTGGTATTTCGTATTGTAGATTTTTCAAGAGGCCCTCTGCCTCCTTTTCTTTTCTTTTTTAATTTCATAAACTGATTAATTTTTCATCCAAAAAATTAAAAGCTACCATGATCACGTTGTTTGCCCTTCCAATAAAGTACAGTACTATCGAAGGATTCTGAAATGAAAAATGTATTAACATTACGTACTGAATTCACATTCGTTAGCTTTTACTATCCAAGATCAAAATTCAATTGTTTAGCCACCTCAGAGAATAGCCTGCGAATATACAACAATTGGACTTCTCACAATGTGACTCTCATCAGACAACACCAGTGATGCAGTTGCCATTTCATCTGGACCGAATGCATCTCCAACAACGGTTACCACATACGACTGCTTCTCGTTCAATGACTTGAAAGAAAGGACTTTCGGTTCCACTGCCACCATAAGCCTATTATCCGATGTAACCTTCACCTTATACGTTGAATTTGTGGTGCCTACGTTGGTCACGGTTCTTACAAACTTCAAGTTGATCGTTTTCCCCACTTCGACATGAGCACCAAACGAAGGATAATTTAGATTCCTAGTATGATCAGTTGTATCTCCTTCGCCGGGACAAGTACTGTTCGTAATGAGCTTCACTCTGGAAGAGTCGTAACCCATACCACATAAATATTGGACGTAGTCATCTGCATGTGCGTCATAAACTAGACCAGGATTTAGAGCCTTCACTGGATCAATTTGACCAGACCCATAAGCAAATTCTGCACCAGAATTCTTCGTATTGTTCATCGCGAAAGCTGTGGTCATTAGAGCAGACTTTATAGCCGAAGGAGACCAATCAGGATGGTGTGTTTTAACGTAAGCTGCTGCTCCCGTTGCATGAGGGCACGCCATCGATGTCCCAGAGATAATATTGTACTTGACTGACCTAGTATCACCCACAGTGTCTGAAGGATTAGCCACGGGTGAGTACGCAGCCAATATATTAACTCCCGGTGCACTAATATCTGGCTGTTTTACATAAGGAAAGAAAACAATATTAATAAAAAACTAATCATCAGAAATACTAACTAGCACGGACATGCAGAGTTATAAAACATTTTCCCTCACCTTGATAATGTCGGGTGAGATTTTGTTTGGTCCACGAGAAGAAAACGAAGCTACTACAGGAGCTTCAAAATCTTTTATTGATTCAGTTCGCAAAATGGTGGCTACTGGGTTTCTGTTAAAATTAATAAAAGACGTTAAAACATACATCATTTTGTATTGACAAAAATAATTGGTGCTGAAATATTATATACTTACCGGGTAGACCTGAAATAAGACTTGACAAGGTCACCATTCGTAGTGTTTATTAGAGCAGCTGGTAATGGATAAACGCTAGACACATCAAACCGTGCGTGTGCAAGATCCGAAATCAAGATGGTTCCTAGAGCTCCCGATGTAAAAGGCTCAGTTGCTTTGGGTGTATCACATATGACAATCTTCCCCTTAACCAAGTCTTTGTCCAAACACCCTTGATCGCAAGCCCTGAAGTTTGGTAAACATTTGCTCAACCCGTCGGTGTTTTTACTTATTGTTAGAGATGAAATTCTTTAGATGTACAGTAAAAAAGTAACTTACGTTGCTGACAAAGGAGTACATATGGTTGAAACATTATATCCATGCAGAAGCGGGAATCGAGTTCCAGGCAGATTGAAACCGTTCACTCCAATACCCTGTTTCATCCCAACAAATAATTTATATAACACAAAACTACGAGATCAATGCAATTCGGAGAGTATGCTCCATACAGAATTATCCTCAAGTAACACGAAAGACACTGGATATCAGTAAACTTACCTGAATCGTCTTTCCATTTCCTAAAACAATTTTGTCCATGAACCGTCGATCAGTACTACTTGCCCCCACGGTTAATATCCAAGGTGCATTACTGCCCACTGTCTGTAGAACAGGTCCATCGTTACCTGCTGAATGAGAAGTGAGTATCCCTTTCTTCATAGCATGAAAAGACCCAATGGCAACAGTATCTAGGTCAAATTCAGTGGCATCGTGTCCCAGCGACACTGAAAGAATGTCAACGCCATCAGCAATTGCGTCATCAAATGCAGCCAAAATTGCATCTGATTCACAACCATTAGCGAAACAGACTTTATAAGTGGCAATTCTGGCCGAGGGAACTGCACCCCTGGCATTTCCTTTTGCGATTTCATAGAAACCAGCACCGTTAACGATGTTTCCCGCTGCAGTTGATGCAGTGTGAGTACCATGGCCTTGTGTGTCCCTAGCAGATTCGTTTTTGCCTGGTGTGTGATCATAATATCGTGCCCCAATGAGCTTGCTGCAGATTAAATTAGACATTGAGAGATCAGTACGGTGTAATAGTTTGATATTGCTTAAATGGAGATTAGAAGAAGATATGAAATAACCAAAAAGATTACTTGTTGCAGGTAAAATTGTGACCACCATCACAGACACCCTTCCATTTCTTAGGAGGAGGACCAAAACCAACATCAGAGAAACTTTCCGACTCTGGCCATATCCCAGTATCGATGACACCAATTACGGTGTCACTTTCAAAGGTAGGCATTCGTTTCACATTCTCAGGAAGTCCTATAAAATCCCAAGACCTAGTAGTTTGAAGTTTATAGATTCGATTTGGAATGATTGATACTATTCCATCCATACCTGCACAAACATAAAAATTCCGAGTGAATATCAACGTGCCACATTGGTCTATCCTCTCATATCAAAGTTACAAAGCTAAATTACCAGAGAGCTTTTGAACTTCTGCTTCGGTGAGTTTTGCGGAAAATCCATTAAAACTCCTTTTATAACTATGAACCAATGTGTCCTGCACAGAACTGCACATCACAATAAATACAGTCAGTACAAAAACTCTTTATTTTGTTTCACAACTGGTATTTAAATCCATACAGGATCAAGATATATAGTTTTAGTTGTTGCTTTTATACCTTCCATCGAGAATATCTTGAAGAATATTTTCGTGGTGAGACATTGGAGAATATTCACTCTCAGATGGAAGCTCACCCATATACACAATATAAACCTACAGGGATTGAAAAAAATCGTTATAAAACTGGTGAGACGATTAACACATATGAGAAATTTATGTACGTAAAGAAAAAAAAGAAGATTATATGTAAACAAACCTTTCTGTCATCACTTTGAGCATAGCAACTAACGTTGATGGATGCAATAGCTATGAAAGCAATAAGAAAACTAGTTAAAAGTGAACTTGTAGCCATAGTTAACTAACTTTGAATTTTTCGCAAGAGCATTGATCAAAGAAGATGGTTATATATAGAGTGAATTGTCTATACTTAGTAAAAGAGTTTCCTTTAAAAATTGCATCACGTATGGTAAGTATTACGGCCAATTTTTTGTTACAAAAAAAGGAAATGTAACTTATAGATAGCAACCCTTTCCAAAAATAAATAAAAACAATAAATGGAAACAAAACAATTCCTTGAATTTACTGCGGGGTACTACTGTAAACAATTTCTTCTGAATTTGCTGACATTATTATCCCTAAAGAAATATTGGAAGAATTCCCTAAAGTTTATTCACTTTAGAGTATAGACTGCGAATATACAACAACTGGACTTCTCACAATGTGAACCTCATCAGACCACACCAGTGATGCAGTTGCCATTTCATCTAAACCCAGTCCTTCTCCAACAACACTTACAACATACGACTGCTTTTCGTTTAATGAATTGAAAGAAAGAACTTCAGGTTCCACTGTCACCGTAATCCTATCATCTGATGTAATCTTCACCTTATACGTTGAACTTGTAGTGTCTACGTTGGTCACAGTTCTCGTAAACTTTAAGTTGATCTTTTGTCCCACTTCGACATGAGCACCAAATGAAGGATAATTCAGATTTCTGGATTCATCGGGTGTAGTTCTTCCGCCGGGACAAGTACTGTTTGTAATGAGCTTCACTTTGGACGAGTCGTAACCCATACCGCACAAATACTGGACGTAGTCATCTGCATGTGCGTCATAAACTAGACCAGGATTTAGAGCCTTCACCGGATCAATTTGACCAGATCCATAAGCAAATTCAGCATCAGAATTTTTTGTATTGTTCATAGCGAAAGCTGTGGTCATAAGAGCAGACTTTATAGCCGAAGGAGACCAATCTGGATGGTATGTTTTAACGTAAGCTGCTGCTCCCGTTACATGAGGGCACGCCATCGATGTCCCAGAGAGTATACTGTACTTCACTGACCTAGTATCGCCCAGAACGCTTGAAGGATTTGCAACAGGTGAAAACGCAGCCAATATATCAACTCCCGGTGCACTAATATCCGGCTGTTTAACATAATGAAAGAAAACAATGTTAAGGACTAATTATATTATCGGTAATGACTAGTACGGACAGAGACATTAAATAATTTACTTCACCTTGATAATGTCGGGTGAGATTTTGTTTGGTCCGCGAGAAGAAAATGAAGCTACTACAGGAGCTTCAAAATCTTTTATTGATTCAGTTCGCAAAATGGTGGCTACTGGGTTTCTGTTGAAACGAATAATAGACGTTAAAACTAATAATATACTTCATTACTTTTTAATAGGCCAGTTTTATTTTTTGAAAAAATTAAGGAAATTATGAGAACTAATCATTGAAAGTGGTCCTCTAGACACTTGTCAATAAAAGAAGTGAAGTGAGATGGTCCCCATGACACTTGTCACCCAAAGAAGTAATTGAAATGGTCCACATAACACTTGTCATCAAAAGAAGTTAAAAAGAAAAGTGGTCCCAAAAATTAAAGTAACATTTGACTTTCCCAATTGGGAAACCAGCCTATTTTTTGTAACATTTATTTATAGAACCACTATTAAAAAGAACTGGTGTACTTTATTTTGTATTTGATTTTAAAACTCAGGTCATTTGTATCGTCTCTAACTATATAACTATAGTTTACTGTAGTTTACGGAGAAGTGTTATTTTCCTTTTTGGCGATTTTTAGGTTAAAATTTGAAAATAAACGGAGATTACTTACATGGTAGAGTTAAAATAAGACTTGACGAGGTCACCACTTGCAGTGTTTATTAGTGCAGCTGGTAATGGATAAACTGAAGACATATCAAACCGCGTTTGTGAAGGATCCGAAACCAAGATAGTTCCTAGAGCTCCCGATGTAAAAGTCTCAGATACTGCCCTGGCTGAATCACATATGACAATTTTCCCCTTAACCAACTCTTTGTCCAAACAACCTTGCTCGCAGTGCCTGAAGTTTGGTAAACAGTGTTTTACTTTTGTTGGAACTTAAGTTCTTTAGAGGGAAGTAAAGTACAAAAGTAACTTACTTTGCTTCTAAAGTATCACATATGGTTGAAACATTATCCCCATACAGAAGCGGGAATTGGGTTCCCATCAACATGAAGCCGTTCACTCCAAGACCCTGATTTCGACTTAAGATAATTATCAAAATGAATAAAAAATATAAACAACTAAACCAATGTCACTTGCAGATTATGTTCCATTCTGAACATTGATCCTCAAGTAACACAAAAGACACTGGGTTGCAATAAACTTACCTGAAACGTCTTTCCATTTCCTAAGACAATTTTGTCCATGACCTGTCGATCAGTACTACTTGCCCCCACAGATAATAACCAAGGTGCGTTACTGCCCACTGTCTGCGGATTGGGTCCACTGTTACCGGCTGAATGTGAAGTGAGTATGCCTTTCTGCATAGCATGAAAAGACCCGATGGCAACAGGATCAAAGTCAAATCCAGATGGATCAGATCCCAGTGACACTGAAAGAATGTCAACGCCATCGGCAATTGCATCATCAAATCCAGCCAGGATTGCATCTGATCGACAACCACCAGTGAAACAGACTTTATAAGCTGCGATCCTGGCAGAGGGAACTGCTCCCCTGGCATTTCCATTTGCAATTTCATAGAAGCTAGCACCCTTAACAATGTTGCCCGCTGCAGTAGATGCAGTGTGAGTACCATGGCCTTGTGTGTCCCTAGCTGATCCTTCACCAACGGGTGCGCTCTCGTAATATCGGGCACCAATTAGCTTGCTGGAGATAAAAATTTCAAATAAGCATGATGTAATAGTTTGAGAATGCTTAGATGGAGATTAGATGAAGGCATGAAATAACAAAAGATTACTTGTTGCAGGTAAAATTGTGACCACCATCACAGACACCCTTCCATTTCTTAGGAGGAGGACCAAAACCAACATCAGAGAAACTTTCCGACTCTGGCCATATCCCAGTATCGATGACACCAATTACGGTGTCACTTTCAACGGTAGGCATTCGTTTCACATTCTCAGGAAGTCCTATAAAATCCCAAGACCTAGTAGTTTGAAGTTGATAGATTCGATTTGGAAAGATTGATACTATTCCATCCATACCTGCACAAACATAAAAATATAAATGAATATCAACGCGCCACACCGATCTATGCAATTACATGTTATCATGTGAGCTGCGTATAAACAAAGTTACGAATTAGCTAAATTACCAGAGAGCTTTTGAACTTCTTTTTCAGTGAGTTTTGCGGAAAATCCATTGAAACTCCTTTTATAACTGTGAACCAATGTGTCCTGCACTGAACTGCACATCAATAAATAAAATGCCTCTTAAGGTCAGTACAGAAACCCTTTATTTTGTTACACAACTGGTATAATTTTAAATCTATACAGGATCAGGATAGTTTTTAATAATTAATCTAAACTGATATGAATATTGGTTCTTGCGTACCTTCCCTCGAGAATATCTTGAAGAATATTTTGGTGGTGAGACATTGGGGTATATTCGATCTCAGTTGGAAGCTCACCCATGTACACAATATAAACCTGTAAGGATTGACATAATCGTTATAAAACCGGTGAGATAAATCAGTTATAGCTGATCTCATTGTAGTACAATGGTAAATTTAGTTATTGGGTGATGATACCAGTGACCTGAGTTTGAAACTCGGTCGTGAGTAACAAAATCTTTATTAATCGAAAGAGAAAATTGTTGAGACGATTAACAGGTATGAGTAATTTATACATGAAGAAGGAAAGTGACGATATGTAAACAAACCTTTCTGTCTTCACTTTGAGCATAGCAACTAATGTTAATGGATGCGATAGCTAATAAGAAAAGAATAATAAAAGTATTGGAAAGTAAACTTGTTGTAGCCATTGTAGTTGAATTTTCCGCAAGAAAAATGATCAAAGAAGATTATTGTTATTTATAATGTGCATGAATATAAGCAAAGATTCCATACTTAAATGTATTAGAAAAAATTTCGTCATAAAAAAATATTACAATGTAATTTCATTTTAAAGATAAAATAAAATAAACCGAATAAAGATAGTATGTTATATCAACAATTAAAGGAAAGAAAACAATTTCATATACTGTATATATCTTTAAAAATACTGGAATAAAAGGAATGGAAATATCTAGACTTGCAAATTAAATTTCGGAGTCATCACATATAAGTTAGAAAACCTCCACATATATATTGTCCTACCTACTTAGAAAACCTACAAAGAGGTATTTTCACTTTTTCATTTTTACCTAAAAATAAGTCAAAATGAAAAGGCGAAAATAACACTTTTCCAGAAACGGAGGGAGTATTTGCTTGCATATGGTTAAATCGCCATTCCAGCTTTATAATGTTTTGCATTATATGTCGGAGAGCTTCTCATATTTCTTGTAGAGCCGATCCTGTGCGTTTTAGGGCCTGGTGCGAACTTAATCGCAAGGCCTTTTTACATTCAATTTTTTTTTTCTCCCCGAGAATTTCGAATAGCAATGAGAATACGAAACTAAGAAGATTCATAAACATATATAGCTAGGATAAACATAACATGTGCTTTACGTTATAAGCATTGCATTTATACATATTGTCTAGTTCAACACAAAAAAAAAAAAATCCAAAAAAAGATTGTCGGCTAATTTTTCTAGTATTTACCGCCCGTATCGTTGTAAATGACTTCAACTTCTCCCATCCGTGAGTTAGTTAACCAAAATCTATGTACCCGAAAGACATATAAAGACTAAAGTTGTTAGCAAACCAAAAATACAAATGGAAGACTTCAGAGAATTAATATCAAATTCGAATATGACATGCATATATACCATTCGGAAGATCATCAACGGAAATTTAGCCGTCTTGAATTCACTGCTGCAAAATCATCGATCAAGGAATCGATATCAACATCGTCAAGAAGACCATGCTCAATCGATATCATAGCCATCCCATTGAGTCTTTCTTGGGCCATACAGAAGACAAGAGAAGAGTGGGGGTGTTTTGGTTTTCTTTTGAGAGAAATTTGGGAATTCTTAAGAAATCTTCCCCTCACAGATCAATGGAAGACGTGGTCCGTGGAAGAAGTAAGAAGAGAAAGAAGACGTGGCTAACTATAGAAATAACTATTCCCTACGTCCTAAATTAAGAGTCTGATTTGACTAAGTCAAGATATTAAAAAAATCCTATAAATTGTCATGACTAGCCCTCGACTAGCCTATTTAATGTTATATTATTACCAAAACTAAATTATTAGTGTTAAAATAAGTAGAAATTTATTAGGAATTTTATAACTATTCATAAATGTTTTTATTTAAAAAAAGGAATGACAATTAATACAAAGATATTGAGTAAGTTTTTTTCCATAAATATGATGATATTATTTAACATTTGGATATTAAAAATAATTTTATGATTATAAAAATAAAGGGTATATTTGATAGTTTAAGGGAAAAATATGTCTATAAACAGAACGAACAAATAAAAATGGACATACCAAAGTAGAAATTAGGACAGATAAAAACGGACAGAGGGAGTAAATAAGTTACAAATGTGCTTGCAAAAAAAAAAACAAAAAAAAAAAGGGCTTAATTTTGTGCATGAAAAGAAGGCCTTGAACTGAGATGGGCCCGGTGCGTCGCACCCCTCAGGCCCGGCTCTGATTTCTTGGGATGGTTGTGTTTCCTTAGACACCCACCCGACCCACATCTTCGATGGCACTCCAAGATCTTTTATGGAAACTAGGCTGTTCATATGTAGAATTCCTTGGAACGTGTCAAAGAAAAGATCCCCATCAACAATAACATCCAAAGATTTGGTTATCGGGTCGTAACATTCGAGAGTAGATTCGGACCACATCAAAACTTGATTGCTCTTTGTGAGAGCAAATGGTAGATACAATCTAGTACCATCTTTTTCCCATTCTATGCTAAAATCCTTGCTCCAACTCCAATCGTGGTAATAGTCTCGTTCCATCACGTCGTAACTACTTCTCTTGGCGTGATGCTTATTCTTTCTAAATGACCAAATATCTAGAGTATCATAGGCTGGATGATCTACAAGACACAGATACCCTCCCAACATTGTGAGGCACATAGTTGGATCCTCTACTCTGAGAAATTGGATGCATGGTGGTGTTGGGAGCATTCGAAATTTTTCATCCCCCAAATCCAAAGCTAAAATGATCTCGTTCTTCACGTCCTTCCAATAGAGTGACCCATTTGCAAATACACCATTGGTATCCAATGAATATTCGGTTTCAGTTATGTTTCTCCAACCTCTACTACTACCTTCTCCGATAGTGTATACCTGGACACATCCTATATCGAACCTATCTTCCCGATACACGATCCTTACAACTTTGTACTCGTTAGTTGTAGGAAGGTAGCCGAATCCGCTCGCTACATACCAAGACTTATCCCAAGATTTGTCGCTTATTATTCTTGGGAGAATTGTGTACTCGCTTGTGAAAGGATTGCAGATGTAGACAGGATCGTAAACACCTTTGTGGGGTAGTGCCAAGCAAACCAAGCCATTGCAGGAACCAATTACGACATGTCTACCTTCGAGTTCTTTTTTAATCGGAGGAAGGTTCGTCTTTGTCATTTTTGTCTTGTAAAAAAACTCCATTTCCTCGAGTTTGATGTTCTTAATAACGACATAATCTGCATAATAAAGCTGAATCATATGCTCTAGAAAAGAAGAGAGAGAGAAGAGAATGCCAAGACTCACTTTTCTATTAGAAAGAAGCCGCTGCCATCTTTTGCAAACTAATTTGCAGCTTAGGACAGATTCCAGAGGAACGTCAGAGAGAATTTTTGATTGGATATCTTCAGGAAAGCCTTCCATCTTTCTTCGAATTTGATAGACAAATACTGCCAATCAGAACTTTATAGTAATCCAGAGCAAATAAGACAGACTTTTATAGAAAAGCAATACCTAGTTACCAAGGTTAACCGAATAGGATAAAGCAAATACCTAGCTACCAAGGTTATACAAAAAGTTAAATGAATCTAGGATAAGGATAGTAATAGAAGATTTTAGAACATAAGAGCTTCAAAAAGCAACACCAACGCAAATGAAACACGAATATAACATTTGACAGCATGGTTCAAGCACCACCCCAAGCATAGAATTAGCATCATCTTACAGAATTTACTGCATTAGTAAAAAGGCAGAATATGGAATAAGGCCACCAACCAGCTATTAAACTAGCCCACCACAGCCCTATCATTTAAAGAGCTATCACAATGGGGAGAAAGGTGCAACAAGATATTTTATCGTAACACCCATTTGCAAATATTACTTCATTTCAAGTTTTTCCTACCATACTACAAATACTTGCAGTTTTTAAGAGAATCAAAATCCTTCCTTCAAAAGTGGTGCCTAAACTTTGGCTTACAAGCAAACCAAAATTGAAGTGTTTATACAATAAAATCTAATAATACGACCTAAATATCCTTAACACATGAAATTAAAAGAGTGTTCCCATTTAACGAAGAAACCAGAAACCTCCAGCTACTTTTCGCATCTAGATGTCTTGGACACTCAAACCTGCAAAGAGAAAATATGAAAAGGTTATAACTTGATCATGGAACACAAAAAACAATACAGTAGTAAGAGCATGTCTAAACTGATGCAATAGTGAGAAACATGAAGCAACACACTGGAAACAGTATTGTCGGTTATACCCTCAGATTGTTAAATAAGGAATCCAAAGAGTTTAAATGGGAGCAAAAAAATTCTAACTTAGATTTGACACAATCACTGGTGCACTACTAGCTTATACTTGTAAAATGAAACTGGTGAGCTATATTGATATGGAAATAAAGACGTGTGGAACACAAAAAAAACACTACAGCAGTAAATTGATGCATTGAAAAGGGTAAAAGCACTGTTGCATATTGTTGCAAAAGATCAATTAAACTGCTTAAACTTTTTTGGTAATCAAAGTATACAGGTGACAAATATAAGGCAACAGCGGATATGGCATTGTTGGTTACAACCCCAGACTGTTAAAAGCTGTTAAATAGGGTAAATCAGCAAATGGGATTCAAATGAGAGCCTTCTAATTTCTATGATGGCCACAATCACTGGCAGACAACCACCTTATACTTGTTATGAAACTGGTGAACTATATAGTTAAGAAAACAAAGATATATGGCAAGGTGGGACACCAGGAGATGATATCAACATACAAATTTAAGAAAAGGAACATCCAAGAATCATGTTGAGGGAAAGGGCATTAACATATACACAGTGAGTGATTTTGATTTTGCTGTAACTATACACAACTCCTCTATCTGAATAAAAAAAGGATATATAAACATACCTGGTGGAAGTGACTGCTTCAACTTCTCAGCCTTCTCTTGATCGAATACACATAAAGTGTACAAGTACTTGGAGCACCTAACCTTGAACTTAACCACATCTTTGCTCTTCTTGATCCTCACTGAACGTGCATCCTTTCTTCTTGCAGTGAGAAGAAAATCCTTAATCTCATTGATTTGCTTCGGCTACAATTACAAAAAAGAAAAGAATCGAAATGCTTAGAAGTGCTTAAAAATCTCATAGTATGACAGTTCAGGAGACATTAACAAGATAACACAACATCATACAAACAAGTTGTACTTGACTAAGTACAAGGTGAACTAATCATGACAATCAGTGGCACACACATACATATGTACTGTAAATACAAACAATGAAACACAAAATTCATTAAAAAAAAAATATGCAACACAACATGTTATTGACAAGAAATACTGTGTCAAATCAAGGTAAAACAACTCCTGTCAAACTGAGTAATGTGCACGGGAATGACAAATACACACAAACTATGACCGTCCTGTAACTAATCCAAGACACAATTCATAACAAAATAGCCTTGTGATATCCAATAGAAACACACAATTCAGAGAACTTACAACCTAACATAGATAAGCAATACTATATAACAAATAAAAGTGAAACTAGTCAATCTCGGCCAGAAGTCACATGAATACATACGTCAAGCACACGCAAACTCCAGAAAACCACACTTACATTACCAATCATGTTAAACAAAATCTAATAATCACCAAACAAACAGCAAGCAAAGGAATTTCACAAATAGACAAATAGACCCTCACTTTGTTCTTCCAAGGCAACACTAGGTCTTGCCATACAGAGCATACAATAAAACAAACATCCCAACCATTCAGGAAAACTCCAGCAACTAAACCCAAAACCCCCTTTACACAAACAACAAATTAAACACAATTTATTCAACTAAAACATCAAAATAAACCAAGCAACCTCACAAGTCAACCCTCACTTGTTCTTTTTACATGTTAAATCAACAGTAACACTAAACCCACAGCTCAGATCTAGTACCCACATAGCATATTCAGATGTTACAAAAAAAGAGTTCAAAGCATACCCAAATCACATCAGCAAAAAACTCAACAATAATCTATTGAACATCATGAAATCACAGAATAAGCATATAAACTCTATTATTCTTCACATTTTTACAACTAAATCTACACCAGAAGGTTGAAAAAACTCGAAAAAAAAAAATCAAAAAAAAACAGCGAATCTGAAGATTAACTACTACAATGGAGGTATTCAAAGAAGAAATCAAGAATATCTTGAGTAGAGACGAAGAAGAAGAAGGGAACGTACCATCTTGTTTTCGGCTCTAGGGTTTTCAGAGAGGAACTTTGAGGAAGGAGGCCGAAATGAAAGAATGTGTTATGAAGAGAAACCCTAGTTATAATGGATTATAAATCGAGTGGGGATAGATATATGGGCCGGGTTTACCCTATATAGGCTTTGTAATCTCCCAGCCCATCTATTCATCAAAAAGTAGTAGTAGTAAAAAGTTGTGTTGGACAATCAGACCGACATATTCCGTTTTTTTCCTTTATGTCGGATTTACAACAAAAAAAACGGCAAATTTACGCAGTTAAGAACATGAAATTGGAGATTGGTAACAAGATAATGGAAAAGGATTTAACTTAATTCAACTCTTCACAAATTTTTTGATACTGGAATTGCATTGATTTACTTGTTTATAATCTTCCATGCCAGACCTAAGTAATCTCATTTCCAGCATTGCCGAAATGACAATGACAAAAGAGAAAAATGGAACAGATTGTTTGAAAAAAGAAACGTTAAAACCTAGATTGACACTCTACTCGAATAAATTACAGTAACTACAGAGAAAATCTCAGTCAGCGGTATGATACGGAAGGTCCAGGGAATGAGTATCTGGACGAAACAGTTCCAGCTGTGTGATCAGCACCATGAACTTGATGTTGTCTTTGGTTGTAATCTGGCAACATATGTGGAGCATACGGTGGATATAATCTTTCCAGTCTTTCCTCATCACCAGTCAGTCTCCTTTGCGGAGGAGCGTTATAGTCGTAGTTAGGCACATGAGTTTCTCTCCTTGGCAATGGAAGATATGGATCTGAGGGAACTGCCTCCCTTCTCAGCGGAAGTGGAATATATGGATCTGACGGAACTGCCTCCCTTCTCAGCGGAAGTGGAATATATGGATCTGACGGAACTGCCTCCCTTCTCGGTGGCAGAGCATATGGATCTGACGGAACTGCCTCCCTTCTCGGTGGCAGAGCATATGGATCTGACGGAACTGCCTCCCTTCTTGGTGGCAGAGCATATGGATCTGACGGGACTGCCTCTCTTCTTGGTGGCAGAGCATATGGATCGGACGGGACTGCCTCCCTTCTCGGTGGCAGAGCATATGGATCTGATGGGACTGCCTCCCTTCTCAGCGGCAGAGCATATGGGTCTGACGATGCAACATTATGACCATATGTATAATTTGAATCCCTGGGGTAAATATCTAATAAAGGAAGAGATCTAGGGTCTGGAACAGGTGGAATTGATGGTGCAGGTCCCCTGAGACCATAAGTATGATAAGCTCTCTCACTGAAAAGAAGCGGGTCAGTAGGGACTTCTTCTCTATGTAAATGCAATGCATCCCTGGGAATGTGCGAGGAAGGAGGGTTATGAAACTGCACCCCATGACGATCTCGGTACAGATCTGAAGTGGGAACTCTGACGGGAGATCTTCTGGCATGTTCAGCTCGACTAAGACCATAAGTCCGATAATCTTTTTCACTAAGAAATAGGGCATCATCAGATTTTTTTTGTAATCTACTGCAAGTGCTTTCTCTGGGTGGAGAGCCATGATGCCTAGAAAATCGCTCCCTTTCTCGATCAGCTGGCCTGTGATGCATATGTTCTTCTCTGGGAGAGTAATGGTCTCTTGTGAACCGTTCCCTGTCTATTTGTGATTCTCTTCTGTTTTCATAAGTTTCTCTATGGGACACAGTTGGCACACGTGCAGAATGATGTGTGCGTATTGGTGATACAGGCCGACCATATGAGCGGGGAATTGATTGCTGCTGTTGGAGGGGTTTGAAGAGATCTGTGAGCTTCTTTACCTGTTTTAGCAAATAGGGAGGTTATCAGGATTTAAACTACAGAAAGATCGAGATTGCTCAAATTCCAAGAAGTAGTAATTCTCACTTGTTCTACAGTCAGCTGAGTCTGAAATTTATTATCACTGTGTTTGCCTCTGAATCTGATTGCCTTCTTAAACACATCTTCGGCTAGGGGAATACAATCCTTGAGGACTTTAAAACGCACCTACAAGAAACCTATATGTCAACAAAGAGATTTGCTGTTCCGCTATGAACAAAGAAGAAAAGATAGAAAATGAAACCTGGACAGGGAAGGCACCATCAAACGCTTTAGGTTCAAGCTTCATCCCACCAACAGAAGATGCACTATAGATTCCATAAAGTAGCTTTAGATCGAAATCAAAGAGGAAGAGCTTTAGACCAGGTTGGATGGCTAAGACAAGCTCTTTCTTGTTAAGCGGAACACCCATGACTTTAAAGCGAAAACAGTCGGGCTTCGTTTTAGAATTGCACATCATAATCAGGCCTCCAAGTTTTTCCTTATCCTTGGGATCCCTCTGCCTCTTCTCACTTTTCACCTCATTGTTATCATCCTTCTTTTCGGATCTCTCACTGGACTTTGTATTCTTCTCATCATTTCTTTCAGTGCTACTCAGTTCCTTGTTGGGCCCATTCTTCTTGTCATCCTTCGATTTATCTTGAGCCTGTGACATATGATTTTTTCTTCTTCTCCTTGCAAAGTTCTGATTTTGGGATTTCTTCACAATCTTAGTCACAGGCTTTACCATCTTTGAATTATCATTTCCTGATGAGGATGGTAATGAGGAGGCCTCCGCCTCAGAAGTGGTTTTGATTATTTCCTTTGCAGAATTCTGGTTTGAGGGTTTCTTCATAATTTTGGGTTCAGGCTTTAGTGACTTTGAAGTTTCGGCTACAGAAGATGAGGAGGGCGCCAAGGAGGCTTCCACTGCATTAGCAGCTCTTATCTTGTTTTTCCGTGGAGCCATAGCTTGGATAACCAAATATTTCAATCTTCCACGCCTGACGACCCTGCATATAGTTCAGTCTTCATCACATTCGACGTTTTGTAGATTACAACACTACTTGAACGTTGTAATTAACCAGCAGACGTTACAGAGAAATGTATGAAGAGAGTAGAAAATAGAGCAAGGCTCAGCGAAAATTACTATACCATTTAACACCGATATTTAAAAAATTTGCTTATGTACAATGAAGTGGTGTTTGGTTCTGAAATCTGAGAGCCAAAGAAGTTTCAGGAGAAAAATGAGAAACTTTTCTTAACACTTGACGCAACAATATGGGGTTGAGAGACAAGTGACAGAAAAATTTTCAGACCGGCAAGATGAGAGTATAGATGTGGAAAGAAATTGCTAGAGAGTTTCAGATGAGAACCAAGGACCATCTCTCTCCCGTTTCCAAGCTGGGGAGGACAGGTGTGCAGCTTTTGAAGCATGGGTTCCAACCCCCTCCCTGGCAGAGGAACAGGCCTCGTGTTGACTCTTAGTAGGAGTCATAACACGCACAGAAGTTCTCTTATGACAGAAATAACTGAGAACTGACTAGTCGACATAGGCTCAAAAAGAAAGAAAGCACCTTTCCCAATTGAGACTCAGACTAGAAAATGCTCGCTAGTCGTGAGCCGACCTGGATAGAAATAAGGTGAACGGAAAGAGGGCAACTAACTGATCGAATGAGACTCTATAGAGGAAAATATCCTAATGGAATTACTGGACCGTGAACCCCGTACAGGGTGCTTTATAACATGAGACACAAAAAAGAAGGCCTTACTTGGCATTGGCCAGTAGATGGGAGAAACCCACACAAGATGAACTAACTAACAGGGATTTCAAGCAACTACTCATGACAATCGGCGGCACATACTTCATCTTCATTGATCAACTAACTAACAGGGATTTCAAGCAATCGAATTTCAACAGTAAACCCTAATTGCGTTTCTTATAAGGAAAGAGCGCCCCTGCTAAACTATAATATCAGATGCATATATATATGACAAACACACATACATACTCCAGCAACTAAAAATCGATAACAAATTAAAAAATAACCCTTTCAATAATTTTTTCACTAGTTGAGAATTTAACAGAAATACCTAAATTTGCTTCTTTAAGGTAAAATTAGTCTTACCTAAAAGGACCTCCTTTTTGAGTCTGGTATAGCTAAAAGTAAAAAATGAATCATACTTCACATCCTCGAAATCAATCTACTCATCCCAAATTCTAACTCAGTCGACAAAACACAAAAAAATTATTCTAAATATTTGATTTTGACATTCATTCCTGAAAAAGTTTTTTTGATTGTAATGAATTTAACGACCAAAAATCTATACAAATTCACATAGTTATTATCATATAATCTGAAATGGAATCAAAAAAGTTTCGGATTACCTGAAATTCTCGAGGGTGATTGAATTTGTTCTTGAATTTACGCCCTAACTTTGATGAAATTCTGGGCGAAATGAAATTCTTCTGGACTTATACGCGTGCCTATGTGGATATACCTTATTGGACCTAGAGAATGAACAAGAACGACTACTTTGGGACCAGCCCAATTTTGGGGGATAATCCATCCATTGTCGGGTGATAAGGGGTGTCTTAGTAGTAGTAAACGACTAAGTTACTCTCTACTTAAATAACCCAATTCTGGTTCAAAACCAAAATAATGACCACTTAAATCTAATTTTTATATTTTATAAATCTAATTTTAATTCTAATTCTTTCATAAACACAAAAGCAACTTCTTCTCTTGGAGAATGTTTTTTCAAACTGTCATCTCCTCATTGTCCCACTTCTACTTTCGTAGTTGTTCCTCATAGTCATCGTTGGTTGACTAATCACGGATTCATAAATATTTTCATTGTCGATTAATCTTGTATATAAATGGTTGTACGAAACAAAACGGTAGGAATAAGGTACTGTATCCAGGGATTCCAGAAGTCGAGAAAATCAACAACAAATTGAAAAACAAGTTCATTATACCGTTCTCCGTAATTTTTTGTGATTTTTTATTTGGGTAGCCGAATCTCCTTTTTGTTCGGTTGTAATCATTGGGTTGAGGTACCCCTCTTAAGTGCCTCTTTTCAATGAATTTCTTTATTGACCGATCAAAAAAAAAAGTTCAAGTACAAATAGTCTCCAAGGAGAGAACCAAATCCTAATTGTAACAGTATGTACATTCAAAGCTATTTTCCCTACGATTACTTTTTTCACATTTTTCAAAATTTAGATTGCAAAGTGAAGTTAGGGTAGCAATTTGAAAACGTTAACCCCTAGATTTCCTAGCCTATTTTGTGAATATGAAGAACAGTTCGTCTAGGAATTTCTTTCTAGTCGAACCTTTACCGTGTAAAACAATTTATGAGGACTACGTAGATTTTATTTTGTTTGTAGCCCAACTTAACTTTATTTTATCATTTACATCATCCTTAGCCGAATTTAAATTTTGCAAATCGAACTTTTCTCTGTCATAACCGAATTTTCTATCTTCCTAGCCAGACTTTGATTGTATTTTAAATCTTTTGTTTTTCTCTTAGGGGCAAGTCCGAAAAATTTACGGAAAAGAAACAGTGGTTGCAGTATCTAAAACTCCCAACCCTCGCCACGATATACACTTAAGAGCAAGGAAACGAGGTACTAAAGGGGAGGAGTCGTTATTGGGAGTTGTATGTCAACACTTGTACTCCTTTGATGAAGTTGATAAAGTAGAGCAATAAAAGGTCTCGCATGTCTCGGGTTGCGACCGACCATTGTTTTTATTCTGGAGGTTACTCATGTACAACCCATGAAGAGTACTCTGACAACTTTGTCATGTTCATATGGTACTCATAGTTAAAATGAACACTTTTGCTTGGTGGTGACGGGAGAAAATAACACCGAGAACTTTTAAAGCCCAACCATGAGCCAACTTTGACGATATATATTGAAACAATACGCATGCATTACCTTTTGAGGCTAGTGAGTTATTATTGTTAGATAAAAATCCAATTAAAGATGGCCTAGGATAAATGGAATGGTATTAAGATATTACTCATCCTCTAGTAACAAATAGACCACTAGTGGAAAAAAGGCTATTTGAGACATAAGGGAACGACACAAAATGACTATAGGGAAAGTGTCCTTGACTAAAGTCAAGATGTCGTTGTGGTATGACTTTGGTTGACTTCTACAACGACATAACTGGTCTTATTGCTGACTAAAGTCAAGTTGTTGTTGTGGTATGACTTTAGTTGCCTTTGACAACAACACTTGGGATAGTATGGTTTCTGTGATATGTACGTACAGTTAAGATTTACTCTAGAAAACTAAATGGTCGGATCAAACATCTCACCTCAACCTTATCTATATACCAAGGGAGAGAGAAACCAATCACTTTATTCTCTCCGTCTCCACCTCTCTCACTCTTTTCTCACTCTTTCCTCTTTTTTGCCCTAAAATTTCTATTTATTTCCCTTCGATCTTGCTCTGTTTACTTTATAAAATTTTCTATCTCTCACCAAAAGCACCTAATATGCAAGCGGTATTTCTATTCGTTCTCTGAACTTCAGAAACTGCTGATAAAGAAGATGGTGCTCTCAATCTCTTTGACTGCCAAGATCTCATTGTTAGGGTTTCTGAAAAATAAATATCTATTTTACTTTCAGATTCACGATGAGGGGTTAATTAGGTATGTGTACAAACCTGTCTCTCAAACACTAGATTTGATTTATTTAATTTTTTTCTCGATTGACCCTAGATATGATTTTCATATCATACTGTACTAATTTTGATTTTGTTTTGGTGTTTTTTTTTTTGTTTGTTGCAGTTAAATCTTTGGTTTTCTGAAAGAACAAATCATCGGCTTGTATATTTATGGTGTGTAGTTGAAAATGTTGAGGTAAGAAGGAATTTTGGAAAAACGAAATCTGTTTTCTAATATTTTTCTTGTTGTGAGTGGTAGTACAGATATCTATTTAAGAATTTTCTCTATTATCTCTCTGGGACTGTTTGTATGACTTAGGATATTGAAGGATTATATTGTTTTTGAGATTAATTTTCGTAGACTAATGATGTTTTCTTCTGCTATTCTGTAGGGAAGAGTTTATATTTCAGAAGGTACTGTTGTTGAGATGTCAATCTTGATTTCATTAGTTGCTTTGGAATAGCAAAAACCCATTTTCATGCCCAAATCTTGCTTCTTTTTATCAGGTATATTTTGGATTTTTAATGTTTTTGATTACTTATATCTTTTTTATGTTTCAAATTTGTGTATTTAAATCGGAAAAGAATTCAAAGAAATGGTTGCTTATTCTTTGCTGAGTCTATATGGTGTACTTTGTGAAATTATCTTTGCTGATTTCATAGTATATTTATGGTATATGATTGGGACTTCAGATGTTGTTAGAGCTCTTACTGCTGCAATAGTTGGTCGAAGATCTCTTTCCTAATGTAACAAACTAAATGAATAATAACTTACAACTCCATTTTGTAGGTGGAGGATAACATCTACAACTTCGCAAAGAAGGGTTTAACTGCATCAAATATAGAGTTCAACTGCATCATGGTATTTTCTTGTGTTTTTTCTCTATTTGTTTGTCTGTGTTTGATGTTCTTGTTTGTGAGGTGGGTTTAGATTTTTTGAGTAACGGGCTTTCTTAATTTTTTATGTAAGGGTCACAGTATCATCCTGGTTATGCAAATGTTTCTAGGGATAATTGGAGTTCGGTACTCAGATTTAGACCAACACTAGGCTTTGGTCTAACATTTGTCCAACGTTAGGGCTTGGTACCTAGACCCAACGTTGACTGTTATTGACATTGTTTGACCAAGCTTTAATTAATTTTATAAAATAAAAATATTGAGTTTACTAATACACACTCAAAGTGGCCTTGGATCCACCGGCTTTAATAACAGCACTTAAGCCTACGGTGCCCCCGTTTCTGCGTAATGAAAACAGAAAAAAAAAAAAAAAAAAACCTAATTTTCTCTTCCCTTCTTCTACCTCCGTCTCTGCAGAAGAAAACCACATGGATGTAAACACCATGACCTTCACATCATCCTTCTCCACCACTACCATAACCTTCACATCATCCTTCTCCACCACTACCATAACCTTGTTGATTCCATTAATTTGGTGTTGATCGAAAAGTATATGAAGAACATAAAGTGAACCCTAATTACTCAAAAAATTAAAATTAGGTTCAATTTTGTCAGTAGATCAAAACGGTTTCTTCTAAATTATCATTTATGACGAAATCTGTGTAATTGAGATGAGTTTCATTATTTGAATCCCATTATGAAGAACACGACGAAGAACACAAACTTGTTGCTGGGTTTTGTGAAAAAGATGATTTTGAGAAGCGCCGAAGTGGGTGTTTGATTATTTTTCTTACTATCCATTCTCTGCATCTTTGATTTCGGTTTCTTCCAATTTTAACAGATCTAAATTTGGTAGAAGGATTGAAATTAAGCTTTATAGGGTGCAATTTTATATTGAATTTTGTCAATATCTGGATAAAGATGAAGAAATACCATTGCTCAATTTGGTGCTGGTTGTTTCTGGTGTTCAAATTAAGGTCTTGAATTTGCTCTATATGGAGCTGATTCGATTTGGTGATTTGGGGGATTTAATTTGAGCATAATATAGAGAGGGTAATGTCATTTTTAGGGTATTTGAATTGAAACTGAAATAGAGAGGTCTAAGTTCAGTGGTTAAATGACATGGTAATATGATTTCGTTGTTGTGAAGAAGAAGGAAAAGAATGATTCTGGTATGATGAGAATAAGTGGATGCTTACTAATGGGCTGATTTCAGAAGGGTTTGTGATTGATTTTTTATGGCAATGAGTAAGCAGATGGGTTAGATTTGATAGAAGAATTGAAATAAGAAATGAGAAAAAGCCGAGTAATCGATGGTGTTTTAGGTTCGGCACCGTTGAATATTGCAGTTCGAAATTGGGTTTGATTTCAGTCTGAAATTGGTAGCAAATCAGGCCAATTGGTGAGGGTAACTTTGATGATAATAAGGTGAAATGGTGGTTGCAGCGGTGTTGCTGAGGTAGTGACAAGGTAGCAGAGATAGTGATGATACTTGTGGCGGCGATTTGGATAAAGAGGAGGGTTAATTTTGAATGTGTAAATATCAGTAAAGTGAAGGGTATATTTGTAAAGTCGTTTAATAATTTAATTTAATATCAGTTTTTTAATAATTACTAAACAAAATTTCAGACTTAACCTAGTCAACGCGGGTCAACGTCAGGTCCAGGTACCAAGCCCTAACGTTGGACAAATGTTAGACCAAGGCCTAGTGTTGGTCTAAACCTGAGTACCAAACTCCAATTATCCCATGTTTCTAAGGGACCTGAGAACCTTGCTCAAAGCTTACACGATAGTATACAAATCCAAGATCCTATTCTCATCGCTCCACAAAAGCAGGGTGGTGTCACCTCTAGAGCACAAAGTAATTTCGGAATCTCTTCTCATGGCTCACGATTTGTTCCTCAGCAGGTCAACCCTCATTTCCAGTTCAATCCCTCTCAGTACTTCTCAGAGAAACTATGGTTGCAGTTCACATCCAACCAATGCTGCAGGACAGTTCCGTACTCGAGGCTTTGAGCAACTCAAGCTTCCAGTCACCTCATCCCTTCAGGTTTGAGACTTTAAATACCATTAGGCATTTAACGAAAGCAAGTGTTAGAGCATTGCTCGGTCGAACTCGCATGCGTTGCTATCTCAAGCATGTCTGTCAATATTAGTGATCAAAACTATATGTCTTGATTTCTGGTTTACTTATAACTAAGTCTCGGTCTTGGATAGTCAAGTATAGTTGAGCTCCAGACTGCATGGCGATTATCTTACAAAGACGAAGAACTACTCGAGCAACCAGTGGAACTTCATCCGACTAAAAGGTATGTGGAGACTTGAACTCATCTGTCACTCAAAAGTCTATTTTATCTCCTACTCTTGAGACAATAGTCATATAAGTATGATAGTTTTTATACATACACATTTGCTATTTCGAGCCGAGTTTACTCGCCTATCTTTTTCTCAAAATATGTGTTGGTAAGCTTTCGCTTTAACCACATTTCATCTGTACTCGTGACAAAAGTCATGATGACGTTTCAATCTTGAAAATAGCTTTGATGACGATAGTCGTGAATAACGATTGTTATAACATTATAGAAGAATGTTTCAATGATTGGAGTTGATATTACCATCTATGGATATAAGCATATATAGTGTGCATGTGTTATTGGTGTATAAATCCATGTACCGGAAACCAAGTGCGTGCATATGTGTGCATGTGGTATTGGTGAAGGAGACCGGTTGGGTACGCAGATCGCGGAAGTTTTCAATCGAAATTTTTCACGAGTTTGTAGTTTGCAAACTAGTAAACCAGTCACCTTAGGTACGCATACCCACGGAAGTTTTAGAACCGAAAATTTCTGCTGAGTTTGTAAACTCAAATTTGGTAGCTAAGGTACGCATACCCGTACGCGTACCCAAGCTGGCTATATCTCAAATCGGTAGTTCATGAACTTAAAACAATAAATTATAAGGAATGAAATCTTTGCAAACCGTGGGTATATTGTTCATGAATTGATTCAAATGAATCAAACCGATTTTGTTTCAATTGTGTCTATGAATAAAGACCTAAGCGATTGAACAACTCTTTAACTAGTTCTTATGAGTCATTTGAACTGGTTATGAAAAGGATGAATACGTTAATATGAAAGTGCTCATATGGCTAACCATTGGTTAACTATTTGTGAACTAACTAAGTGTACACGTTTAGGTACGGTTACTCAAACCTAAATGAATACATTTCATTTGTGTGTGACAAGCTAAGTTTCGATTCAACGGTTGAAAGATATTAGCTTGTATCTAATCAGGTTTTTCATCTAACGGTGAATATTGAATGTTTTGTTACCAAGGTAACTTAGATTGCAAACCATGATTTGAAAACTATATAAGGGGAACTCTAGCAACTGGAAAAACTAATCCCCACACCTCCTGTGTGATACTAGCGCGCGTGTTGTAGCTGACGTGGCACAGCTGAATGGACAAACTGGTGACGTGGCAGATGATGACATGACAAGCTGATGACGTGGCATCGCCGATCGTACCAAGAAGCCGATGTAGGTCGATGCTAATCGGACCGGTTGATGACGTGCCACTGCTGACTGTACCAAGTTGCTGACGTGGCAGATAATTGACTGGACCATTTGATGACGTGGCACTGCTGACTATACCAAGTTGCTGACGTGGAAGATGTTGACTGGGCCAGTTGATGATATGGCACTACTGACTGTACCAAGTTGCTGACGTGGTAGATGCTGATTGGACCAGTTGATGATATGGCACTGCTGAGTGGACCAAGTTGCTGATGTGGCAGATCTTGATCGATTGTGGAGCCGACGCGGGCGTTCGCCACGTCGGCGACTTGATGATGTGGCATCCGCTTATGTGGCGCCATCTTCAAGTTTGATGTAGCATGAGCATCGAAGTTTGACGTACCACAGAGCATTGAAGGTTGATATACACAGCGCATCGAAATTTGATGTAACTTGAAGCATCAAAATTTCTCCTGAGTGTTGAATTTTGATGTACCGCAGAGCATCGAAGGTTGATATACGCAGCGCATCAAAATTTGATGTAACTTGAAGCATCGAAATTTCTCCAGAGTGTTGAATTTTGATGTACTGGAGATCATCGAAGTTTGATGTACCACAGAGAATCAACGGTCGATATATGCGACGCATCGGAGTTTGATGTAACTCGAAGCATCAAAATTTCTCCAGAGTGTTGAATTTTGATGTACCGCAGACATCGAAGTTTGATATACTACAGAGAATCAACGGTCGATATATGCGACGCATCGGAGTTTGATGTCACTCGAAGCATCAAAATTTCTCCAGAGGGTTGAATTTTGATGTACCGCAGAGCATCGAAGTTTGATGTACCACAAAGAATCAACGGTCGATATACGCGACGCATCGGAGTTTGATGTAACTTGAAGCATCAAAATTTTTCCAGTGGAGGATTTGAGAACCGCCGCCGGACTTGGGCTGCCACCGTGGGTCAGCCAGCCCTTTTTTTTTTTTGAAACTTTTCGCAAGAGTTGTCTGGAACTGTGATCTTTGCCTCTAGACGTTTTGCAATAGTTTTCTGAACTGTTATCTTTTCCTTCACAGCTTCTTGCAACAATTTTCGGTTGTGGTATTTTCTTTGAACATTTTGCAACAGCTTTCTGAACTATTATCTTTTCTCGTTTGCAACAATATTCTCCTTGAACTTTTAGCAACGGTGCATTTGGAACTGTTTCCGTTTCCCATGGACTTTCCAGCACCGTTTTGCTACACTTCGGTAGCCTTTTCTGGAACCTTTTGGGATGCTTTTCTGGAGGCCTTTTTTTAGGGTTTTGAGCGCCTAAAGGCGTGGGAAACTAGCTAAACCCGCAAACTTGACAGCAACGATTTGTGTTGAGCATGTTAACGATTCGTTATTGGAAGCAATTTTTTCCAACTTTGGACTTGAACATGTTGCGGATCGAACACCCTGCCAACAGTTTTAGCAATCTTTGCAGTGAGTCACTTTTGATGACTTCCGACTGTGAAGTTGTACTACAGCAGTTACGATCAACTGGACTGTAGTAACTGCAATTAATTGGACAACAACAGCTGCGATCAGCTAGATCGCAATAATAAAATCGAATCGGCGGCAGATTACGATCAATCGGTCGCGGTAGCAGTGGTTGTTGAAGGAGTCCAAACTGGGAACTGTTGGATGTTTTTCCTAGGTTTTTCGCCTCCCATCTCCGTCATACGTGCAGCTGGTGTAGGTAGCTGATGGAAGCAGTTAGAGATGGGTAGCTTGGAAACCCAGTAACATGGTGATGGCAATTTCAACAAACTACGAACTCAAATATGGTGCTGCTACGTAATTGGGGAGCTTATTTTTTCGATCTCTGGACAGTAAAGTGATGCAGATCCTACAATAGTTTTGATGGTGTTTCACTCCATCTTTTGCCGCGGACCAAATTTCCTGGCAACATTCTCATCAGACTTTGTAGTGATGCAATTTCAGTGGTTTCAGAAGGAAATAGCTTCAGTAAATCCCGAATCGCGAATTTGGAATTGCAGCAGTTGCGATCAACTAAACTGCAGTATCTGCGATTATATGGTATGCAGCTGCTGCGATCAGCTAGACTGCAACAATTGCGATCAAACTGGACTGCAGCAGTTGCGATCAACTGGACCGCAACAGTGATTTTTCAAGACGTTCAAACTGCTTTTTGACGCACACGATTTTGAAGAATTTTGTACAACTTTTCTCAATGGGAAAACACGATTCCTTTTCTCGTATTTCCCCTTAGTCGGCGCCAATGTTTGCACCCAGAAATATTTCCAGGCACTAAACACGATGATTTTGGTGTTGATGAGGAAAACAGGGTTAAAAACATGAAATAGCATAAAGATGAGAGACACCAATTTTACGTGGTTCGGCAAGTCTTTCCTACATCCACGGACGATTCCCCTTGGGGAGTGATGTTTTTATTCATATCATAATTACAATGTATTTTTTCTCTACCAGCTCCCTCCTTTTTTTTTCTTCTTTAATTCCCTTTCCTCTATTTATACAATCCTGAATATAAATGATATTTACTTCCCTTGCATTAATTCTGCATGAAACTGCTCATTCATGCCTCCCTGTTTAATTCTGCATGAAACTGCTCATTCATGCCTCCTGAATTAATTCGCATGAAACTACTCATTGATGCCTCCACGTTTAATTCTGCATGAAACTGCTCATTGATGCCTCCACGTTTAATTCTGCATGAAACTGCTCACTGATGCCTTCATGTTTAATTCTGCATGAAACTGCTCACTGATGCCTTCATGTTTAATTTCCGCATGAAATCGCTTTTGCATGCTTCTGAATTAATTTCGCATCTTGCGTGACTGATTGATGGTCGAAGGAGCATAATGGCCGGCAATATGGACGGATCCGATCAGATCGGATTGACCGGGTTAGCGGCGCGATAGAGTACTTAGATGGGAATTGTTGGCGTGACTGCCGAAACATGAGTGAAAACCTCATGGCAGCACCATTGGCAACATGGATGGAAACTGCATGGCAGCACCATCGACAACATGGCCTTGACATTGACTGATGGCTGACTTTGACCATTGAGCGGGTGTTGACTTTGACCATTGAACAAGTGTTGATTTTGACCATTGACCGGTTATTGAATTTATGTAATATTGGGCAGGCTGGTGGGATGCTTCGGTTGGCTGGTTAGCGGGCTTGGATGAGGGCCAAAAGATGATTCAAGTACCAACTGGGTCCATTATGTGGCATTTTTACTTATGGTACAACAGTGACATTATAAGAAGGAGCTGAAATGAATGATATTTTTACTAAAGGAAAATGAGAAAGATGTAATATGAAGCTCAAAAGAAGGTGTAGAAACCAACAACTTAATTATAAGGAAAATAATCCTCATCGAAAGAGACACGTTTAGAAACATAGATTGTACCAGTTTTTGGATCCAAATACTCGTAACCTTTGTGTTGAAAATAATATATATATATATATATCTAAAAAAAAATGTATTTCACTTCTAGGTTCTAGTGTATTGGAGTATATGGTTTTAGCCAAGGAAAACATGCACAACCCAAAACTTTCAAAAATTCATAACCTGGCATTTTATGAAAAAGTTGTAGAAAATGAGTAGAATATATGTCTATAGATCTAGTGGGAAATTTACTGACAAGATATTTTGCAGTTTGTAGAGCTTCAACCCAATAAACATTTGGCAAGCAAGATTGAGACAATAAGGTCCTAGTGATGACTCATAGAAGATACTTATGTTTGACCTTAGCCACACCATTTTTTTCAGGTGTGTGGGGACAAGAAATTTCATGAGTAATAATGCCTTTTGAGTCACAAATATGTGGAAAGTTAAAAAAAAAAATTAGATGTAAATTTTTGAATTGACAATAAGTTGTGTGAATAATGTGGGACTAGTAAAATATCATTTAAGATGAACGAAAGATCATTAAAAATTCTAATAGAGTTACCTTTATGAGTTATGGACACACCTTTTTTATTTGCGGTAGGAATTACTTCAGAACCATCATAAGGAGTAGCTTCTTGTAGATATAATATTGCATTTGAGGTGATATGACTATTTGCACCACTATTAGTGATAGGTGTAGTAAAACGCCTAATTTTATATCTAGTATTTATGCTTTCTTTGCTATTTTCCTTGGGAATTGCATCTCTTATGTCTAGTTTTGAGTTATTAGGTGCAATGGAGTCCTTGGGAGCAAAAGAAGAAGAAAGCGTTCATTTGGAGCAAAAAGACCAATTCACAGGCGAGCGGAGCTAGTTACGGTTGAGCAAGAAAGAGAATGGCATGTCAGTTTTCTGGAACTGACAAACAATCTATCATTTGGGTACCCTTTATCTACTCTCACTGGGTGGCTATATCCAAAACCATTCCTACACTAAACTTAGATTTCAGAGACAAATGATTTCTCAATCATTTTCCCATCAAAATCTCGTAGAGATATGTCCGAGACAGATCTATTTTGCTAAGTGAAGAATTAGGGTTCGATGTATTTGGTCTCTCGGTAGTTTCGAGTTGAATTTGAAGTTGGCAAAGAGACGATAAACACAGAAGAGTGGTTTATTCGAATTAGGTTTAGATTGTCTCAAAGAAACAAATCAGGGAAGTTATTGGATTGCTACCATTCAAGTTCAGTTGGGTAATGTGATTAATGGAGGAGATTTTGATATGGATCTCGAAACTGAGATTAGGGTTTGCTAGAAATGGTCGAAATAAGGGTTTGTGAAGAACTGGAAGAAGAAAGAAATTAGGGTTTGCTTTGCATAACCAGTGAAGGGTTTGGGGATGATTTTGATTGATTCAGGAGGAGAAATTGGTGGATGGGGGTTTGATTTGAGAGAGTGAGAAGAACTCAGTGGAATCGTAGTTGTAAAGCTGAGATGAAATTGGTTGTCTGTGTTGGTGTTGGATTCAGACCAGGGAAGCTGAGATGAAGCTGGAGATGGGTTTGATTGCATCTGGTGCTCTAGGTGTAATTACAGATGAACTAAAGGTTAGGGGTTTGATTTGGAGTTCACAGTGAGATGGGTTGAATTAGAAGATAAAGAAGACCAGGTGCAGGCACTGATGCAATTACAGAGCAGTAAGGGGTGAGTCTGAAGTCTGAGATTCAGGTGAAAGAAGCTGTAATATGGTGGAAGTTTGAGATGATTGTGGCTATGAACTCAGGGGGCTGAAGTTGCAGTTCAGTGTTGTGTTACAGGCAGTGGAGCTGGTGATTATGGAGCTAAAGCAATTGCTTGGTGTTCTTGTGTGCAGTGGCTGGTGTGCAGGTGCAAGTGCAAGTGCAGTTGAGTGATGGTGGTAATGAGATGATGTTACAGCTGGAGCTACAGGGAGTCGCAGTGATAGATGATGGCTAGGGTTGCAGTCTTGAGATTAAGAAGATGCTGGTGCTTGTGCTTGTGGAGGCTGATTTGGCCTAGCAGGTTGTTGAGATGCAGATGGCAAGGTTTGGGTGAATCTATGACAGTTGCAGCCGCAGGTGACTGAATGTGTTGAGAATGTGGTGTACTGAGAAGGTATGAATGCAGGAAGTGGTGGTTTGTGTTGTTAGGATGTTTGCAGTGCAGAGTTGGTCTTGTAACTCGCTGTTGTGTGGAGCTGAAGAAATGGTTGCACTTGTGTTGTTAGTTAGGTGCTGTCAAGGTCTGAGAGAAAAGAAACAAGAGAAGAATTCAGAGTTTGTATGGGTTAAAAGCTGCTGCTGTTGAATCAAATTGAGAATGAAGAAAGGACATGGAAGAACTGGTAATTGAGAAGCAAGAATGCAAGAATGGACCTTGAGTTGCAGTGGTGTGGTGGTAGCTGTTAGTGATGGGTGGTGTATGATACTAATGACTGCAGTTGCAGGAATGAATGATGTTGGCCCGACCATGAGAATAGAAGCTAAGTACTGAAAGGGGTCTGTATTGGATTCAGTGGAGATATACTAAGAGAGTTGCAGTCAAGGATGTGTGCTGAAATGTGTTATGGCAGTGTAATTTTGCTGCCAGAGATATGCTGTGAATGACTGGACGATTGCGGAGTCAGGAGTGCTAAGTTTAGAACTTTGTAGGCAGTAATTGGCTGGTGTTTGTTGTGTCTTGTATTGGTGCTGCAATGAAGGAAGGGAGCATGTGTGCTGGTAAAGTTGCAAGATGAATAGCCATCATGGCTGTACATGCATTAGTGAAGTGCAAGGATGGTGTAGCACAAGTTCAAGCTGTGTAAAGGCTTTGGCCAGAACTAACTCAGCCAAGTCGATAGATGATCCAGACCCTGACTCACCTGACTCGGTCGCTTTGACCCGAGTTGACCCGGCTGACTCTCTGGATCGTTTGACTCGGCCTAACTTACCGAGCTGACTCGTTGACCGGTGACCGGGTGGAATTTACCGGTCACCTGAACTATTTTTCCGGTCACTCCTACGGCCAGTTTCCGGCCATAATACCAGTTTTCCGGCGACCTCTTTTGAGACATATTTTCACATGGGTATTCCTCGCATATGGGCTTGGTGGACATCTTATTATTGGATTTTGGGCTTTGAAGACCTAATTTTAGAAGTTGGAGAAAAGCTACAAAAGGAGAAAGTTTCTACAACTTTGGATATATCACGTTTTATTCTTGGAAGCTAAGGAGAGAGCCGCTTTTGTTTACGCTTCTAGGTTTTGCTTTTGTTCATCTTCTTCTTTTTAATTAATATTTTTATGATGAACTCCATAGCTATGAGTAGCTAAACACCTATTATTGGTTATGGGATAAAGTTGATTTCTCAATATGTTATTTAAATCTATGAATTAGTTTTATCTCAATAGTTTATTGTTTGTGATTCATAATTAATAGTGTTATATGATTTGATTGTTTGTTTGGTTGAGTCCGGAATCAATCCGATTTACATTCATCTCTAGAGCTATATTAGGGTTTTCAATACGAAAAGTTTTTTATCCCTGATTCTAAGTAGCATAATTGTGGGTATTGCTTGTAGTGATATATCCTACTAGTCACAAGTGAATCATAACTTTTGTTAAAACGGATTAGTGCTTTTACACGTTCGTTTGCATTGATTATTCTTATTCTATATATAGAACTTATTGCTTTGAGGGAGTTAAACTTAATTGTGCTTTTACACTTTAGGTTGCTTTCTAGGAATAATTCACATGTGCATCTTTTAATGTGGTTGTGATGAAATCAGAGAATTAGCGGGATATACTTGCGGTCAAGGTATCCTAGGACTTTTTAGTAAATGAGAGATTAAATTTTCAATTCTAATCATTGATGAAAATACATGTTTGTGAATGATACTATCCCGTAACCAATATCTTCTCCTTATTGATTATTCCAATTATTTGCTTTGCTTTATTTTATCTTTACTTTAGTATTTCGCTAAAACAATAAAAATCCCCCCTTGGTTACTAAGAAACTGAAATTTTATAACAACAAAAGCCTCTCTGTGGGAACGAACTCTTCCTTACCTTGTACTTCATTCATATTTAGTGAGTAAGAAAGTGAAATTATTTTTGACTCTTACGACAGCGATCAATTAGCAATCCTTTGCTCATCATCAAATATGTCAGCAATAGCTAACATAACACTGAGATTAGCTGGAGGAGATCTACCTTGACAAGAAAAATTCAGTCTATGATTACAAACTGTAGCTAGGTGTCCTGCAGTGTTGCAAATCCGATAGACTGGCATGTCACTAGAAGAATAACCTCTACCATATGAATTCCCTGTAAATACAATACCATTATAGCCTCTTCCTCTATAAGAACCTACTTGAATTATTTTAATTACCCCTGCAAGAACCTCTATTTATACTACCTAGAAAAGCTTTAGCACCCGTTTCTCCTTAAAAAAGTTTGAACTCTTTCACTCACAACTGCTTCCTCATATAACAAGTTTTTGTGCAACTCAATACAAGTATAAGAAGATTTCTATTCCTCATAAAAGTAGCAAAAGGTATATAATCAGAGTTTAAATATTTAAAAGTAATAGCTACCAGTTCTTTATTTGAAATCTCCTCTCCAGCAACATCCAATTGATCAGACAATATTTTTATGTCATTTGTCAAAGTCGGAATGGATTTGTTACCTTGAGTAGAGAAAGTGGCTTTGTGCATTACTAAATGGAATGAGTAGATGAAGCTATTGCAAATCTGTCTTCAACACTACGCCGAAGTTCATAAGAAGACGTTGACTTGGATAAATAGGCAATGACTGAATCTGAAATAATTGAATTAGTCCACATGATGATAGTTGAATCTTCATCCAACCAGTCTGTGCAAGGAGGATTTTTGACAAATATAAGAAACATCATTGAATTTACTTGATTCTTCGATAAGTAAATTGAGGAGGACAACAATAAAATTGCTTGATTCTTGGATAAGTATATTGATGTGGACAAATATAAGAACCATCAATAAATTTCATAAGTTTATACTTCTGATTAACAAGATTCTTGAGATTTTTTCCATATAATGAAATTATCTTCCTAAATTAGTTTCAGATAACAAAGTTGGATGATCGATTTAAAGGAATATTAGAAAATTCAAAGTAGGATGTTTCGTTGCAGATGTGGATGAAATTTTGTACCATTCACAAATCTGAGTTCAAGAAAGAAAAATAACTGCATATTAAAACAAAAAACAGACCTGGAGATCAAATTCACGAAAAAAACCAATCAGAATTGTGAATTGTGAATAAAGCCATACCTAGACATTGAAATATGAAAAATCTTCTAGGAAAAACACACCACCAACACTCAAAAAGGGATGACCTTAAAGAAGATGGAGAAGAAAGGTGAGTCCTAAGAACGAGATTTATGGTTGTTAGTAGTTGAAACTAACCCTAACCTATCTGAAATCATTGCAACATGGTGTTGATGGTTAAAATCTTCGTTCTGGTGAGGATGACATCTTAACCTGGTCATGCACTGTGGCATGTAAATTCTCTGCTAAATCCTGCTATCATCTTTTGACAAACGAAATTCCTATCTCTTCTGCCATTAGCCAATTTCCTTGGAAGAAATTCTGGTCTTTTTCTGAAATTCTCCCTAAGATTCATATATTTGTCTGGAAAGTTCTTCATGGAGGTATTAATTGCTGTTAAACAGAATATAAACAGATTCTCTCAGTATTCTGATAGTATGTGCACTTTCTGTAACTAGCGTGAAGAATCTGTGTTTCATTTTTGATGTGACTCAATAATGTTGTAGTAAAAAGGTTCGTTGAGACTTGTGAAAGCAATGGATTTTTAGACTTATAAAAATTAATAATAAAGAAAATTTATCACAAAATTGATTCAAGATATGAGAAAATAACCAAGACACTGATTCCACTATTACACATGAATGAATAATAGTAAATAACCCAAAACTCTAATTATCTTTTAAATCCCTTGTTTCTTAATTCACAAATAATCGTGACAAATTCTCAAAAATTAATTGTATCCCTAAGCATAGATTATCTTAATACAAAGCATAACCTATCTAATTGAATCACAACTAATGAAAAGAATTTTGCGAACAATTTAAAACTCTGCAAAAGCAGTGATTGAGTGAATTATAATTTATAAATTAGAGAAAATAGAATAGTTACCACTTATTCATGCGTAAATAGCTTCCTCATTTCCTTGGTTGTGGGAGAATTAGCCTCTCATCATGTTGGAAACACGCTCAAAAATCATTATTATTGCTCAAAGGGTGTTTACAAAGATGAAATGGAGAATATGATGAAAATCGAGTGTTTGCAACGGTTATAAGTGTTGCAAACACCGTTACAAAGAATGATGAAACAAATATTATCGTTGCCTTTTAAGTCCGCTTTCTTCCGTATTACGACGCCTGTTAATGTCACATATCGTAGAAGAACGATCGCTCTCGGTGGTCTGTTCTTCGTGTTCTTGGTGCAGCAGCAGCAGCAGAGAATAATTCTGCAACTCGATTTTTTTGGCTCTGTAGCGTTCTAAATTCTCCCAAACTCTCCGTAAACCTTCTACTCGACCTCAGCAACTTATATATACCCGACAGGGCAAAGATATCACGACAATAACTCCTCAAATTCTCTCATTACACGGCTTTGATAAAATATTCTCGGGAATATTTTATTTCCATTTTTTGCTTCTACACGGCTTCTGATGCTGTAAATAAGTGTTGAATCTTCCTTACTTAACTCCTACACGCTTTTGAAGTGACCAAACACGAGCAGACACGCTGTAATCCCGTGTTTTTCTTCCCATGCACAGCTCCCTGTTTTCATCCAACACGAGTTATCTAGACAAATTTGGACGACGAATCGACCCATACCTATCCTGTTAGGCCCAAAGGAAGATACCCAAACAATCTCAGCCATTTAGTCTCACTGAAACACCTTCAAATTTTCATTCTAAATTTTTCCCGTCAAAGAGCTTTTTTTCCCGCCAAAACACATTTTCAAACAAAGGAGAAGGTCACCCCTTATCCAACAGCTGGGGGTGCGAATATCAGTTGGGTGCCCCTTAGTAATTGGGTTACCCCTTATCCAAAGTGGGAGTCCGAATAGCAAATGTCCTCCGGGGGTGTTCCGAGCAACTTTTCGAGCCGAATTTTCCAACAATCTTTATTTCCAAAAAATACCTACAAACACACAAAACACCATAATAAGGACAAAAACGAGTACTAACAATACGAAACATTGAGGACAAATTAGACACATAAATGCGTCTATCAAATACCCCCAAACTTATTATTTGCTAGTCCTCGAGCAAATTTATTCTAGAAAATAAAAATCATTGGAACCCCTAGGTGGCCCTAGTGGCGAGTGTTGTCTCCGGAGGGTTTACCAGAGGTGTACCCACAAAACCTTTACCCAGCACCCTAGCTATCTATGCGTAACCTTGGAAGGCACTAAAGAATCTCCTTGGTTGGCATACTTATTGATTACAAGAGGAAGTACCCCGATGCGAAATTCCAATTATTGTACACGAGTTTGCACTCAAGCATACTAAAATTCATATAAAGTGACAGAGCTCTGCTCAGATAGTTTCTGGACATCATAAACCGGAGTCAACCAATCCCATGGAAAGATTAAGAAGATGGATGTAGAAAAACGTGGATGATGTTGACTAAGGTGAACCTATCCTAATGGATCGAGATATCGGGTCTGGACTAATATTAACACACCGGCATATACAAGGGGACCAAGTGATCGATAGTCCTAACTCTAGGTCAATTCAGCTGGCATATACAAGGGTACCAAGTGATCGACTTTATTGTATTTATTAGGTTGGTCTAGTGGTCTGGTCTCAATTTTTTTTTTTTTTTTTTTTTTTTTTTTTTTGGGTATCTCACCACTCTATTTCACCCTAGCAATGGTAAAGAGAAAATAAAAATAAAAGAAGTGATCGAGGATTCTTTTGATGTTTCCATCACGAGGATATGGCGAAACTACCATGTTTTCTTTTTCTAACACCCGAGCTCTGTGCTTCTATGAATAGACTCTTTAGATGTTTCCATCTAATCGATTGGTTCCTCAACTCCCGCAACCAAAATGCTTCCATCCACTTAGATTGGTTAGTGCCATCCTTAATAAACATAAATTTCTAGGCTCTGGAGTTTATTTATTGCAACTAAAAACTAACAAGAAGTTTCTTCCCCACCCCCAAACTTAAATCTAACATTGTCCTCAATGTTTGTAATGAAAGAGCAATACCAAAAAGTAAAGTAACATGAGGAATCAGTAAAGAGAGAAGTCGGAAAGATAGTACCTGGGTGAAGAGAAAAACTAATATACAACATACAATCGCCTCGATGGTCAATCAAGGGTAAATATGGTCCTCCAGAGGGACCTCCTCAACATCACCTGTAGGGAAGGGTTCTAAAAAGGGTTTCAATCTCTGACCGTTAACCTTCGAAGAACTACTACTATCTGGTGTCTCGATCTCAACAGCTCCATGAGGAAATACAGTGCGAACAATAAAAGGACCCGTCCACCGAGAACGTAACTTCCTAGGGAAAAGATGCAAGCGGGTATCATACAGAAGAACTTTTTGACCTGGAGAAAATGACTTCCGTAAAATATTTCTATCATGCACAAGTTTCATTTTGTTCTTATACTCCTTCGCACTATCGTAAGCATCTATACGAATCTCGTCCAACTCATTGAGCCGGAGTTTCCTATGGGCTCCCGCCTTGTCAAGTGAAAAATTTAGTCGCTTAACAGCCCAATAAGCTCTATGTTCTAACTCAATAGGTAAATGGCATGCCTTGCCATAAACAAGCCGATAAGGCGATATTCCAATAGGGGTTTTAAACGCAGTACGGTAAGCCAATAAGGCATCGTTAGCCTAGACGACCGAGTCTTTCCGATTAGGATTAATCGTTTTCTCTAATATATGTTTTATCTCCCTATTAGAAACCTCTACCCGACCACTAGTCTGCGGATGATACGGGGTAGCTACCTTATGTGTAATACCATATTTCTTCATCAGAAGCCTAAAAGGTCCATTACAAAAGTGCGACCCTCCATCACTAATTATAGCTCGGTGTACCAAAACGTGTAAGTATATTATTTTTCAAGAACTCAATCACAACCCTATGGTCATTGGTTTTACACGCAACCGCCTCAATCCACTTAGAGACATAGTCTATGGCGACAAGGATGTATAGGTTACCAAAGGAATTAGGAAACGGACCCATAAAGTCAATACCCTACACATCAAAGACCTCAACGATTAAAATCGGGTTCAAGGGCATCATATTCCTACGGGAAATGGTTCCTAATTTCGGCAACGTTCACAAGTAACACAAAGAATCGTGGGAGTCTTTAAACGACGAAGGCCAAAGAGAATCCACACCGCAATATCTTAGCAGCAGTCTTCTTAGCACTAAAGTGACCCCCACAAGCATGATCATGACAAAAGGAAATAATACCGACTGGTCACTCTCCTGTATACATCTCCTAATAATCGGTCCTGGACAATACTTAAATAAATAAGGATCATCCCAAAAGAAGTGCTTAACCTCGGCTAAAAACCTAGAACGATCTTGTTTACCCCAATGTTGGGGCATTCGACCAAGAATAAGATAATTCACTATATTTGCATACCAAGGTGATTGGGACACAGAGAACAATTGTTCATCTAGAAAGCTTTCCCTTATATGAATGGAATCATCAGGGGAACTAACAACTAGCCTAGACAAGTGGTCTCACTACTACATTTTCTCGCACCCTTTTTGTCTCTAATGTCGACAAAATTCTTGTAATAAAAGGATCCATCTAATCAATCTAGGTTTGGTATCCTTCTTAGACAAAAGGTATTTCAAAGCAAAGATGATCGATAGATTACGATCTTAGATCCTAAGAGATAGGGTCTAAACTTGTCTAAGGCAAACACAATGGCCACAGTTCCTTCTCTCGTAGTGGTATAGTTCAACCGGGCATCATTCGTAGTTTTGCTAGCATAGTAGATCACATGAAGTAATTTGTTTTCTCGCTGACCTAGCACAACACCAATAGCATAATCAAGCATCGCACATGATCTCAAAGGGTAGGTTCCAGTTAGGTGCCCTGGACTATGGGGGCGGTAGTGAGTAAAGTCTTAAGCTTCTCAAAAGCCTCTAAGCAAGCATCATCAAAGACAAACTTAACATCTTTTGCAAGCAAATTACAAAGAGGTCTAGAAATCAAGCTAAAATCCTTAATGAATCGACGATAAAAACTCGCATGCCCTAAGAATGACCTAATATATTTTACGGTTTTTGGGACTCGTAAAGTCTTAATAAGGTCAACTTTGGCTTTATCTACCTCTATACCCTTAGAAGATACGATATGCCCTAAAACAATTCCCCGATCGAACCATGAAATGACATTTCTCCCAATTAAGCACTAGATTCTTTTCCTTACATCTAGTCAACACTAATGACAAATGATGCAAGCATTCATCGAAAGACGAACCAAATACTGAAAAATCATCCAAAAATACCTCCAAGAACCGCTCTACCATATCTGAAAATATGCTCATCATGCAACGCTGAAAAGTTGCAAGGGCGTTACATAGCCCGAAAGGCATGCGTCTATACGCAAAGGTACCAAAGGGACAGGTAAAAGTGGTTTTCTCCGGTCTTCCGGGGCAATGGCGATCCGATTATAACCAGAGTAGCCATCTAAAAAAAAAGAATGACTATGTCCACTAATCTCTCTAGCATCCGGGTCGATGAAGGGAAGGGGAAAGTGGTCCTTCCTAGTGACCTTGTTCAATTTCCTATAGTCAATACAAACACGCCAACCCGTGGTCACTCGGGTAGGGATTAACTCATTGTTATCAAGCCGGACTAAGTAATACCGGATTTCTTGGGAACAACCCGAACGGGGCTGACCCACTTATCTTATGTCGGAAATAGGGTAGATAATGCCCGCATCTAACAACTTAAGGATCTCGGTTCGAACTACTTCTTTCATATTGGGGTTTAGTCGACGTTGCATCTCCCTAGAAGGTTTGGTATCTTCCTCTAAATAAACCGATGCATACAAACCGTAGGACTTATACCCTTAATGTCCGCTATGGTCCACCCTAAAGCTTCCTTATTGTTTTGAAGGACGGTCACTAGCCTACTTTCCCGATCACTATCCAAGTCTAAGCAACAATCAAAGGTAAAGTTTCGTATGGTCATAGAAATACATACTTCAGGTATCTGGCAATGGTTTTAGGTCCAACTTAGGAGGCTCTTCTAACGAAGGAACTAGGGTAGACTTAGAAACTTGTAGTGGTTCGAACTTAGGTTTACACCCATTACTAGTGTCTAACAAAGGGGTTGAATCTAACAAAGCATTCACCTCATTAATCACATCATCATCATCAAAATCAATCCCAAAGTGAGCTAGGAATTTCTCTAATGGATCTTCTAACAAAGTGTTTGGTAATGACTCCTCGACTAATGTTCCTATCATGTTCACCTCTTCTATGCTTGAGTCATCTAGTTCGGAGGGTAGCTTACCAATATGAAATACGTTCTCACTCAATAGTCATATTACCAAAAGACAAATTCATAATACCAGGTTTGACAGCTTAATGATCGCATTGGATGTAGCTAAAAACGGGCGACCTAAAATTACCTAGATCCGGTTCTCTCGGGTCGTGACAGGTTGGGTATCTAGGATAACAAAATCCACCGGATAAATAAACTTGTCGACTCTATGAGAACATCCTCGATCACACCCCGAGGAATTTTAACGGACCTATCGCCTAATCAAGAGTCATCGGGGTAGGTTTCATCTCACCAAGTCCTAGCTTAAGGTACACATGGTATGGGAGTAAGTTCACACGGCTCATAAGTCAAGCAAAGCTTTCTCAACACGGTATTTACCTATTGTACAAGAAATAGTAGGGGACCCCGGGTCCTTATACTTAGGAGTAGTGGTATTCTGAATAATAGAACTCACATGACTAGCTAGAAGGCTTTCTTTTGAACACTAAGCTTTACGCTTTCGTGTACACAAGTCCTTAAGAAACTTGGCATAAGCGGGAATCGCTTAATCGCATCCAACAATGGGAGGTTGATAGTAACCCGCTTAAAAACCTCCAATATATCATTAAAGTTGGACTCCCTCTTAGTTGGAACTAGCGGCTATGGGAATGGGGCTCTAGGGACAAATCCCGGTTCAATATGACCCTCATTGGTCTCATTAGAGACTCTATCAGTCTCCTCATCATTTTCCGGCTCAGCAGGGTGAACTACATCATGTTCATTATCAGGCATGGTTACCATGTTGTCTACCACTCTACCAGTCCTAAGGGTTTTAATAGCATTCACATGATGGGATGGTCCTTCACCTACTTGATGAACTCCTCTAGGATTGGGCTTAGTTTGACTAGGAAACTTACCTTTTTCCCTTAAAGACTCATTTATCTGACTAACCTGGGTTTTTAACTCGGGACATAGCATGAGAGTTAGCATAACCTATACTCTTACTTTCTTCTATCCCTTGCGCAACCATTTGGTTGATATTTTGTAACTTTTAATAAATGAGGCGAGAGTATCCTCTAAACTTGTGATCTTTTTATCCGAAGGGTTCAAAACCTGGGTTGACTCGAAGAGTTCTTAGCATAACCAAAACTCCGGGGGAGGTGAGAATTACTAGACCGACCTTGATTCTGGCCCTTAGACCAAGAAAAATTAGGATGGTTTCTCCAACCAGGGTTGTAGGTCTCTGAGTATGGGTCAAACTTTTGACGGTTCTCAAACTCGGCGTTGTTATAGACAAAGCATGGGCTTGTTCTTCACTAACCTGACCTTCCCAAAATGAGTTATCGGGCTCTATTCTACAACTAAATACTTGAGAGGTTCTATTAGGTTCACCAAGGGACCTATTTTTAGACTGACCCATTTCCAAAGCTTCTAACCTTCTAGACAAAGCAGCAAACTTAGCATCGACTCAAGCTTGTATCTACCATATTGGTGCTACTTCTATTAACCAAGAGTCTTTTAGGGGGTTCAACACAAGACTCCCACTTTGGGATTTCTCAAGAACAAATCCTAAGAAGGTAAAGGCATCTCAAGACTTTTACTAGTAAACTCACCGAAGACACATAGACTCGACCATGGCTTTGGTCGAATAGTCTAAACCATCATAAATAATCCCTACAAGTTTCATCTTATCAAATCCATGGTGAGGACACCGAGATAGGAGATCATTCAATCTCTCTAAAAACCTATAAAGTGACTCTCCCTCTTGTTGCACACTAGCACTAATTTTCTCGCCTAATGCTGCAGCTTTATGCTTAGGGTAGAATTTCATATAGAAAGCGAAAGCAATAAGTTCCTGCCATGTTTCAATGGATCCAGATGGTAGGTTGTTTAGCTGTATTGGCTTTATCTTTTAAGGAAAATGGGAACATCTTAAGTTTCAAAACTTCATCAGTAAGGTCTTTTATTCTAACTGTCCCACAAATTTCCTCGAAGTCCCTAATATGAAAATAAGGGTTATCATCCTCTTTTCCTAAGAATATAGGGATCATCTGAAGGATACTAGCTTTTATCTCGAAGTTAGCCGTATTACGGCAATTTAATACATGAAGCTCGGTTGGTCCCGGTTGGGAACATGTAATCTTTCAAAGTTGCCATCGTTGGCACAATTGAAGTACTAGGGGTACTTTCCTCACTAAGAGACAGATTTTCAAAACTGAAGTTTCCAAAAACGGGGCTCTCAAAAGAAGAGTCTTCGAGTTCCCCGCCTTCACAAGAAGAACTACTAGGTTTGTCACTAATCAAACGACCTAGAGTGTTTCTTTTCCAAGCCCGTTGTTTAATGACCTCGGGCATACACTAGAAAAACAAAAGAAAAAGAAAAATCCTAAAAGGAAGGGAAGTTCTATGCAAACACAAACAAGGCTGAATCCACCACAACAAACCTAATGATATCTAGCAAACAAAAAGCATGATGGCTCCACTTAGATTGTTTTCTAGACCAGCTTATAATCGTTCGAAAGGGAATTCGTTATAATCTGAGCAAACCCCTCCGGATCAATCCGAGTTAAAGTAAGTTGAATCAAGGCGAGGGAAGCTCGGTGGAGCTTTGATACCCAAGGCCTCACCGCTATTGCAAGGAGGCGCATCCCACGCATTCAACTTCACGAAACCATCATGAACTTCGAAGTATGCTAAAAGAATAACCAATATTTTTCGAGCGACTTTCCTACTAAGCTCGTTACCCTATCGGTCTCGTTTCTATTCCAAATTTTAAAGCTTAGGTTCGCGTTAAGTATCGTTTTCCTAAGGCGGGCAAGAAGAGAACGGTGATGAAATCCGAACCCTTATCTTATATGGCCAGTCCTTGCCCTTTACTAGGAAATTAAAAACATTGTTTTCAAGTCCTCAAAGATATATTCACACGAAGGAAGACAAGTAACTCGCTAGCGGGGGATTCACGAGTGTTTCGACAAACTTACCTCCGTACCAGACGGGGATGAACCGTTGTAGTCGACTCGAGCCACGACTCCTATGTCATGTGCGAACCCGAGGGGCCGAGGTGATATCGTAATCACCGTCCTTCTCTGCAAACAGTTTGATATTTAATACTACCCTTCCGTAGGGTTTAAAAAAATAAAGTAATGTCCGAATGTCCAAATATCCAAGTCCAAAAAGAAAAGGAAAGTCTAAAAAAAAAAAAATTATCTAAAAAAAAATAATAAAAATGCCTCTCTTTTTTATAAAATATAAAAAAAAACTTCTTCTTTCGCTCCTTTCGCTTGTCTTTAACTCCAAATCTTTAAGTATCCACCAAAAGCTTTGGCAAATTTCTCTTTCGCTTCAAATCCCAAAATCTGAAAGGAAAAGACAAAAACCCAAAAACGTAAAGAAGAACAAATAAATAAAAATCTAAAAGAAAATCTAAAAACTCTAGCCTAAAGACAAGCCCGCGTCGGCGGCGCCAAAAATTGATGTGACTCAATAATGTTGTAGTAAAAGGTTCGTTGAGACTTGTGGAAAGCAATGGATTTTTAGACTTATAAAAATTAATAATAAAGAAAATTTATCAAAAATTGATTCAAGATATGAGAAAATAACCAAGACACCGATTCCACTATTACACATGAATGAATAATAAAGAAATAACCCAAAACTCTAATTATCTTTTAAATCCCTTGTTTCTTAATTCACAAATAATCGACAAATTCTCAAAAATTAATTGTATCCCTAAGCATAGATTATCTTAATACAAAGCATAACCTATCTAATTGAATCACAACTAATGAAAAGAATTTTGCGAACAATTTAAAACTCGCAAAAGCAAGATGATTGAGTGAATTATAATTTATAAAATAGAGAAAATAGAATAGTTACCACTTATTCATGCGTAAATAGCTTCCTCATTTCCTTGGTTGTGGGAGAATTAGCCTCTCATCATGTTGGAAACACGCTCAAAAATCATTATTATTGCTCAAAGGGTGTTTACAAAGATGAAATGGAGAATATGATGAAAATCGAGTGTTTGCAACGGTTATAAGTGTTGCAAACACCGTTACAAAGAATGATGAAACAAACTGTTACTGTTGCCTTTGAAGTCTGCCTTCCGTATTACGACGCTCGGTTAAGTGTCGTCAGCATGGTAGAAGAACGAACGACCTCTCGGTGGTCTGTTCTTCGTGTTCTTGGTGCAGCAGCAGCAGCAGAGAATAATTCTGCAACTCGATTTTTTTGGCTCTGTAGCGTTCTAAATTCTCCCAAACTCTCCGTAAACCTTCTACTCGACCTCAGCAACTTATATATACCCGACAGGGCAAAGATATCACGACAATAACTCCTCAAATTCTCTCATTACACGGCTTTGATAAAATATTCTCTGAATATTTTATTTCCATTTTTTGCTTCTACACGGCTTCGATGTCAGTAAATAAGTGTTGAATCTTCCTTACTTAACTCCTACACGCTTTTGAAGTGACCAAACACGAGCAGACACGCTCGTAATCCCGTGTTTTTCTTCCCATGCACAGCTCCCTGTTTTCATCCAACACGAGTTATCTAGACAAATTTGGACGACGAATCGACCCATACCTATCCCCGTTAGGCCCAAAGGAAGATACCCAAACAATCTCAGCCATTTAGTCTCACTGAAACACCTTCAAATTTTCATTCTAAATTTTTCCCGTCAAAGAGCTTTTTTTTCCCGCCAAAACACATTTTCAAACAAAGGAGAATGTCACCCCTTATCCAACAGCTGGGGGTGCGAATATCATTTGGGTGCCCCTTATTAATTGGGTTACCCCTTATCCAAAGTGGGAGTCCGAATAGCAAATGTCCTCCGGGGGTGTTCCGAGCAACTTTTCGAGCCGAATTTTCCAACAATCTTTATTTCCAAAAAATACCTACAAACACACAAAACACCATAATAAGGACAAAAATGAGTACTAACAATACGAAACATTGAGGACAAATTAGACACATAAATACGTCTATCAATTTGCTATTTGAATGTCCGTTTACCATGTTGATATTTTAGCAAGCATCTCTACACTATAATCCTTTGGAGTTTTATGAAAATCCTATGGGTATCATTGAATGTTGGATGGAGCAGAATATAGATAACAGCTTCATCTGCAGAGTTTGTATTCTGTGGAATATTTGGAAACTTAGAAATGATATGGTGTTCTCTGGCCATGCATTCTCTTCAGAAGTAATTCTTCATAAAGCAGCCTTGGATTTTAACATGTGTACTTAGAATCATAAATCATCATCTCCAGTTCTGGCTCATGGTTCTAACTACTTGCATTGGTCGCCTCCAGATATGCCATTTATCAAAATCAATGTTGATGCAGCTTTCATTCCAAATAAGGGTGCAAAATGGTGCAATTTCTCAGAAAATCACAATGGTCAGTTTTTAGGCTGTGAAACTTCCACTTTTGATGTTACTTCTCCTTTTGCAGTGAGTCTCGTGGGCCTGTAAGTTGGGTATTTCTTTGGCAAAGAGCTTGTCGCTTCATAATGTTATCATTGAAGGTGATGCATTAAATGTGACAAATGCGATTCTAGGTGATTCCAGAGATATTCCATGGAGTATTCGTTAGGTGATATTGGACATTCGTAATGAAGCAAACTCGTTTGAGGATATTAGATTTGTTCATGTTCCAAAACCTGTCAATCAGTTAGCGCATAACTTATGTCAATTTGCAATGCATAATAATGTAACATACATGTGGAATGCTTCATCTCCACCAGATTGTATCTCTTCTAACCTCAGTTTCAATGAGGTAATTGAATAATTTTCTCGGGCTGTTTAAGCCCGTCTTCCCTTCAAAAAAAAAAAAAAGTTAAAATCTTCGTTACAATTCACAGGGAGAAGACGAACTTCATTACCAACTAATGAAATATTAGAATAGTATTTATAGTTTTTGTAAACCGAACAAGGGCGTATATATAAGAACCAGTAGGGGGAATAGCCGTTGTAAAGTATCTAGTGGTCAATAATCTTAATATCGCTAGCGATACTATTTATATCGAGGATGAGATATATGACGCCAACGATACTCATAATATCGCCAACGTTGTTGTTAATAACGCTCGCTAGAAACTCGGTCGCTCTGTGGTTTTCCCATAGTGGCGCAATTGGTTTGCCATGCCACCTTGCATGGCAAACAACTTTTTTTTGGTATGTGCTTAGAAATAGGCCTATTCTCTAATTTTTGACTTAAAAAAAAAAAAAAAAAAAAGCATAGGAATAGGCGTGAGGAATTTAAACCTGGCTTGATTGGGGTATACCCAAATTAATTGGGGTATACCAAATGAGACAAAATAAGGTCATTTTGAATTAAAACACAAAGCCCCTTATCCACATATTTACCAAAATGGCTAATATACCCTTGATTAATTAACACTAATAATTGTGATTAGGATAATTAATTTAATTAGTTAATTAGTTGATTAAAATTTTGAAATTAGGTTTTATTTTAGATTGAACTCATGGATTTGGGTAGACCTTTTTTTTTTTTTTTTTTTTTTTTTTGTATTTTCTGTAACGGAAATGAAATCGTACTACCCAAACACTTATAAATATGTGATTGTAGAGTCGTCGGGCGATTTTATACTCAAAATTATAGAAGGAATCAACATTTTCGTTCGAAAATATGAAAAGTCGGCAAGGTCTACTTGGATGAAGAACATGCCGACTATATCAGCGGCTCGTAAGGTCTCGGATGAAGAACATGCCGACAAATCGATGGCCGGCAAGGTGTAAAAAATACCCCGCCGACTATAGGATTTTTGACATACAGAGAAGGTGTTACAAATGCATGATCAGTCGGCAATGTATTAATTTCATAACTTGCCGACTAAAATATGGTCGGCAAGGTATAGAGATGGATATCTTGCCGACCTTGTAACTGCTAATTTCATAGATGAAAAGTCGGCATGGTATTCATCCTTATACCCTGCCGACTATATACCCCAATTTAGTTTGGGTAGGAATAAAATGGGTATACCCCAATTAATCTGGGTATATCTCAATTTCGCCAGGATTTCAAAAGGTGGTCAATAATCTTAATCTGGGTAATCTGCGATACATCCCACCAACTAGTAGATCAGGTATACCTACTTACTACTTTTTTTCTCCCTGATGTGTTCTAATTTTTGAGTTAAGTCTTATAATTTTTGAGTTAAGTCGACCTGTATCTGATTTTGGAGTTAAAAAATCGATCTGTCTTGAGGGTGATATCGATCTGTCTTTGATTTTTTTTAGTTAAATCCATGTTTCTTTGATTTAGGGTTAAATCTATCTGTCTTTGATCTAGGGTTAAATCTATCTGTCTTTGATTTAGGGTTAAATCGATTAACTTGATTTTTACGTGATCTCATCTTTTCCCCTCTACTCACACCAATTCATGTCAGTCTACATATGAAAACTCTTTTTATATTATAAATTCGGGATTTTCCAAAGATCATTTAAAGTTCTAATCTTTCTCTTCCAGGAATGGCGCCTAGACTTGTTACTGGATCCATGTTAAGGAGGTTCTCAAGCTGTCTTTCTCTTCCAGGCATGGCGCCTAAACATGACACTCGATTCATTTTGAGAAGGTTCTCAAGCGAGGTACCACTTTTTTTTTTTCCTTTCTGTTCTCTACAATTTTTATCTAGAAGATGATACCTGACTTGATTTATTTTGTTTCTCTGTTGTTTTCACTAGACTCAACACGAAAATAATCTTGAAAAAGAGGCTGAACGTCTTTTTAATGAAAATAATGATCTTCGGGAAAAATTGAAGGAGCTAGAAGATGCACCATACACTCTTCGGCGAGTTGTTTCAGTGATTGGTATTTCTGCTATTATAACATTTGGAGGTATATCAGCAGTTCGGCGAATGATGCAGCAGCAGCACTGAAGTGGACAATGCGGGAAGAACTGGTCTAAGCTTTTTATTAATATAAGTAATCTGGCTTTAATTTGTTATTGCTTAAATGTGAACTTTTGTTCTTAGTTGGTCATCTGGCTTAAATTTAGTTGTACCGTGGTTATCGCAAGGGGATGATAAGTGGACGCATGGATGTGTTTTGTTGTTCTTATTTTGTTTTGCACATGAAAGGCGACGGACCTCATATATTAATATAATGTAATGATAGGATACATGTTACTTTGTGATTGTGTATTCTTCCTGGTATCAGCTTCATCTCAGAAACAAAAACCTCAGTGGAGAAAAGGAAATCATGCGTAGGATGATAGACTTTCATGATCTTTTTGCTGTTCCTACAATGATGATTACATGTTCTGAAAATGTTAAATTTGATCTTAAATTCTCCCACAATATAGGTCATGTGAAAATATCTTTTCTGAATGGTTTTGAATGTTTTGCTTCTTTTATTTATTGAGTTATGGCGCATTCATTTTTAATGCAATCTTGGTACAGGGGCGGCATGATTTAGTAGAGGGGCGGCATTCTAATAGGACAAAAAGGGTCATTACATGATCATTCAAGGTGTCTCTTATAAAAAAAAACTGAAAATGACAAATTAACCCTCATTATTGATAACCTAGTTTAGTGATGATAATCAAGTTTAGTGTTAATGATTAATTTCACTTATATTAACTCAAAATCAAAACCAAAATCAGATTTTTAGAGTTAAAAAAAAATTAGAGGAGAAGGTCAATCTCAATCAATTGAAGAAATTAACCAATAAAATGAAGAACCAGACTCTAAAAATGACCGGATATACTTCTAAATTAGTCCCAACTAGCTTTTTGTTGCTCAAAGTTATCTAAAGTACGTAAAAAATTCAATTTATTTACATTTTCTGTAACACCCCGTGTTTTTAGCATGGCGCATGCTAAAAGATGCGCCATTTGCTGGTGATGAAGCTTCATCCAAAGCTTCCTTTGCATGGTGAGATGCATTTGGCCCTGAGCCATATCTGATGCCAAGTAAGGCACATCGCATATGCATATTGGCTAAGGCCAATATGGTATTGGTTGGAAGCTACATTGGCCAAGAGCCAATCTTGCATCAAATGATGCATTAGGTCAGTTGGGTAGATGACCTTGAAAATGTACAGCCAACATGGCTGGACATCGGGTTGGCAGTGGACAGCCAACATGGCTAGAGATCGAGTTGGTAATGCACAACCATCACGGCTAGACATTGGTGTGGCCTATGGGCTAAAGTCGGAAATACAGCCATCACGGCCCTTCATCGGGTTTGGCTCGGGAAATGTTCAGCCATCCTGGCCGGCATAGAACCTGCATGTGAACCAGGAATCGAATGTCTGACCATCTTGGCGGTTATTCAGAAAATACATGGCAACGGCCATGAATAGTAAACGGGAGTTGATGAAAGATTTTGGTCCCCTTTCCATACTTGTAGAAATTCCATTAAGACATATATAGGGAGGGGTAGTTGGTTGAAGGTGCATACGCGGACTATGTACCAAGTAAGCTTCATAGCTTAGCCGGAAGAGTATAAATGATGCCTAAGGCTCATTTATAGTTGCGTAGCCTCGTGAAGAGGGCATTTGATGCTTAGGCATCGTTATGCCATATTGCGGACCGAACATACATCATTTGGATGCATTTTGACAGAACGGCCTATACGGACCAGGCCATTACCATTATTGCTTGGCCACAGCCATGCAAACGAGTTGGATTAAGTTGCTTGTCCCTTCGAGGATGAACTACGGTCTGTGCTTTATCCCTTTAGAGTAGGGAAGGGTACGTAAGCAACCGCAATGAGTTGCAGCATTGCCGGTCCAGCACGTTGGCCCCTCATATCATCTAAGCTCGGTGGCTCGACGCGAGAGATGATTGCGCGACTTGATGAGGCTTAGTTGCATGCCAAGAAGTGGTCTGTGCTTTATCCCTTTAGAGTAGGGAAGGGTACGTAAGCAACCGCAATGAGTTGCAGCATTGCCGGTCCAGCACGTTGGCCCCTCATATCATCTAAGCTCGGTGGCTCGACGCGAGAGATGATTGCGGCCAGACTTGATGAGGCTTAGTTGCATGCCAGTAAGTGGATGCTCATACTTTCTATCAAGTTATAAAGAGTTGGTAAGTGAGGTAACGTAGGAAATGACAAGGGCTTGGTGCGGCCTACGCCAAAGTCCACGGCTTATGCCTTAAGTCTGGAGATGACTCGGGAGATGACGGTTGCTCATCTAGATAGGAAATTCAGTGATGAATTCCCTACGTTGAGGTACAACCAGTGATGCGTGCAATACGCATTAGCCATAGTCTCTATGGCTTGAACTCTTGTCAACAACCTTATGGCCATAAACCCTTCTGCGGACAAGGGTAACTTTGGAACGGTGTGGAAGCTAAGATAGTTGCATCATGCTCCACGAGCATGCTTGCAAGGGCAGATGGACGTGCATTTGCCTGGGGATGAGGCCCGGATCGTAGCTTCATCATGGCGCACCAGGGGAGTTACGGCCTGCGGGGCGACGCGCCTAAGGCGTAATTTTCCGGTCCGTCACATTTTCAGAGCTAATTACGGTTGGAATTTTGCTCATAACCAACCGTAAATCGAAGTTACGGTTCGTAAAAGATGAACTACCAACCATAACTTGTTAAATTTGAAGAAAACCCAATCGTAAAATCAGTTACGGTTGGTAACTAAATGCTAGATACCAACCATAACTCATTTACGGTTGGTAACCAAATGCTCGAAACCAACCGTAACTGAGTTACAGTTGGTAATTAAATGCTCGATACCAACCGTAGCTGAATTACGGTTCGTAAACTAAAATAGTTACCAACCGTAACTGAAGAAAATTCTCAGATATAAGAATATACGGTTGGTAATTGAACTATTACCAACCGTATTAACATCAAAATCTCCGATTCACGGTTTGTAATTGAGTTAAAATCAATCAGAATCGCATAAACCCGTAAATTTCAATTTCAATTTTCATACAAAACCATAATTTTTGATACAAAATTAACATAAATCCAACACGATAAACTAAACCCTAACTGGGTTTTTCCAAACATTTTTCAAATCGCCGATTAATCGAAGACGATGAAATTTTCAATTTTAATGGAGGTTACGATTGATGGAGGAGAAGAGAAGATGAAGAAGAAGATGAAAAAAAAAAACTGATTTGATTTTTTCTGATTCATTAGGTTTAAAAAAAATTGATTTGATTTTGGTTGATTTAAGGTGAAAAAGGTAATCTAGTCAATTTACATCCCCTTTAGGACATCCCCTAACCAACTAAAGGGACATTACTATCAAAGTGCCACCCCTCTACTAAACCATGCCGCCCCTATACCAAGATTGTTTTAATGAGCTCTCTAGTATCTCGGGACCATGGTTCCTTATAGGAGATATGAATTTCATATTGAATCTAGATGAACAAGTAGGTTGTAGTACTGAAAATATAGTGCCTCATCCTTTGGTCTAATATTATTCAACTGCTAGGTCTCACATATCTTAATTTTGAAGATTTACAATATACTTGTTAAGAGCTGGCATGAATGATATTGGGGAACATATTGATAGAGTCCTTGTCAACACTGATTGGCATCATGCGCCAAATGATCGGATAAATGCTACTTTGTGATTGTATTCTCACTGATATCATCTGTCTCATAAACAAAAACCTCACTGATATCATCCGTCTCATAAACAAAAATCTCACTGTAGAATTAAAGGAAATCATGTGTAGGATGTTAGACCTTCATGACCTTTTTGTTATTCCTAAAATTGAAACATTGCCTAAAATGCTAAATTTGATCTTAAAATTCTTCCACAATATAGGTCATGTGAAAATATCTCTTCTTATTGGTTTTGAATGTTCTACTCCTTTTATTTATAGAGTTATTATGGTGTTCCTGAATTACTAGTATGGTTCCTTATAAGAGATATGAATTTCATAATGAATCTAGATAAAAAAGTAGATTGCAATTCTGAAATATCTAGTGATTCAGTATGTTCGTAATGTTATTCAATTGCTAGGTCTCACTGATTCAGTATGTTCATAATGTTATTCAACTACTAGGTCTCACTGTTGGAATTTCAACTTCGTAATCTTAAATATGATTATATAAAACTCATATATTGATAATATTAAACATGGTTATATAGAACTCATATGCTGAGTAATCTTAAACATGATTATATAAAACTCATATACTGATAATCTTAAACATGGTTATATAGAACTCATATGCTGAAATCAGTATGAACCCTAGTATTTACATGAAACAATTAGGGGAAATAGAGTAGAATGTTGAAATTTCATCTTCATAATCAATATACTTTATGCTTAAACATGATTATATAGAACTCACATGCTGAAATAAGTATTTACATACTCTACAATCAACCCTAATATTTACATGCTCTACAACATATGTATCCGAAGTAGGTATGAAATCTATCATTAGGTTCATGTCATTAGTTAGCATAATTTCTATTTATAGCACAATCAACAATAAGAGCAAGATAAAAGCATGATAAAAAATTCTACAAGTATGAGAAGAAGAAAACATAAATCATCAAGTGATAAATGGTTCAATGACTTAGCTTCTACTTCTATTTCTTCTTGCTTGATTAATGGAAAATCACAAAATTCTTGACATACATGCAAGAGGTTAGAAGAGGGCTTACTTGATAGCTATGTTTCATCCAACCTGTCCATCATTAGTTGGATGACACCTCAATAGGTGAGTCATGCTTAATGACACCTCAATAGGTGAGTCATGCTTAGTCAACATGACACCTCATCTAACATTAACATGACACCCCATCTAACGTTAAGTTAACTAGGTATCATCCGGGCCTTACGGACCCGACTCAACCTCTCATTAGTGTTAAGAGTCACATAGTCTTTGAAATTCAACACATGATTTTTAGCTTGATAAGTCCCATGAAAATAGTATAAAATATCAATAATATGGTTATCCAGATATCTCCATTGATGTTGTCTAATGTATGTTATATAGGTGTCGTTGTTAATGATTTCCACAATTTTTTCCTTTGTATTGTCGGTTCACTGATTCAAGGATAACTAAATGGTGGCCATTGATTAAACGTGAACATCACTTGTGAAAGATGACAATTAAAGTATTATGTGACTTTAAACGGATGATGCTGAGCGTTTTTATCTTACAATTTAAGTTTGTGTGTGGTTTGAACCAAAACTGAATCATTTACTTGGAACGATCGACAAATGAACAATATCAGTATTTTCTTTAATATATTACTAAGAAGAAAAAAAAATCTAAGATTTTCAAAATAGTAAGTATAAAATTTAATAAAGCAATCTAGAAAATCTATTCCGAGGAGAAAGATAGTCTGATATGGATAAGAATTTAAATTACCAAAACAATAATAAGATAAATAATTAGGTGAATAATGCAAAAGCTTTAAAGTTGTTCAAGTATTAGGATAAACGTAGAGCATATGACGTATCTCCACGATATTTCGTGTAGTCGAGATAATACCAAATTTATTCGTTTGTAAAATTTATGCCCCAACCTAAATGTTGGTTCTAAACTTGATTTTTTCTCCTATATGCAACCTCGCCCTATTGATATATTTTTGGTCACTAATCAACTTTGTCCTTGTACTAATAACTTTATGTTCTTACAATTTTGCATAATTATTTGGATGTGAGGATGTCTCTAGATAGTCTGTGTTATCCTAAAAAATATTTGTTTTTCGTTAAGTTTCATATTAGTTATAACATGTTACGCTTTTCTTTAGCATTTTGATCCCTATTTTTAGGATGGTAAGCCTTCAACTTCTAATCCTCAATTATGCTTTTGATATATCTCTGATTTCAGAATTCAACATTTAGTAGAAGCCTTTATATGTTGTAACTATTTAGAATACTCATTTAGTCGTTTCTTTTAGCATGTTTGTATTTTCCATATTATTAACTCGTTATTAAGTTTTAAGTCACTCTCTGACAACAACTTATATTTTCTAACCCAACCTATAACGGGACTCAACCTTTTAGGTGTATATAGGTACATTTTCGTGTCCATCACAATATGGCTGTTGCGGGTAATCTTGTGTACATTTTCAAGTCAATGTATATAGATATTTGCATAAATGTTTTCAACAACCGCCATATTAATCTTGTGTACATTTTCATTGCGTGTTGACAGTATGATTGGCTCAATAAAACGTATTTGGCGTGCTCTCTTATGTTTAGTAATCTAGGGATAAATTAAAGATTATTAATTTACGCATGTTTTTACACCTACCCACTACCCACTGACGCGGAAAGATCAACAACTTCTTTCGAATTATCACCAACCTATAATATCGAGAATATGAATATTCAAAATATTATGGCATGTGTAAATATGAAACAAAATGGTAAACATAATATTATCCATATTTGTATCTTTATTCAGAATTTTGCAAAAGATACATTTTCTCGCTCTCGCCTATCTAGGCACATATATTGATTAAGAGTCAACACAATGATGTCTTTCGAAAGCAATGATATTCGGACATGCTTCAACGATTTCTTCTCCAATATCATCCAGAGATATCAGGCAAATTTTTCCTAAAAAATCTTTGCCCATAATAAATGTAACTACACTAAATGGTCTTTAGGATCCCACAATTACAAAATGTTTAATCAACTCCTTCGACGCAAACACTACACCAAAACATCTATTTTGTGGCGTTTATAAACGTTGCTCATAATTTGTGCAACGGAAAAAACCGTTGGCAAAACGGCGTTGCGCATTTATGTGCAACGGATAGAATCTGTTGTACAAATTAATTTGTACAACGCTTATATACGTTACACAATTGCTTGCGCAACGGTTTAGTTTTCTTATTTGTGCAACGGTTATATTTATAGAATAACACTTTTGTGGGTCCCACCGTGATTTTCTGTCGACGTTTTATTTATTTGGTAGCAGTTACATCCGTTGCTCATTTCAGGTGATATGTGCAATGTATAATTTTCTCACGTATATATCCGTTGCAAAATAATTTTCAGCTTAAAAAAATTACCGCCACAAATTCTAAGATTTACGCTCCGAATTACAATTGATCAAGAACAATTATTGATCATCACAATCCATCAAGAACGATTCACACATCAACAGAGTAGCTAGATAGATGAACCATAAACCCATACAATATAAAACAACTTATTCAAAATCCCAAATTTTATAATTAAACATAAGTTTCTGAAGCAAGTATTGTTATGTTTAGCAAATCTATATGAGCTCAAAATCTCAATTGAATGCCAATCAAATTCTAAATTGGTATGAAGGAAGGTATTAGGAAGTAGGTAACGAGATCCTACACATGTAAACAGGATGAAATGCTTGAAGCAAGTATTGAGATGAGCCTCCTCTTTAAGACTCACAATCTTCTAAAAATATGAATGATATATGTTGGCATACACACGGAACAAACGCTTGAATATCGTCTTTACAACGTCTCTATAATTTGGAAGGAAACGGTATTCTGAAAAATCATGAGTGAACAAGCCAATATGAGACCACAAACAAAATGATCAGAGGCTAAAGATATATCACACTAAACGTACTCAAGCTTTTGAGCAAATATGGATTCGTCATCAAGTTTCGAGCTTCAATCCAGTCCATGAAGTACTTAACATACTTTGGAGGAGATACTTCAATAGGCTTCTTTACTTGTACACCATCTCGCCCACTGGTTGGAGAAATCCACAGCTGAAAAATGAATCAACAATCATGCTTCACTAAGATTTTAATTATATAATGCTTTGCAACAAACATTGGGAAGACAAGAATGATGCATTCCTTGTGCATAATTTTAAACAAAAGGATTTAATGCTCGTAGGGGTTAGCTTTCTAACAAACAGTAACAACTTCAAAGAGTTAAGATGCGCCACATAAAGGATGGACTTGCAGAGGGGTGGCCTCTGGAGATACAGTTGCACGAGGAATTATCAAATTGCATTGACTCTAGGGCATATAACATCACAACTAAGGTAAGAATTTAGTAGTTTCCATCGAGGAGAATATTATCACATCGCGAGACATTCATTTGCATCATCTCCCGGAGGAAGTCGTACGGCTTCCTCGATCCCCACTACCCAAGGTGGCATCGAAGTGCTTTCTTAGTTGTGCACCCTGCAGAGGATCAAATTTCAAGTGAAAATAAGCTCCAACAAACATAAGTTATGCTCTACAATGTTATATGCAAGGTGATAACGACGCTTGAAAGATGCTGCAATGATGATTTCTGTGTCGCTGTCAAATTATAATATCACTCAAATTAGAAACACGGAGTTGAATTACCTTCACTTGATTTATTGTTCTTAGTTTGTACAACAACTACCCTGCACATGGATAGAAAGCAGCTTCTAACCATTACATTGAGTCTAAACTACATCTTAAGGAAAAAAGTTGAAATTCAGATTGAAAGAAGAGAGTGACAAACCTGGGAGATCACCACAGGCGTTCGTCTTCTAGTTGCGACATCCCATTTAATTAAGTATTTGTCCAATAGCTTAGCATGGAGTTGAACTGCCACCTGAAAAAGGAAAGAAAATAACAAGAATATACACCCACCTTTTCCCTCTTCCTTTATCCAGGATTGGGACCGGCAACGCATTCGCATTGGCGGAGTTAAAAAGGGGTTGACCATCAAAAACAACAAGAAGCAATATATATATATATTAGGCACAGAAAACTACAAAGAACTATTAAAGACAGAGTATACAGATGCATAGTCTGTCTAATCTTCCTACAGCCAAAAAACACAAAAAAGAAAGAAGTCTGTAGGATCCGCCATTGTGTTAGGCACTTCGTAAGTCAAAAAACCAAAAAAGAGAAGTTTGTAAGATTCACCATTGTATTGATCAATCTTCCTTCAGTCAAAATACCCAAAAAAGTAGTCTATAGTGTTTGCTAGCCCGATCTTAAAAACTTAAACTAACTGCAGGTTGCAGCCTATTCACACCCCATCTCACAAAAGCAGGTAGTGATAGCTGTTTTAAGAAGTGATAATCGTCTCCTTGAGGGGGATCCCAAAGACTTGCTGATCGATCATACACTTCCTCGACATAGACTTTCCTCTCATTCGGCATCACCTTTACACAATGTACGTATTCACCATCTTGCTCAATCGTCTCCTTTATACTCCCTAATGCAACAACCTTACCTCTATTGTTTAGTAGCTCAACTTGCCCAGATCTAACCACACGAGATACGCTTTCTCATTATCCGTAACACGATGACTTCCACCAACAGGATAAGTTGTGGACCCTTTTTCCGGGGCTAGGAGTGACTGTTCAGGAGTGTTGGTGGTACTTGCCGGTGCAGACCCATTATTAGCTCTTAGTAACTCTAATATCGCCTGTGAACAAGAACAACTTAGAATTAGCACATATCATTTAATGTGTATAAAACTTATTTATCGATACACGGCAAGTAAGATGAGAACACTTACATTGACTTTACCATTCAACGACCCCACTGCGCCTTCAACACCACCCATTCTTGAACCCAAACTAGTAATTTCAATTTGCATTGTGTTCATTTTTTCCTCATTTTGGGACTGTCTTGTTTGATGAGCAGAATGCGCAACCGCTACCACCTGAGCATGCTTCTTAGACATACTGGATGAGTAGCCACGAACACCATCTTTTCGGTTTGCTCAAAACACATCTTATAGTACTTCTGAAACCACAGTGCTTTTGCTACTACTTGTTCCTGCTTCTTGATTCTTCGGTTTAGCTTCTGATACTTTCTTCTGTAATTTCATAATTGAAACTTGGTGGTTATCATCAACAAACCAAGAGATAGTAGCAATCAAATAAGTGTTGTTATGCACGTTACTTAAGAATAAGAAACAAATAATACTTACATGTAGCTCGAGTGCACTAGGATGCACACTCCCATCACGCCGCTGGTGTCCCAACAACCACTTGTCTGTAGTGTCTTTTGGTATTTGTAGAATGCCCGAATCATCCTACAAAAATAGTTTATCATATTAGCACAGAAACTTTATCGTTATACTAACCATTATTTATAGATCAAATAAACTTACCAGATTATATTTCTTGTTGGCATATGAGCATCGCCCAAGTGTATGGCAGACAGTGGCTTGTTTTCTGCGACTTGAATTGGCAGCATTCTTTGCGATCGTCTCAGGTTTCTTCTAAAAATCAACAAACTCATGCCAAACATTCCGATTAATCCCAGGTGGAACTTTATCTCTCCAAGATTCCCAAATTTCGGGAGTAAGTTCTAGTGGTTCCGGTACTTCAGTTTCTTCCTCCGGTACAATAGACCCATCCTCAGATAATGCAGGCCTCTTCTTTGATATTTTCTTACTTACTCCTCTGACCATATCCCTCAAGTCATTATTATGTCTCCGGTACAATGATGGAAATCCTAGTACTATAATAGGGCGGCAAAGATCTAGGTCGATAGGAAATTCAAACTCCCCCTAAAATACAATTTATGTTGATAAACACCAACTACAATAACATCAATCGTAGTAGAAATAAAAATGTCAACAATTTCAGGAATATAAGTAATACCAATAAAGCTTGCCAAACATCATCTATGAAATTACGAGGCACGAGCCTCCAGTCAGTGAAGTTAATAGGAATATGAATTCTTATGAACTCTCCTGCTCTAGTAGATAATTTTGTAGCACTCTCTCTGACAGGCTTCAAACCGTCGTCAAATGTGATGCAATACTTCGTTTTAACTGAAAAAGAGCTGGGCATGTTTTGCTGTGATGCTGAATCTCTAGAAGAGCTGGACATGTTGTACTGCAAAGAGAAATATGAAGTATTAGTAAAATCACAGTAAGGAGCAATATTCATACCCAATAAAAATCAAACTACAAAGAGCAGAAAGTATTTCATGATTTCATCGTACGCCAAAAATCACAATAAACACAAAATTGTTGTGATTTTCCTGTTAAAGAAAGCAAAGATACATTCTGACCCAATAATAAAAATACAATTACGACAAAATCAACATTTAACTACTGCGTGTTACTAGGAAAGATTTCAAATGCGGTTCATCCTGAAATATCGACTGTAATTCTCCAAATTCGGGCTTCAATAAGTCATCTGCTAGTCTAGTTATCTTCCTTGGAGATTGAATTACAACAGACTATCTGTGGTCCTCCAAATCTGTCGAATAAAACACTTGAGATGCCTCAAAGTCGAGTATGGCAGGTTCATCAAAGTCACCATCTGAACTTCGAAATTATTCAAATTAACCAAGACCAAGTTGGAATCTGGACACATTTTACACCCGTGACTCTTGTTCTCGACCTTCACCCAATCGCAGTAAAATACCACCTCTTTAAAATCTATGTAGTCAAGCTCTAATATCTGTTTGACCACACCATACCACTTGGTCACACCATCAACGAGGTTTTTATCTTTACTACTTGCCCTATATGTTGTAGTTGCTTCCATACAAACACCACTATCTTGTGCGAGGCGACTTGACTCATTTGACTTGGATGAGAAGGTATAACCATTGACCTTGTACTTGTTATATTCCTGTGCTCCAACTGGACCTTTTATATAACGCCACAATTTGGAGTTCATTTTGCGCTCTTTCACCAACTGGAGTATTACAAGACTTGTCAGTTACAATGAATATATAAAAAACTGACGAGCTTATAGGAAATCAACCAAGTCTCAAAATGGTTGCCTTATAATACAACCATTTTAAGAAATTTGTTTGTCTGTGTATTTCGTTGCTCGTGCTCCCATTTGTATCAATCAATAACTCATCACAGTATTCACTGCAAACCAATAACACGATTGCAAGAAGCAAGTCATATCATTGTCAAGTAAAAGAGTGACAAGGAATGTAAGTCTAGTTGTAAAACAAGTCTAAACAAACAGTTCTATCAGCACAAGCTAACCGAGTATTTGTAACTAGTTCACTAAGTTGTCTACGAATTTGCATAAAAATGTTCCCTACTGACACAACTACAAATAGCTAAGAGAAGCTAGAGTTTGATGGCATTTCAAGAAATTTGACTCAAATATAAAAGGTACTTACGCATAGTAATCTGCAAGACCTTCTACTTCACGACGAAATAACACCCATCTAACTATCTGTATGAACTGTACATCAGATAGAGTGGCTGATGATGTGATTTTATGTTGTTGTAGAAAATGGTAGTAAAAGTTCGTTCAACTCGGGCTTGTAAAGGTTTGATTTAAGAAAACTCCAAAAATGAAGATAATATATACACAAGTTTGTCACGATATCGAGAGATTACTGGGACTCAGATTTCACCACTAATCACATTCAATTGGTTCATACAATGATTCATAACGGTTCTAGCTCTTTTGTTGACTCTTTTCTTTGCCAAAAATAGATTTTGTAAAATATCAATTGTAAATCACAAGCATGGTGCATCAAAAGTTCTAAGTCTAAGCATACACTATCAAACGAAATCACAAATAATTAATAAAAATCATAAATCGATTAAATCAATGCAAAAGTCATAGAGAATCGACTATAGTTACCAATCAATTGTGAAACATGGCTTCCTCCATTGTCCCAGTGATGGGGTTTAGCTCATAATGGTGAAAACACGCTCAAAATAATAATCCATGGCTCAATAGGTGTTTTATTGGATAAAAATAATATTACAGCGGATTCGCAACGCTGTAAAGGCGTTACAGAACCAACTGTTACAATGATTTAAGACTGTAGAAGAACGACAGTTGTATAGTGTAGAATAATCTGAGACCGTTCAAGCTCGTCCAATGTTCTTCACTTTCTTCTTCTTCAGCAGCAGCAGCTAGCTACTCTGCAATTCCTATTCTTCGCCTCTGCAGCCTCTGTCCGGTCCCCCAAAGTCTCGACTCCCCTGATCGAACTCCCAACAGCCTATATATACACATCAACACAATCAAATCCCGAGAAATCTTCCATTTTCCTTCTCTGCACGTAACCGAGATGAATATCTTTTTATTCCCCATTTTATCTCTGCTTTACGCATCAATTGATTTGGTAATACTCCAAACTAATAAATTTAAATCCCAGGATCGTTGGACTCTCCAATCTCGCCAGAACTTCCAAGTATATCTCGGAAAATCCCGAGATATTTTCTTCACCTCTGTTTAATCGTATCAACCCATATCTTCCTCTTCTATCGATTCCAAAACACGTATAATCCCTGTTTTCGTTAAACAGGTCATTCCCAAACAAATACCGTGATAATCTCCATAAGAACTCAACTAGATCACTTAAGAAAACAATCCCGTGATGACTTCTCTCTGTATGAGCCAAACTCAATGATTCAGCCAAATTCGATCAAAACAAAACCCATTACCAGCCCTGTTAGACCAAAAGGAAGATACCAATTTAATTTTAGCCCTTTAGTCTCATTATAGATCGCCCAAATCACAAACCCTAATCTGCTGCCTTTGAAAACCATTTTTCCCGCCTTTTTTCTGAATTTGAAAGGTAGGGGATGAGTGCCCCTTATCCAGACGTCGTGTGCCTTTAACACCTGGGTGTCCTGGAGTGTAAATAACAATTAGGGTGCCCCTTATCAATGGTGTACCCCTTAGTAATTGAAGCGCCCCTTATCCAAATGAGGAGTCCGAATAGTAATTTTCTCCCACGAGCGCAAATACCACTTTTCGGGCCAATTTTCCCGCAAAAGCTTATTTCTCCAAAAACACCTACAAAAACATAAAAAGCCATAATAAATACAAAATCGAGCACTAATAATATATACAATTGAGATTATATTAGACACAAAAATGTGTCTATCAAATACCCCAAACTTATTATTTGCTAGTCCTCGAGCAACCGAAATAAATAAAATCCTAACTCATTTGTCGCAGCATCGTCGATTGCATTTAGCGTATGCAATAAGCCTTTAAACCCCTAGGTGGACCTAGTGGCCGAGTTATAGTCTCGGGAGGGTTTACCATAGGTGTACCCACAAAACCTTTATACTCCAGACCCTAATTATCTACGCAGAACCTTGGAAGGCACTAAAGAATCTCCTTGGTTGGCATACTTATTGACTACAGGAGGAAGTACCCTAATGCGAAATTCCAATTGCTGTACACGAGTTTGCACTCAAGCATACTAAAATTCATATATAAGTCACAAAGCTCTACTCAGATAGTGTCTGGACATCATAACCGGAGTCAACCAATCACATGGACAGATTAAGAGATGGGTATAGAAAAACATAGATGGTTTTGATGTTGACTAAGGTGAACGGTGTTTCTCATATCTGTCTGAAGGCCACTGCCAAAATGAACCTATCCTAATGGACTGAGATACTAGTCTGACTAATACCAACACACTGGAATATACAAGGGAACCAGTGGTCGATAATCCTAACTCTAGGTCAACTCAGCTGGCATATACAAGGGTTCCAGTGGTCGACTTTATTGAATTTATTCCGGTTGGTCTGATGGTCTAGTCTCATTTTTTTTTTTTCAACTTTTTTTTTTTTCGGTATCTCAATCACCCTATTTCACCCTAGCAGTGGTAACAACTTGAATCGTGAGCCCCACCTAATCACTTAGACAAAAAAAATTTAAAGAAAACAAAATAAAAAAAAGAAGTGAAAAGGATTCAACGAGATATGGCGAAACTACCATGTTTTTTCTTTAATTCTAACACCTGAGCTCTGTGCTTTTATGAATAGACTCTTTAGATGTTTCCATCTAATCAGATTGGTTCCTTAACTCCTACAACCAAAATGCTTCCATCCACTTAGATTGGTTAGTGCCATCCTTAATAAGCATAAATTTCTAGGCTCTGGAGTTTATCAATGCAACTAAAAAGTTTCTCCCATACCCCCAAACTTAAATCTAACATTGTCCTCAATGTTCTAAAGATAAAATTAAAAGCATGAACAAGGGCATTTACCATTTGAAGTAAAAGAGTTAAGGAAAGATATTACCGTGTCGCATGAATGTTGGGTTACCTCCCAAGAAGTGCTAAGTTTAACGTCTTCAGCCAGACTAAGAAAGGATTAGTCACCTTATAAAATCATAAAGTAATAGCCGAAATTTTTGTGGGTCATCGAAACCAAATAAAGCTATCACAAGTAAAAGGAATCTGCAACATGCCAAGAAAATTAACAAATAAAGCACACCCTTGTCTAGTTTCCTGATTAAGACAACTACATCTAGCTGTGGTTCAGGTTCAGGTTCTATAACTGGGTCCAAATAAAATATTTTCATGGTTTGGATTTCCTCGTATCTAAGACCGATTCGGGTTTTAAAGTATGTAAAAACTCAAATAAGAACTTAGAAGCACATAATAATAACCTGAATAATTGCGGATCCTGAAAGTCAATCAGTTTTGACTCACACAATTGACCATGATGAAACTGGCAGTCAATCTTAAGCAAATGTATCGATACTAATTTCCTAAAGTACTTAGGCTCAGTCTTAAAACTTAATAATTGACACATCTGAAACTTATACGTTCCCACAATTGGTTGAAAAATATTTGGTGGGAAAACAAAGTCAATCTGGGTATCATAACTGGCTAAACCACATCAACCAGAGGATGGGTTTCTAACAACTGAACTTCCTTATGGACATCACTAGGTTCAGGAAATCGTGTATGAAGATAATCTTTTAAAATGGTTGAGGCACAAATGTCAAGTCCCAAGTGAGGGACCTTTCTAAGAGTTAAGGCACATGGAGAATGATAATCACCCCCAAACTTAGAGTTTTCAGTGTCTCTAGAAAGACTAGTCACAACTTCCCTAATTTCAAGGTCATCTGATTCCTGAAAATGGTCAATTGATTCTTCTAAGTCAGGTTCATCCTCACTCATCTCTACGAGTTCATTTTCTTTATCTAAGACTAATGTTTCTAAATCGTTAGACTCTAAAACAATATTCTCAGAATAAACTCGTTCCTCAAAAGTATCATCAGCTTCGTAATCATAAGGGAATACTACATCGTCTAAAAACGGGGGTATCTCTAGTCAAATCCTCGTCCTTTTGAATAGGTGAATAATTATTAAAATTATTTGGATTTGAACTAGAAATATTATCATTATTAAGCTCAATTGGAGTAACAAAATTCCTGATCACTATGCGTACTTATTTCAAATTCTTCCTCAACACTATCCTCATCATAATCATCATTATAATAACATGAAAATGGTTGAACCTCATCTAAAGTAGTGTTACAAATTCTAACCTCGTCATCTTGATTATGCAAATAACTATCCTCATTTTCAAAGGTACTATTGGAAACACTATATTGGAAATTAAAACTATCTTGAGCATTTCTTTCTTGGGCCTCTAACAAGCATTTTCTCGAGTCGATTCACATGACTTCCCGATTTTATCTAGGAAAGAAGGTTCACACGTTGCATTGCTTTCGTCCATAACTAAGTTATTCATTTCGCTAACTTACGTGTCGCCTCAGCCTAACTTACGTGTTGACTCTAGTAGAGAGGAATTTTGCTCGTACGATTACTTGGCATGTGGATAGTAATTGGGCTCATCATGGTATGAGCCATAACCTTGAAAAGGTTGATGTTCCCAACCACTATTCACACTATGGTCAAAGTAGTAACGTCCATTTTGAAACTCGCCGGATATTCGTTGTATTGGCTATTGTAATACCGGTTCGACATTCTATTTGCAGGGGTGTGAGTTGTCACACAAAAATAAAACCCACCGACAGGGATTCGTGGGTGGATAGAGTCTTACCTTCCGCACTGACAGGCGATGAACCGTTGAAGTCGACTCAGGCCACCGACTCCGATGTCAGTGTACGAACCCGAGGGGCCGAGACAGTATCGTAACTGTCGTCCTTCCCTGCAAACAGTTTATATTTAATTTGTAACCCTTCCTTAGGGTTTTAAAATAATGTCCAATCCAAAAGAAAAATAAAGTCCAAAAATTGAAATGTCCAAAAATAAAAAGAAAAATTACAAAAATACAACCCTATTTACAGTTTCTAAAAAGAGATAAAGTCTAAATAAAATAAATATGTACAAAATCTTCTTCACGCCTTGGATTCCTCTTTTCTTTCCTTCTTGGCGATGCTTTCCTTTTATAGCACTTTTTCTATCCTTGTAGCTTCGCTTCAAATCTGAAAAGAATCAAAAAATACCAAAGGCGTAAAAGAGAACAAAAAAAATATAAAAAAAATATAAATATAAATAACTCTAAAACCTAAAACCTAAATACAAGTCCGCGTCGGCGGCGCCAAAAATTGATGTGATTTTATGTTGTTGTAGAATATGGTAGTAAAAGTTCGTTCAACTCGGGCTTGTAAAGGTTTGATTTAAGAAAACTCCAAAAACGAAGATAATATATACACAAGTTTGTCACGATATCGAGAGATTACTGGGACTCAGATTTCACCACTAATCACATTCAATTTGTTCATACAATGATTCATAACGGTTCTAGCTCTTTTGTTGACTCTTTTCTTTGCCAAAAATAGATTTTGTAAAATATCAATTGTAAATCACAAGCATGGTGCATCAAAAGCTCTAAGTCTAAGCATACACCATCAAACGAAATCACAAATAATTAATAAAAATCATAAATCGATTAAATCAATGCAAAAGTCATAGAGAATCGACTATAGTTACCAATCAATTGTGAAACATGGCTTCCTCCATTGTCCCAGTGATGGGGTTTAGCTCATAATGGTGAAAACACGCTCAAAATAATAATCCATGGCTCAATAGGTGTTTTATTGGATAAAAATAATATTACAGCGGATTCGCAACGCTGTAAAGGCGTTACAGAACCAACTGTTACAATGATTTAAGACTGTAGAAGAAGTTTTATAGTGTAGAATAATCTCGAGACCGTTCAAGCTCGCCCAATGTTCTTCACTTTCTTCTTCTTCAGCAGGTAGCAACTAGCTACTCTGCAATTCCTATTCTTCGCCTCTGCAGCCTCTGTCCGGTCCCCCAAAGTCTCGACTCCCCCGATCGAACTCCCAACAGCCTATATATACACATCAACACAATCAAATCCCGAGAAATCTTCCATTTTCCTTCTCTGCACGTAACCGAGATGAATATCTTTTTATTCCCCATTTTATCTCTGCTTTACGCGTCAATTGATTTGGTAATACTCCAAACTAATAAATTTAAATCCTGATACATTTGGACTCTCCAATCTCGCCAGTAAACTTCCAAGTATATCTCGGAAAATCCCGAGATATTTTCTTCACTCTCGTTTAATCGTATCAACCCATATCTTCCTCTTCTATCGATTCTAAAACACGTACAATCCCTGTTTTAGTTAAACAGGTCATTCCCAAACAAATCCCGTGATAATCTCCATAAGAACTCGACCAGATCACTTAAGAAAACAATCCCGTGATGACTTCTATGTGTTTGAGCCAAATTTGATGATTCAGCCAAATTTGATCAAAACAAAACCCATTACCAGCCCTGTTAGACCAAAAGGAAGATACCCATTTAATTTTAGCCCTTTAGTCTCATTATAGATTGCCCAAATCACAAACCCTAATCTGCTGCCTTTGAAAACCATTTTTCCCGCCTTTTTTCTGAATTTGAAAGGTAGGGGATGAGTGCCCCTTATCTAGACATCGTGTGCCTTTAACACCTGGGTGTCCTGGAGTGTAAATAACAATTAGGGTGCCCCTTATCAATGGTGTACCCCTTAGTAATTGAAGCGCCCCTTATCCAAATGAGGAGTCCGAATAGTAATTTTCTCCCACGAGCGCAAATACCACTTTTCGGGCCAATTTTCCCGCAAAAGCTTATTTCTCCAAAAACACCTACAAAAACATAAAAAGCCATAATAAATACAAAATCGAGCACTAATAATATATACAATTGAGATTATATTAGACACAAAAATGTGTCTATCAGCTGACTTATCTCCAAACCCCTCGGGGCCTTCATCGCTGTACACAGAATCGGCATCCAAGAAAGCTTCCCGTATAGCTTTGTGATTTCCATCCTTGGAGTTTGCGACGTGCTCCATTGCATAAACCACACCTTCAGATGTAAGATGATTTTCTTTGATCGAACCTTGTGGTAACGCTTGTTGCTTGGAATGTTCTTAAAAAGTTTCATTGCCCCGCATAACAACATAATTCTTAAGTTTTTATACCACAAACAAATTGAAGTATGGAACTACATGTGATCAAAATATTTGAAAGCAATTACCTCTCGAATGGATACATCCATCGGAATCTAACCGGTCCGCAAGCTAGAGCTTCGTCGAAAGATGCACCACCAAGTGGATGCTAATAAGAAAAACGATGGCGGAAATTACTTTTCCAAACACACAATTCCTCGCAACCATGTATTTGGCTTGTTGAAGTTCGTTTTTGATCTTTCGAGCACAATATTCTAAAGAACAAACTGATTTGTCAAGAGCTCTCCGGAAAGGTCCGGTAGCGGGAAAGCATGTTGGAGCAAAGACAAGCAAAGCAGATATTCCATAATCATATGAAAGTCATGCGACTTTAGACAATGCAGACCAGGAGGTTGAAGAGTGACATTGTTTCCAAGATTTGACGAGAACCCATATCTTCAAAAAGTCATTTCTCTCCTTCTTGCTCAAAATATAAGGAGCGTCAGGTACGATGTCTTTATCAGTTTCTGGATCTTGGTAATCCATTGACCACTCGAATATTGAGCCTTCATGTCTTTCCTAGCACACACACTATCTTTCTATTTCTTCTTTAAGTCGAGAAAAGCATCTATAAGATGTTCAGTAACATTCTTCTCAACGTGCATTACATCAAGACAATGACGATATTCATTATAAACCCAAGTTGGAATATCCAACAACCTCGACCTCTTGTAAAACGCTTTAATTGGTGAATCAATATCATCGCAATCAACTTCATAAAAATCTCTCTTTCTCTTCTTACCATCTATGGTAAGCTTACCAGGAACATAATGAACATGACTAGTCTTCGCCATTACTTCTTGTCCGGTTAATCGAACTGGTGCAAGTCCCTTCTCCTTTGTTTTGAGTCCCATATACTTGCCTGACCTAAAAAGAGGGCACTAAAATTCTCAGTACTAAAATTCTCAGTACTAATGCAATTCGTTTTTAATTGACCAGTCAAAATTTCGAAATTTAAGAACTGAATTGATCATAAATGACCAAACCAAGCTTGACAAAAAATGAAGAACTAATCAGCTACACCTAAACTTTGTAGGATTAACAGATGCAAAACACTAATCAGCCTAAAGTTTACGCCAAAAACACAAAAACATATACAAAAAGAATAATCAAAAGAATTAAAGAACTTTTCATCATGTAACTGACCTGAAAGGATGACTCGTCTTCAGAAATCTTCGGAAATTTCTGTACACAATCTTGCGGGAGTGAGGTAACCAATTACTTTCCGTCTCATCTGCACAACCAGGGCATGCTTTGTAACCATGAACTACACACCCAAAAATATTTCCATAAGCTGGTAAATCATGAATACCCCACGTAAGAATTGCTCTCAACTTGAATGTCTCTGTTGAATATATATCGAAAGCATCAACACCCTCCCAAAGTTCTGTTAGGCCCTCTATCAATACTTGAAGAAAAACGCAAATGTCTTGACCCGGCGCCTTTGGTCCTGGTATTAGTAGCAATAAGATCTGAAACTCTGCCTTCATACATAGCGATGGTGGCAAATTGTAAAGAACCAATATAACAGGCCAACAGTTGTAACCGGTAGATTGGATGCCGCGAGGACTAAAACCATCTGTCGAGATTCCAAGCCACACATTTCGCGCTTCACTTGCGAAATCAGGAAACCTTGTCTTCATGTTCTGCCACTGCAAGGAGTCTATTGGATGACGCATATAGTCATAAGAAGCTTCTGCTCGATCATGCCACGTCATATCTTCAGAGATCCAAGGTATGGTATAAAATTTCTTAAGTCTTTCTGGTAGTGGAAAATGTCTCAATACTTTCTCGGGCTATTTTGTTACCTTTAATATTCCATCTTTCCCCTGTTTGACTTTGTACCTTGATGCTCTACAAGTCGGACACTCTACCGCATTCTCATGTTCTTTACGGAATAACACACAATGGTTAACACAAACATGTATATTTTCAGCCTTCATTCCAAGATCTTGCAATATCTGTTTCATTACGGGGTATTTTGCAGAGAAAGTGTTTCCTTCTGGAAACCATTTTCTGAGTAATCCCAAAAGTTGAGTAACACTATTACCAGACCAGCCAAAAGTCTTCTTTAAACGATGCAGTTCGATGATGACAGAAAGTGTTGTCTCGCTATTCTCACATGTTGGATATATCTTCTTTTCTGCTAACTTTTTGTACTTATCGTGTTTGTTACCAAGGTTAGTGTGACGGATCAGAAAAATCTGGACTTCCAGCGAACCGGGTTTCGGCCCGCATAGCAAACTCCGACTCTCTGATACGTCACTCAAGTAACCAGACCTTCAATTTCTTCTGAGCAACTCGAATTTGAATCACCCAAACTGCATTATAAGCATGCACACTTAGTATTTATTCTCCAATTATGAGAGACGACCAGTTGTCAAAATGAGAGATGACCAGTTGCCAATTCTAAGATTTCCATGGCCAGTTGCCACTGCTAATAACATGTCCAGTTTCCACCACTAATAACTCTCATGGCCAGTTTCCACCACTAATATTTCCATGGCTAGTTGCCACCACTAATAACATGGCCAGTTGCCACCACTAATGACTCTCATGGCCAGTTTCCACTACTAATAACATGGCCAGTTGCCACCACTAATAACTCTCATGGCCAGTTGCCACCACTAATATTTCCATGGCCAGTTGCCACCACTAATAACGTGGCCAATTGCCACCACTAATGACTCTCATGGCCAGTTGCCACCACCAATAACTCTCATGGCCAGTTGCCACCACCAATAACTCTCATGGCCAGTTGCCACCACGAATAACTCTCATGGCCAGTTGCCACTACTAAGATTTCCATGGCCAGTTGCCGGTGACAAGCTAGGTTGCAATCATCTCCGGATAGATGGTATGAACTGCCAAAACAGCAACCAATCTTTCAAATTATATGAACACCCTTGTAGAGTTGTGTTGAACCGCATAACGGCTGCCTACGTACCCCTCTCCGTTGCTCAAAGGGATCAAGCACGACCGTAGTTCGTCTTATTTAGATTAGATAGTATGAACTGTTTACACAATAGTAACTATCTCTAATCTCAGCAGCAACTTAGATAATAGGGATAGTTACTAAATAAATGGTGAGATGTCAGCACCTGTACTCGCACCTGTACCTGCAACTTAAACTTAATATTAGCCTACAATTGTGTTAGATGTCGCCATGCATTTTCATTTTTCAAGTACCCCAAAATAAATAATTACGTTGAGGTCATGTGAACAACACTTTCATTCTTTGACTATCCGTACATACTCTTACCACAAGCACCATTAGCTAATCCATTGGTCTATTTAATGATGACTTAACACTACACCAAATCCAGCTTTTTGCAACGTTTCATTTTTCACGTTTGCAACGTATATATACGTGGCATCAATTTATCCGTTGCTGCAAACAGAAGATACGTTGCACTAATCCTAATTACTAAAAAGAAAAAAAAGAAATTAGGACGCGCTTGCCTTTATTAGAATAACTGAGCGCTTAAATGTCTTTTCAAATCTTATTATCCTCTTATTTCTTCTATTTTCATTTACATTATTTTCTTTATCTCTCTCTCTCTCTCCGTCTCTCGTCGAGTTCTTCTCCTCTTCCATTTTTTCTTTCTCTTCTACTAGAAGGAAATGTGCGAAATCAAAATCCGCAGGAATCAAAACCCGTAGAAATCAAAACCCATTTTATCCTGAACCTAAATCTCATAATCAAAACTTATTTTTTGGAAATCAAACCTAATCTTACAATAACTCACCCAAAACTTAGAAATCATTTTCTTCTCAAAAGTTAATTTTGTTAGGTGTGTTTGGTTCTAAACTGAAATTTCTTTCTCTAGTGATGAACTAATGGATCCTGCAGGGTATAACCTTAATCTTGTTACTTTTTTGTTATTGCTATTATCGCTTTATTTTGACCTAATTTTATTATGTGCAGATTTTGCAGTTTTTGTCTTTGTTTACTGTAATTGGTTGAGTTTTAAAGTGTGGGTAGAGCTGTCAACGGGCCAAGCTAGGGTCAACCCTAACCCTAGTACTATTCATCTACAAGCCCAAAATCTCAACCCTAGCCCTAGACGGGTTGGCTTGGCGGGTTAACGGGTTGGCTTGTTTTATTAAGCCACACAAAATTCAAGTATTTCTATTTAAAAATAATTTTATTTTTTTGGTGCTAATGAATCAATTTATTTTGGATTTGATATCTCTATTTTATTGATATGGAATGTGAAGGGATTGATGATCTAAAATAATACAAAGGATTTAATTACTAATTGTTATTCGTTAATATGTATATAATAAACGTAAAATGTGTTTTTTATTTCTTAGGTGTAGGCTTCTTTGGTTCTATTGAATGTAAATTTCAAGTTATTGGTTGTCATTCAATTGTAAATAAGATATAAATTTCAGATTATTGAAAAAATATAAAATGATATCACGGGAATTTTTTTTTGTGAGCGAAAAAATCACAAAAAATCAGACATATGACTATATGAGCATATACTCACGGGTTGACCCTAGCTTGGCTTGTTTTCTACTAGGGCTAGATATGCTAACCCTAGCCCGGCTTGTTTAGCCAACGGGAAAAGCCGAGCCGGGTTGAAACAAGCCAAGCTAGGTCCAACCCGCAAGCCGGGTTTAAAATTGACAGCTCTAAGTGTGGGTTTCCTGTAGGAGCAGAATATCGCGACATCAATACTTCGCGAGAGTAATAAACGACTACATTGCGAAGGCGTCGCAGGGAAGTAATATAAATGACGCAATGGATGACGATAGCCAAAACATGAGAAAAGTATGAAGACTTGGTGAGATCTAGGAGTGTCGCAAGGAAAAACGTTTATAACACTCGCGACACTTCGCGAGTGATTCCCGAAAATAAAGGACAACTTAGCTGTCATCCATTGTATACTGCCCTATATAAAGGGTTGAGCCAGTTTGTTGTAGGAGGGGTCTTTTTGAATTGTTAAGCAAGTCATTAGGAGAGAGAAAATTAAGAGGGATTGTAATTTCTTTAGCTCTGTTCTACATTACTTTGTAAATCTTTCAAGTAACAATTAATAAAACACATTATTATTCATCTTCAAATGGATTGATTAAGAAAATTCGAGTGAGGGGTGTAGTGTAGGATTTCCTGCAACTACATATGCGCTAGAAACAGGGATTGAAGAAGATTGAAGATCGTAGAGTGCAGTTAAAATCGTTTAAATAAAGAAAATGAGAAAGGAAAATGTTAAATCAGATGAGGTAGAGGAGTTAAGAAACAAGGAATATAATGGAGATATGGAATACAATTTAATTACAAAAGCAATGGTTAATGAATTCCACGAAAATATTAGAGGAAGGATACATAAACGAGACTTTGAAGGAAAGAAGATTATAGATGAGGAGAAGACATCGTCTTTGAAGGGATGGGAAAAACAGAAAATAACGTTCACAGCAGCAGAAGTGCCTAGAGAAAGTTTGAATCATACATCTCCATTAGTGATCACGATAAATGCAAGCAGAAAAAGAGAAGAATCAAAGAAAAGCAAGCGGAAGAATGGGCAATAAAAATGTAACTTTGGTGGATACGGGAGTTTGGTGAGTATCATGTTTTAACATACCTACAAAAAATTAGGATATAAAGATGAAGAAATGAGTTCCCCAAGATATTATATCCACGGTTTTGGAAAATCTATAACAGTACCTAAAGGAGAGATAAAATTACGAATTTTACTCGGAGAAATTGAAACACAAGTAACATTAAGTGTAGTGGATATGGAATCGCCGTACCACATATTGTTAGGAAGACCTTGGGTACATGCAATTAAGGCGGTAGCGTCAACACTCCATCAATACATCAAATTTCCTATGCCGAGTGGAATTGGTGAAATCAGAGGAGATATTGATAAAGGAAAAATATATCATCAAATCGAAGTAAAGCATTATGAAGGGCAAGTGAAGAAGCGAAAAGATCGCAGGAAGATGATAAAAGCAGCTAAGAAAGAAGAAGAATTTAGAATTTACATGATAAGAGCGAAAGAGGGAAAAGGAATACCTAGCGAAATCATGGGAAAAGGGAGTGAGTTCACGAAGGAAATGAAAGGACCAACTCCTATGGGAGAACCAAAGTCTAGTTATGTCGCAGTAGAACAAACAAAAGAAGTGAATGTTGGAACCGAGGAGGAGCCTAAAATCTTAAAAATTGGGACTAAAATGGAAGCGGATGAAGAGAGAAGAATGTTGATTTCTTTTGAGATTACAAAGATATTTTCGCATGGGATATGGATGAAATGCCTAGAATAGATCCATCAGTGGCTTGCCATAAATTGGAAATTGACAAGAATGTAAAACCATTTAAACAAAGAATTAGAAAGATCGCGACAGCATATCATCCTCAAATAGAAGAAGAATTGCAGAAAATGTTGGACGCAGGAATCATTAGACAAGCAAAATATCCCGAATGGATAGCAAATATGGTTATAGTCCCAAAGAAGAAAAAGGAATAAGAATTTGTATAGACTTTACTTGATCTAAACAAAGCTTGTCCTAAAGATAGTTTCCCATTACCAGATATTCCACAATTGGTTAAAGCAGCGGCAGGAAACGAAAGGATATCATCTCTTGATGGATATAAGGGTTACAATCAAATTCCTCTTGCCGAAGAAGATCAAGAACATACTGCTTTCTTTGCTCCACGAGGATTGTACTATTATACAAAAATGCCGTTTGGTCTGCGAAATGCCGGTGCGACATACCAAAGAATGGTGGAAAAGGTGTTCGGATGGATACACAAAACATTAGAGGTGTACGTAGATGATATGTTAATAAAAAGTAAAAAAGCAAAAGATCATGTACAGGATTTGAAAGAAATTTTTGAACAAATGAGGCAATTTAATATCAAAGTAAACCCAGAAAAATGTACCTTTGGAGTCGCCTCTGGAAAATTTTTAGGGTACATTGTATCCAAAGAAGGAATTCAAGTCGATCCAGAGAAAGTATAAGCAGTTCGCGATATGCCAACACCGGCGACAGTAAAAGATGTTCAAAAGTTAAACGGGTTGTTAGCCTCGCTAGGGAGGTTCATCTCGCGATCATCTGACAAATGCAAGCACTTTTTCAATATCCTTAGGAAGGGATCGAAATTCAAATGGACAGATGAGTGCGAGAAAGCCTTGCAAGGAATAAAGGAACATTTAATGGATATATCAATTTTTCAAAAAGCAGAAGAAGGAGAAGAATTGTTGATCTATCTAGCGACAACTTCGCATGCATTAAGTGCAGTGTTACTGCGAGTGGACGAAGGAGTAGAAAAACCAATTTATTACATCAGCAAAACCTTCAATGTCAAGAAAAGAATTACTCAAAAATTGAAAAATTAATCTTGGCATTAGTTTATGCAACATTTAAGCTTCAGTATATATTTTCAAGCGCATGTTGTTAAGGTGGTGACAAAAATACCGATAGAATCGTAATGAAGAATTCAAAGAGGTCGGGAAGAGTTGAGAGATGGAATGATCAAATAAGTCATTGCAAACTCAAATATGAAATACTATCTTCGCCAAAATCACAAAGTTGTCGCAGACTTTCTAGCAGAATTTCCATTGGAAGAAGATGAATCAGTGGAAGAAATGATGGATGTGGAAGAAGAACACGGAGATCCAAAAGATTTGTTGACAGAACCGAATAGATGGGAAATATTAGTAGATGGGTCATCAAATGGACAAGGAAATGGAATAGGAATTGTTGTGATATCGCATGAGAGGGCAATAAAATAGCTCTTTCTTTCAGATTGGAGTTTGCATCAACAAATAATGAAACAGAATATGAAGCTATAGTACATGCTTTGCGATTTGCAATAGAAATGAAACTGGAGAATGTGAGAATTACAAGTGATTCACAATTGGCAATTCGCCGATAAAAGAAGAATATGCCATAAAAGAATTGTCTTTGCAAAAATATAAGAAACTTGTTGACGAGTTGTCGATGCGAGATACCAAGAATAAAGTGGAGACATATATCAAGGAGAAATAATAGGCTCGCAGACGCTTTTGCCTTTATATCAAGTATGATGACAGATCCGATCGCGAGAAATATTAAAATACAAACACTTTTGATCAGTCAATTGACAAAAAAGAAGAACAAGAAACTGATGTAATGGTAGTAGAGGATGGAACACAAACATTTTGCGAAGAAGATTGGAGAGCAGAGCTTCATGCATATTTGATGACAGGAGAGACACCCAGAAATAGATTGGAGACACACAAATTAAAAAGCCGTGCAACAAATTATGAATTAAGAGATGGAGTGCTATACCGACGATCTTTTAACGGGCCTTCACTTAGATGCTTAACAAGAAAGGAAGGGGAAATCATATTGAAGATGTTGCATAGTGGGGATGCTTTGGTAATCATAGCGGAGGAAGATCTTTAGCACATAAAGAAAAATGCGGGGTTATTATTGGCCATATATGCATGAGGACGCAAAACAAGTGTCAAGGCGTTGCGAGGATTATCAAAGGCATGGGAAGAAAATACATGCACCGGGAGCTCCGTTAAGTTCTTCAACAAGTGTCCGGCCATTTGGAAAATGGGGTTTAGACATTGTAGGACCATTTTTACCAGAACGGACAGAGAATATATTTAATTGTCGCTACAGATTATTTCACAAAATGGGCAGAGGTGAAAGCGGTACAACATATTCGCGATAAGGATGTTTTTACTTTCATATTTGAGAACATTATATGCAGATTTGGGATTCCAGCACAGTTGGTATCTGACAATGGGAAGCAGTTTGAAGGACAAAATATAGAATTGCTGCTTAATGCATTTCAGATACGATGTGGGAAATCAACTCCCTCTATACCCGTTGAGCTAATGGTCAAGGTAAGCGACAAATAAAACAATCGCAGACATATTGAAGAAAAAGTTAGAAGGATACAATAAAGGATGGTGCGAACAAGTACCCAATGCGGTATGGGCTTATAATACAACTAGAAGAGAAGCTACAAGCATGTCCCCTTCGTTTAACATATGGAGTTGAAGTTTGTACTCCCGACAGAAGTTAAGATTCCAACTACAAAGAAAGAAGCTTGGGAGAAAAATCTCAGTGCGGGTAACATTTTAATCAAGTTAGATGAATTAGAAGAGAAAAGAGAGAGAGCATTACAACATATGGAGAATTATCAGCGAAGATTGGCCAGAGAATATAACAAGCGTGACAAGATACGTGAATTTCACCAGTGACTTGGTGTCTGCGAGAAACACCTATATATCGAGAAAATGGTGGCAAGCTGACAAGAAAATGGGATGGACCTTATATTATCAAGGAGATAGTTGGCACAGGGGCATATAGATTGATGGATCCTGAAGGCAAAGATGTAGGGCCAAAACTAAATAGGCCATGGAATAGGTTATATCTTAAGAAATATTACCCATAGAAGATGGGTGAAATGGAATGAGCCTGTGATGTAATGTTTTTACGACAGATAGATTGCGAGATCAAAGGAAATAAAGCAAGATTATGCGATAGCTTCGCAAGCAGAATGAATGCTTGAATGAATTAACAAAAATGAATGAGTGAGTGAATGGGACGAACCTTTATGGCGTACACCTTAGTTCGCGAATGATATTTCGCAAGAGGCAAATGTAAGACCTAAAGTGCGTCATATAAGGGGTATCTCTTGACATGGCTCGGGGGAAAGGTTACACCGCTCCCGGAACTCCGAGTCATGTAGATTTGGGGCCCATGAAAGCCTATCCAGGGAGATACCTTGGATTTCCAACTATATATATAAGGTTATACCAGGTTGGGCGCCCGAGGGTCTCTTCCAAGGAGTGGCCGTATGACCAAGGCGCCGAGGTACACGGTTGAGTCAAGAGTGCGGGGAGCATGGAACTTCCTTACCACTCTTGACAAGTCTTGGCACATGCTCACTTCGGCCAAGAAAACTCCACTTAGGGTGCAGCCTCGTAACCATAAACCATATAGGTATAAGGGATAAGAGGCTGCAAAAACAACGCTTCTTTGTTAAGGCCAGGATGGGAGGAGCTAGTCTTGTATAGACGATGTACGCCTCCTTGAAGGGGCAACCAGGGAGATGATAAGGGCGGCACCCTCCATTAGGGAGCTGATAAGTGTCAAAAGACGCAAATGTCATGAGACTTTATTTTCGCAAGGAAATATAGGCTTGTCATATTTGTGCAATGATCCTGTAGAGGCAAACATACTAACATGAAGGTGAGGCGAGATCAATGGGTTTTTCCATGAAAATGAAAAAACGTCCTGCGATTTCGTCGCAAAGTCGACAATGTCATGGGATTTTATGTTCGCAAGAATATTTTAAACCTGTTATATTGTTGCAAGTACAATATCCTGCAGAGGCAAAAATACTTGTGCAATGATAAGGCAAGGTCAATGGGTCATTACATGAAAATGTAAAGACGTCCTACGATCTTGTCGCGATGAGGGATGTCAAAGTAAGACCTTTAACTAGGAAGGCAAAATAAGACCATACAATTAAATGATAAGATAAGATCAATAGGTTTCCTCATTGAGAAGAAATCCTGCGATCTTATCGCAACAATACATTTCAGCAAAAACAAAGGGAATTTGTCCTCCAAATCAAAAGAAGTACTTCAATGAAATTCAAAAGCATCCTATGCAAAATGTTATCCAATTAAGGGAGTTTAAATAAAAATGAAAAATTACAGAGAGAATTCAATTTTCCACATCAACTCTCTCAACAACAGCAGATGTTACTGGTTCTTCAACAATTTTATCAGCCTCTTTTTCGCCAGTTGGATGATTTTCATCAGAAGTCCCTTCATTCGGATCCTTACCGAAGATTTCATCAATAGTGACTTCTTCGCAGCTTTGATAATCATAGTCACTATCAGGGGAATTGGGAACTTCATCATCACTCACTTCCAGAGGTTCAACAGACACGGGATCAAGAGATTTAGATAGCAAAACATTGTTCACAAGAACTTCAACTTTAAGATGAAGTTGACGAAGGAGCGCTTTCTGCTGGTTTTTACTCTCTATATCTTTGTAACCGCACATATAGTTGAATCTTCTTTCTGCTCTATCGCGAGAATGAATAAGGGAAGTAGTAAGCTTTTATTCTCCTTGCGAATTTTTGAGTGGTCAGACTTCAAAGCAGTAAGGGAAGAATGAAGATTTTTTCTCAGATTCCGCGAAACAAAGAATAAAAGCAAAAAATATTATAACAAACAAAAATTATGAAGTACACATAAATGAAGAATAGATGAGGCAGCCAACTGTTATGACTACCTTCCTTTTGCGAGATAAGGTGTTGGGTTAACGCCGAACAACTATTTTCCAGTTGGTCCATGGCGATATCAAAGTTATCTCCAACTAATCCTTTCAAACGAGCTCGCAGATTTTTCTCGTTAGAGGTAAGTGTAGCATTTTCTTTCGCAAGTGAAGAATTGGATTTCTCTAATTGGGAACATTGATCCTTGAGTTGATTTGCTTTTACACTTAAAGTTATTCTACCTGAATAAGTTTATCTCTCTCGATAGTAACTTCTTCAAGATTATTTCTCAATGAGCGAAGAGATTGTTCTTGCTCTTTACACAATTTTTGACAAACATCATACTGTCTGAGTAAACCGATACCTTGTTTGACAAAGTTCGCTTCTCTTGAGAAAGAATTCCATTCTCATCTGATAAAGTTTCCAACTATAAATTAGCTTTAGTCAAAGAATACGAGAGGCGAGATAAGTCATTACTTAACAAGTCGTGTTTCTGAGCTAAATCAGCATTTTCCTTAGAAAGATTATCTATTTGGTCAACAGCATATGTATGAAGGTTATCTAATTGGTTATATTGCTCCACCCAAGAATCTTTATCAGCTCGAACTTCTTCAACAGTAGATTCCAATTGATATATCTCCATTTTTCGTTTCTGGTTTAAAGCTTGAAGGGTGAACAAGGACTTGAGTCTTCAAAAAAAAAAAAAAAAAAAAAAAAAATGATGTGTAGAGGCAAAATGTACCTTTTAAATCTTGATTCTTCTTGTGAAGATTGTCGCAATCCAGTGAAAGGTTGAGAAGGTTGTTCTTTAAGATCTTAACTTCTTGCTCCAAAGATGTTTGCGACACTGTGTCAGAGCCAAAGTATTTATTCAAGGATTCAAAACCACAAGACTTGATAGGATTAGTGGAGGTTTTCTTGACATCGTTCATGGTGTCTGATAAGACTTTAAAAGCTACATCTATCCCTTCTAAGTTTTCTTTGGTAAGAAGGGTAGATTCAGAAGAGGAGGAAGGAAAAGTTGAATCATTCTTGGTCATAAGAATGCCAGTTGAAGAAGTTTGGTAAACGGTGAAGGAGAAAGAGAAGTATTAAGAGAAAGAGTGAGAGAGGTATATTTCGAAGAACTTCATTCACGTAAAACTCGAGAATTGATTTATCCTGCGAGGGTATCGCAGGAGAGGATGGATTATCTTGAAGAGGAGGGGTTGGTTTCTCTTGCGAAGCAATCGCTGGAAGAGATGAATCGCTTTGCGAAGGCACAACAGGAGAAGGAGTAAGTTTGAACCCAGGAAAGGAAACAGAAGGTGCGACAGGCTTAGAGTGACGATGCCTCTTAGGAGACCTACCTTTCATTTTTGCCATCCTGCGAAATGCAAGTTAAATAAGAAACAGAGGCAACAATATTGTTATTAAAATAGTAAATGTTTCTTACATACCTTGCCACTCGCAGGATGCCTTTTAGAAGCAAAGGATTTCGATTTTGAACCTGAAGAAATATTAGGGTTCTTAACGGTGAATTTAGAGCTGGGTTTGTCTTGGCTGAAATAAAAATGGTGGGAGAAACATTAAAAGGAGAGCAATATTCGAATAAAAGACTACAATAAAAAAGATCAATCATGAAGTAATCAAAATTGGTGAAATCAACAGACCTGGATGCCATAGAAACAGTAGCAGAAGAATTAAGGCAGGAAGACGATGAAGGAAAACGGCAGAGAAAAATTGCAGACAATAAAGAAGATGAAGTAAAAGAAGAGAAATTTTCAAAGAGAATTCTTCTTTAAATAGACAAGGGAAGGGTAACCGGACGAACCGGTAAAAAATAAAATCTTAGATACGTGTAAACAGTCATTCCTAAATTTACGGAATCTTGTCGGTAAAAGAAAAAACGAATAGAAGCTAAACGGTGGCGACATATCAAAGCATTAGTTCTCATGACATTCTCTACTTCGCAGAGAATACATGAGGAGAGGCAAGATGTAGGAGCAGAATATCGCGACATCAATACTTCGCGAGAGTAATAAACGACTACATTGCGAAGGCGTCGCAGGAAGTAATATAAATGACGCAATGGATGACGATAGCCAAAACATGAGAAAAGTATGAAGACTTGGTGAGATCTAGGAGTGTCGCAAGGAAAACGTTTATACCACTCGCGACACTTCGCGAGTGATTCCGAAATAAAGGACGACTTATTTGTCATCCATTGTATACTACCCTATATAAAGGGTTGAGCCAGTTTGTTGTAGGAGGGGTCTTTTTGAATTGTTAAGCAAGTCATTAGGAGAGAGAAAATTAAGAGGGATTCTAATTTCTTTAGCTCTGTTCTACATTACTTTGTAAATCTTTCAAGTAACAATTAATAAAACACATTATTATTCATCTTCAAATGGATTGATTAAGCAAATTCGAGTGAGGGGTGTAGTGTAGGATTTCCTGCAACTACATTTCCTTTGATTTCAGTTTAGTAGTCATGTGTTGTTGCTTAAGAGGCGCAACTGTTGGCATGTGGGTGGTATTGGTGTTGTTGGTGGAAGCTTCAAAGATGGTTGCTGACCTAGCTTGTTGATGGTGCCTTCTGTAATCATCATCTTATTCACCTTCCTTTATAGCACCCTCATTGTAAAGTATTGTTATTTCTGATGCTCTTAAGTAAGATCTTGTTCCTGTTCTTCATTTTATCTTAGAATTTTGTTTGATGTGTGTTTCAGATTGGTATCTAAATTGTTATTCTATTTGTAATTTAAGGTTTTGAGACTTCAACCTGGCACAAGTATTGCTTGTTCGTAATTAGCCGTCTTATTTGATTAAAGAGAAATGATGGATGAAAATACTTCTAGTGTTAGGAAATCGTTCAGTTATGGCAGCTTCGCATATGAGAATTATGTTGGTGGGTCTTATGTCTCCGAGATGAAGATCAATGGTGAAAATAAGAACTGGATCTATTGTGTTGTTGGGTACCATTGTTTTCTTTCTCTTTGTGCTAAGTATTTGAATGCCATTTTCCGTGGCTGTGAGTAAAAGTTTTGTAGTATCGATACAGTTGATTAGTATGTTGCATGTGCTTGCAGATGTACTAGATATTGATGGCATATTACTATAAATTTCAGGTGGCATAAGTAAAGAGATTACTTCTTGGATGTCTAACACGTCTCCAAGCATTCTCGAGTCATACAGTTCAACTTATCTCTTGTTTCCTCATGCTAATGTAAGACTCTGGTTGAGAAGGCATAAAACATGTTGTGTATGAAGTCGGTATTGTATGGATGGATTGGTTCGTTATTATCTTCCTGTATTCAGTTGATCCCAGTTGGATTTTGCCGAGGATGAGAAATTTTATTCACTTGATCCTGGTGGTATTATTCATGCATATTAATGAATAAGTTTTGTATGCCCTCTATTGTAGATATAGGATGACGCAAGTTCACCACTATCTTTGTCTAGTGTATGATAGTGAGATAATGTTGCATATGAACTCATTTATAGTAAGTTTTTTTTTAGAAGCTATTGGAAACTCGTAGGACTTCTGTTTCCAATGTCAGAGACATAGTCATAATTTAACTGCCTTGAAAGTTTTCTTTCGTTCTAATTGTTAACGTATCACCCAGCCTGTTAGTTTTCTTATGTTGCATTGTTTCACCAATGCGGATTTTTTCTTAGTTTTCATCGTGTATTAACTTTTTGTCTTTTTCTCAATGGCAGGTAATGACTTATGACTTATGGAAACTGGATGTACACGGGTTCTGAATATGGCACAGGTCATGGAAAAGGTGTTTGTTTTTTTGCTTGATGAGTTACGAAAATTGGGTGTGAAAATCATATTAGCATACTTCTCGAGGATGAGCATAGACACTGAGTCGAGATCTATCTCTTGCTTGACTTATAGCGGCTGTTTATTAAAAACACTACAAACCAGGTGCGGGAAATGTAGAATTAGTAAATGAGTTTAAAGAATTTAGTCATTTTTCCCAAAGCTAAGTTTTTAGCTTGCTATTTTGTAGATACCCATCGAGTGGCAGCTCAAAGGAATACCTTTTTCCATGCTTTTCAGTTCTAGGCATTGTAGGTTGAAGATGGAGTAAGTATAAATCCAACTATAACTTCTCTATTTGAGTTTTAAGTTTATGCCTCTCATGTTAATGATTTATTTGTCAATATTGCAGGTATGGCAATGCATCCTATAAGCATTAGAAGTTCAGGACCACATATGAAGGAATTATTATGCATTTGTCAAGTTTAAATGGTAAGTTTTAGAGATCTTATCACTAATGATGAATGTCATTTGGGAATTTGTCAAGGTAACTTCTCGAAAATGTTCGCAATTTGAACAGGATCTTTGGAGGGTATCAACAAAAAATGGGAAACATTTTTAACATCAAATCCACATAAGGTTAAGTTTTGTTTCATAGTTTTAGAGACTTTAGCACGAGTCGGTTTATATTTTATTTTATTTGTAATGTTTGTGTTAGTATTGCATGCAGGGAATTCTATATACATATAACTCATTTAATAGTAGTACCTATAAGCGCAGAGGTCTGATTCTCATCTCTATACTTATTGCACAAGTACGCGTTTGCCTAGTAACTTTGCTTTTTATATGACTGGTACACTTTTGTCTAATGCGTTGTTGCCTTGTTGGCACATCTATACTTCTTATGTTTCCACTGTTCATTCTTATCATGATCACTGAATTTGTTAGTTATTTTCAGATTAAAATTGCTAGATGGATGAGTTGAATATACATGGATTTTAGTCGACAATCTCTTGGACTTCAAATTTTGTTTGGCATCGGAGAGAACTCCATTTAGTTTTTACCAATAGACGTCATGGTTCTGATACTTGTTTCTTTTCTTTTTCGTGCTCTACACATCTGTCATTTGCATCAGATAGACATCTTTAGATATATGTTATATACATGTAATTTGGTTAAATGATTGTCTTGTGTGACAATTTTTGATTTATGTGTTCTCCGAATTTCCACCATTAGGTTGCAAAATAAATTTCTGGATAACACACTTGAATTGATACATTCATGGCAAATAATCCATATAAATAGATAAACATTCCTGAATGATACTACGCATTGGAAAGAGTGTTCATTTTCTTACATTGCACATCCCTTATGTTGATATTATAAAGTACTTAGATGTATATATATCTTTCGTAGTCCAATTTATTAATTTTTTCTAAGACTACGCCAGGTATAAGGTACTCTGGATAACACACTTGAATTGATACATTCATGGCAAATAATCCATATAAATAGATAAACATTCCTGAATGATACTATGCATTGGAAAGAGTGTTCATTTTCTTACATTGCACATTCCTTATGTTGATATTATAAAGTACTTAGATGTATATAGATCTTTCGTAGTCCAATTTATTAATTTTTTCTAAGACTACGCCAGGTATAAGGTACTCTAGTTTGGGGTTACTTTTTGAATGTCCAGAACCACATGAAGCCTGAAATTGATTGTTTAAAATATGCAACTATTGTCAGCAAGCACGGGCTGTTGGAATCGTTCTTAGAGTTTAGGCTAAGAACAAGCAAAGAAGTTGACGGTTAAGGATATATAACTGCAACAGAACAATAGGATGACTCGAGAGTACCCTTGATAATATTCTTCATGCGAGGTAAATGTCAGTTGTCTTTGTTGTAATTGTAATTTTGTAGTTTTTTTTCTAAGGCAAATGGTCTTGATGTACAAATTATGTTGCTGTAACCGTAGCTTTATAGTAGTCTCTTATTTTTGCTGATAATATTTCTGCGCTTACGGAGTATGCCATGAAGCTTCGAAAAACTATTATTTATGGCGATTAAGGTTAATAACAATACATGTCATAGATTTACTTGTCAGGGTTTCCTATGCTTACTAAGTTTACATGTACTCTTATTGGGAGTTTATTGGGAGCTTGTTTGTGTAGCCACCAGGAGAGAACAAGAATTGTTCACGCTTTTAAGAACAGTGTAGATGTTAATTATTACACTTTTCCTTTCAAAGGTATATTTTCTTTTGGTCTTTGATATCTATGTAGATTGATTCATGTTTTTGCAAGCAGATGCAACTAACATTGAATCTTGGCCACGCCATGTGGTTCGCAGGTTGGTGATCATAACTTAATAGATATCCTTGAGGCCAATGTGATTATCCAGATATCATCTCATGCCGATTCTCCAAGTCGGGAAGTCCAGTCATACGGGTCGTATTTTGAGAGCAAAGGTCTGTGAATTCGATTTACACCCATCTTAAAGATGCTAGTATTTGGTATATGCATTCACTATCTAAGCTTTAGCTTTAAATCACTTGTGATTGAATGGAGTTTCATTACGTATGTTCAAACTCGGTTTCATAATGTTACGAAATGTTGCAAGGATGAGGATTGTCTCATCGGGTCGGGTTTTATATTATGTAGATTTTGTATTTTATATATTTTTTTAATTTTAATAACATATTCGCAACGTATATAAACGTTACTTAAATAAATTTATACGTTGCATTAAATCTAATTAAAGCAACGGATGAAGCAACGATTGAAACGTTGCTTTAATTAATTTAAGCAAAGCATATAAACGTTTCCTATAATTTGTGACGCCATGTGGGCAACATACATAAGCGTTGCTTAAATTGTTAGCAACGCTTATAAACGTGGTAAATTTAGGATTTTGGTGTAGTGTAATACGGAATCCCAACAAGGAAATGAGCTTTAACGATTGCAACCCACAAACCCTCCAAAAATACCTCTAGGATTTGTAAAGCAGACAGAGTTGCACACAAGAAAAGGGATTTGAAATTTATCTAACCGAATCGGGTCCGATGATCTGACTAAATTTAAGTCCCATGACCACTAATTCATACACAGTAATATATGTAACATGTACAAATTATCTTTCTCTATTTTCATATACCCAACTAGATTAAGAACTTAGTTATTTCGTTTAATGCTAAACTAATTAGTTCACAACAGATAGTACACCTATGTTAATTTGATGCATAGCCAACCGATCATTACTTAAATATCAAGATCAATCACAATTTTTTTAGTGCAATATCCACTCACCGAAGTCTCTAGACTATAGGCACAGAGTTAAATTCACAAATGAGTCCAATATTGTTTCCCACACTAAGACTAAAAGATATGCCGAGACTCAAAGCAGGATGTTCTCTGTCCTACTGCAGTTCTAAAATACCCAACACAAATGAGATGAAACCCCAAAATAAGCAATTTTATTTAAGGCCAACGACAAGAATATAATTAAAAGATGAAGTTCATTTTTCGTAACCCCGGCAAGCCAAAGAAATTCCCACATTCTCTAAGTATTGGGCACCATAAAATGAAACACCCATATACACACAAAATACGTAAAAGATATCAAAATGACATTCTCGTGAAGCCATAGCCCATACGGATGAGGTACCGTAGCACCGTACTAGGACATTTCATCATTGTACTCCGTAACAAGCATTTTCCAAACACTATCTATACAGCTAAGTCATACTAACACACACTAAAGCAAATCCTTATCAAGTCCGTCTTCGATGGTGTTAATATTTACCGCCAACATTTATAAAAACATTACTATCAGACCATGCAAGAATGGCAGCGCTAGCTTCACATTTTACAGTGAATGACTTATCGTACGACTGCTAGATTAATTTAGTGGATATCCGTAATGAAAAACCAGGTATCAACGCAAACATGTTAAAATAATTAATAACATGAAAATCAAAAGATATCATGGAATACACAGAGCTTTGTAATCTAAAAGAAAGAGCCAGGTCAAAATGACAAGCTTTACTTTTTACCGTCATATGCATAAATGTACATATATGCACTTACAGACTAATTTCCAATAAGATTTCAGGGTACGTTTATGCCAATCATTTCATACTGTATTCCAAAGGAGTAAGGCACTACTAGCTAGCTCACGTGAAACCAAGAGTTAATTAAAGTATTGGTCACTATATTTTAAAACTCCACACTCATGTACGGACTAAGCACATTTGTGCCATCGATGGTTCACATGACACCATTAAATTAAGAAATGGAAAACACCAATAGAATTTTATTTTTAACCTTAATGGGTTCAGTTAGACCCGATTAAAAGGTTCGTGCTGTCACAGTTAGGCTCTTGAGTAAATGGATGTTGAGAATCATCTACATTGACATGCTGGTTCCCTTCAAAAATCCTGAATGCATTATCAACAAAATCATTTAACCTGCACCCATTATCTCTACTGTCCTCTTCAACGTGATCCTCTACAGGCTCTTCTGGTGTTTCTTCTTGAACCAACTGCTCTACACTTGCGGCAACTACTTTCGATGCTGGTGTAGACTTTTCTCCGTGCAGTGACCAAAGTACATACGATTCAAGCATACCATTCACTTTTAAATCATGCCTCACTTGTTCAAACTTTTTAGGTTTTGAATTCCGACAAACACGACAAGGACGGGGACAAGACATTGAATCTGTAAGTCTGTTCTTATAGGCAAATGCAATAAAAGAATCTACTCCTGTTCTAAATGCATGACTAAACCTATCTTGAAACATCCAACTTTTCCCAGACATTGTACAACACTAACGAAACCAGATTATAAAATACAATAGAAACTGAATTCTAAGCAAACTGAAAAAATTGCACGGAAAAATTCTAAGCAAACTGAAAAAATTGCACTGAAAATATTATAGCATAGTAGAAAACCTAACAAAACTCTCCTCGCGGTTAAAATCGCTCAATACGTCGGTACCTTACAAGTAAACATTAACAAAAAGAATAAGTAAGAAGTTGAACATTCAAGCAGAACACTAAATTATTAGGAAAAAAACAAAATATCCACTAGATGCTTTGGTTAATCGTGGATTTCACAAGTCTAAAGGTATAAAAGGCCAACGGGATTACTACACTACCAAGTGTAAAGGTAAAAGAAAAAGTTGTTCATGCATTAGCTTCCTTGCAGTTTGCTAGCATTTTAAGACACTAGTTGAGTGTATGCATGTATATATATGACACCACATGTCCAATTTGTAAAGTTTGAAAGTTCTGCATAAGCATTAATATATATGACCGGTGTAACATGTATATATATATGACACCACATGTGCAATTTGTAAAGTTTGAAAGTTCTTCATAAACATTAATATATATGGCGGGTGTAAGTGGTGGACTGGTTGAGGTCCATGAACCCTTCATTGTGCTGGCAGACAGCTTAGAGGGCAACTATTTTCAGTTATGATTTTACTCTCATTTTCTTATACTTAGCTACATATTGACTGATTGGTATTATGATTATGAAATCATACATTTAAACACCACATCCACCTTCTCCAACACCCGGCCATACTACTACATCAACATGATTGAAACATAACAGGCATATATGAATACTTGTTGACAAAACTTGTCAAAATTTTAGTAGCATACTCAAAATTTCAAGAAATAGGCTACAAACACGCCGTAAGCCTTCTTAGTTTTGTTGTTTACCTTAATTGCTTCAATAGTATACTCAACCTGAAAGTATTTACACCTCTATCATACTCAGTCCTGTACACAACACAAACACACAAAAAACCCGAGAAAATCAATGAGAATCTATGATGCAGTCACTTCTCCACCCATTATGATTCAGTCACTTCTCCACCCAAATATTTATAGATTCATTCATTTGTAGCCTTGATTTTTATAATAATATATAGAATCATGCTTATAAAAATCAGTCCTCTTTTGAGACTTATAACACTAGTCATAGACACAATAGCTATAGCATGTTCATACACTTTCATATAAAAGACAGATTAAGTACCGTTTGGACAAAATAATGTGAAAGACTAAAGGTCATACTCTCAGATTAAGTACCATTTGGAACCCAAGCTATGATACGTATATGGAAAAAAGAAAAAGGAAGAAGTAAAAAAGTGTTAAGGACTACTCAAGTTACCAAGAAGCAAAACCGGAAACGCTGTGTTCCACTCTTATTTAGGTCCTAACAGTCAAAGTAGATTCAATGATGAGTCTTACATCATTACCAACCCACATATTCATAAATATTGGCCTCCTTTACCGCCTACACTCAAACAACACTTGAATCTGAATTCACTTAGTTTAAAGATAATAGATACAAGGTAGTTTAATTTTTCTCCCTTCATTTTGTTGTTTATGTCATTGTCAGGATTTAGAATTAAAATGGGTGTTCTACTTGGTTGCAATTTTCGTTGCTAGCTAGACTTGTCTACTTATTACCACCCCTGCTTTAGATAAAAAAATCTTATTCATTGCTAAATCCAGACTCTCAACATGTTAAGCTTTGCTAGTGATAGTATTGGTTCAAGACTTTGGATCTGAGTATTGGAGACTTATAAAAAACAGAAATCAATCCAACTACTAACAAGAACTGTAGTTGTCACAAACCCCTAACTCTTTTAGATGAACAACAAAAAAACTTCAACTTCAACTAAATAGAAAACAACCCAATTCTCCAAAAGTATATATTACAAAATAAAGAACAATAAAATCAAAAACCCCTAACTCATTCACAGAGTTAGGAAAAAAAAAAAAAAAAAATTGAAAAGATTTCGATAAAACTAAAATTAAGAGGCAGTAGCAGTAGTTGAACGATTATACCTGATGATAATCCGCAAACTTCTGTTGATAATCGAATGATTTAATTTTAGATTTCAGGGAAAAGTTGATTTTCTAGAATTAGGGTTTAGGAAGATTTCAACTAATGAATCGATTATAAGATTTCTAGAACATGGGTTTTGATTTGTTGAAACGAAGATTAGAAATTCAAGGTAAACCTAGAATCTAAGCAGATTTGATGATGATGAAGAAAAGAGAAAAGTTTCTCTCTTCTCTCGCTCTGAAAGTATCGCCTGAAATGAAAAAAATAGAAAGAGAGAGAGAGCGGGATAGGTTTATTAAAGCTGTCTGAAAAATATGGGGTTTTTATTTCCCAAACAATTAAGAAAAATAGGTAAAAGTTGTCTGAATTTTTTTTAGATGTGTGTTTAATGTTCTTAGATAATGAAATTAGAGGGAGAAAATGGGGGGAAGGTTTTGTTAATTTTAAGTTTGGGAGGGAGAATTAATTGGGTGAAAATTGAGAGGGAAAGATTGGGGGAACCAATTTTAATCCTTTTAAAAAAATTAAGAAATAAAAAATCAGAAAATTAATAAATGAATAAAAAACTAATAATAATATTACAAAAAAACCATAGGTTGTGCAACGGTTGTAAGAGTTGACATACGTTGCACCACAAATATAAATGAATGGAATATTAGTAAATGGAATATAAATAATATGTGCAACGGATATTCTGATGCGCAACGGATATTAACGTTGTTCACTGTGCAACGTCTATATCCGTTGCGCACCTCCGAAAATTAAGCGTTGCTAAACCAGGATTTGGTGTAGTGAAAGTCTGTGATGCAATACAACTTCGTCCTATATAATTAGTTTAATATGTCTCAGGAATTTAGCATGTGGATTCTTTTGATCATTTCCACGAACACTGGTTTCAATTATTTATTTAAGAGCCTTGTAAGTAAAATATGCGGCACGACGACCTCCCAAGAAAAGAAGCGAAACAATTAAAGAAGAGTCAGCAGTGAGAAACATGTATTCAGCTAGGCTTAAACTTGCGACTAATGTTTAGCACTACCATTTAGAGAGAGAAAAATCCCATTACCTACCCACATGAAACCAATTACTTTCTTATGAGGTTGGTATCCAACTACTCTGGCAAAAGTTATTGTCTCTTCACAATAAAAATGACGGAAATAATTTTTGTAGGATTTGGCGACCCTTGAAGTATGAGACCAACAATATTTTCCTAGCTTATAAAGCAGTTTGGTTACCATGATGAACCTGGTAAAAGTTCAATATCTTCATTAACTTCAGAATCTCATACTTCAAGTTGCAGCAACAGATACTCCTGAATATACCAGTTACATCATTCCAATTTTATATTGGTTTCGGCATATCTTAGAAATCGTCAAGAAACTTGCCAGATTTGTGTAGTTGTTCATCAAGGAGATATAATCTCTAATCAAGTACTTTTTCATTAGTTGTCTTATGGATGTTTTATCTCACACGTACTTTATATTGTACAAATCACCGACATTATGCACTAGTGGAAATCACCTCTTTCGCGACTGACAAAGCAAGTCATTTAACTCGTATCTATGACTTGCTTTGTCGGTCGAAGAAAGGGTCGCTGTTTGAGCGTCTTTTTCAACCATGACGTGTCTCTGGGGGTCGTTGATAATCTTATATCAACGACCGATTATAACGGTCAAAAATTTATGACTGTCTTCAATCAGTCATGGATATAAATCTTAATATAAAAAAAAATAGATTCAGATTGGCTGTCTGGCCTGACTGAATCTGACTAAATCTGAAATCAAACACAAATGTAACTCAAATGAGAATCAAATGAAACTCAAATTAGAATTCAAATGAAACTCAAATGAAAACCAAATTCAAATCAAATAAAAATGAGAATCAAATTAAACATGCACACAAATAATCATTCAACTTAACATTCACTAATTAATTGGTTTTTCAAATTACACAAAAAGGATTAAAATATGGAGTTCTGACCAATGTAATCTTACAAGAGAAATAACTAAGTTGAAGGATTCAGTTACAAAATGAACTAAAAAACTATTGATTAAACAACAAAATGATAAACTCGATGATGATAATGAACTTAGCTCATACTTCATAATGGTATACCTGCACAACAAAAATAAGTTCAGCCATCAGCTGATTAATGTTGGGAGGTCACAATACTCAAGAAAATGATTATAAAAACAATAACCATGGCATGCACATTATCAAAGCTTGGGATAGACATTTCGGCAACTTAATTAATCATCAACTAATAATCTGAAACATCAATGACTCATATTTATGGGAATAGATAGAAATACATACTTGTGAAGTAATCTTCATGTGTAAATGAAACCTGTACTAGGCTTTAAAATTAGAAGAAAAAGAAATATTGAAGTTGCACCAATACAAGTCCTAGCTAATAAGTTCTTAAAGACAAGTGTAAATCTGAATACCCTTGTTTACTATGTGCTTCCAAATCAACTTTCTTCACTGGAGCTGCCTCACAAATAGCAGAGTGAGGCATTTGTTTCCCTTCTTTGTTTGGCTAAACTACCTGAAAAAGAAACAAGAAAAACCCATTAAGAAATGGAACCATAAGCGTCGGAAATTACAAAAATTGAACAACTCAATCAACGCGCATCACAGATAATGGAATTAACTTCACAACAGAGAAGTCTAATAGATTACTTTATAGATTACACAAAGGTAATGTTTGAAAAGCAGACATTTGACTAGTACACAAATGAGCATAAGGAAGCATTATATCATTTCAGAGCAAGCCCACTAATGAAGCAATTAACACCATCTGTGTATGAGAGAAAAACAAACGGATATTTTCTGCAACTCTAACTAACATGATACTGTGAGTCTGTGAAGGTGTGATGACACCAAGGAGGTCTTCAAAACTGAGCCAAGTGCATAATAGGCGTGACACGCGTCACCTACAATAATCAGAAAGGATGCGAGAATGGAAGTTTCATCATGCAATAATCACCACCCAGTAGTTATACAAAAGAAACCAATAGTAAGAATCTAATCAGCTAACGCATTAAAGCAAAGTCTAACGGCCTTCATGCACCAGTGATAATTAGTTACCAGACATAACCACTGAAGTATCTTGCAAGGCATGAATATGATGCTTAAGTATTCTTCAAGGCATGCATATTTTCAAGTATAAAATCTTCAACATAGTGCAATAAGGACAAATTAACATCTTAGGAACTAAAAAATTTTAAAGCTAAGCACTCACTTTACTTTGCTGCAAACCCTGTCTATGTAAAGTATAATTACATCCCTGAGCACGACGCTGGATTCCAGCAGGACTTATCTGCAAGATTTGAGATGAGACTAATCACAATGGTGAAATGAGAATGGAAAAATGGTTGCAGATAGATTAGCTATGAAAGGGTAACTTCCCAGAACCACAATAGATAAAGACTTCATACAAAAACACAGTCACAAAGTAAATGAAACCAATTACCACAATTGAACAAATGAACTTCAAATCTTATACAAAGAGTGCTACTTGAAAGATGGACAAAAACAGGAAACATGAAATATGCCATTTTAAGAAGAAAATAAAGAATAATATTGAATTCCAATATCGATGAGCTAAGATGTAAACAAGGACCAGGAAGGTTACCACTCTAATTATGAAGAAGTGTGTGAAGTGTGCAAGAAAAGCTTTCCAGCTAGTAAGATCTGGAGAGAGTGCTACTCTATCAAGTTATTCTCACCTTTAGGCTCTTTGTATATCTGCCCAGTTCTAACTAATCTCACCCAACCATAGAACAAATTATTTAGTTTCTCCAGCAGATGCGAGAACATGCAAAATGAACAAACACAAACCGGTTCAATTTTCGAGCTATTTAATCAAGTATTTTAGTAGAAAACTATGCCAGCAGCCAGTTAGAGTGACCCTTAAATGAAAAACATGCCCTATAACTTCATCTATTGTTATAGTTACAATTAAAGGTTCTCCCTTTATTAGAGGTCAAACTGTGATTGCAGAAACAAAGAGTAAACTGTGAAGATTTCACCTACCTATTCTACTTCGATGTTTTTAATGCCAAAATGGAAAGTGTATCGGCTAGATATTTCTGCATTTAAAAATAATAAGTGAAACAAATAAGTTGTCAAATAATCCGAGATAAGTCGATCTGAAAAGGATAAAAGGACGAATTGCACCTTTAACTATGAATCTTCCAAAACGGAAAATCTGTCGGCTAGGTATTTCTGCACTTAAAAAGAATAAGTGAAACAAATAAGTTATATCAAATAATCCAGATAAGTCAACCTAAAAGGATAAAACGAAAAACTGCACCTTCAACTCTGAATATTCCATGTTCGAAAGTCTCTAATGTTCCATAATGTGAGCGGAGAAACTTAAGTGGTTTTGTAATAGAACTCATTGAGCTAGTCGAGGTACGAATTTCCTGCCTACAAGATACAAGTACAATCAAAATTGGACAACTGGACATGATAGTTAAATGTTATAATATGAAAATAACTATACCTGATGAGTGAATGGCTTGCGAAATAGTCGGGCACCCTGCTGCAGATGAGAAATCAACAACCATTAACAACTTATTCACAATAACAACTTGTTTTCTAATAAAAAAGAGCTCATTCAAAACTGTTAAGCACTTAAGTTACTTTCACAAAACTACACATGCTACTCAAACTCCATTGAGTACCTCATAGCAAACCACAGGGAAAACAAACGATAATGGACCTCACACTCGGTAACTCTGGCTTGTTTTACAGACTTCAGACATGCAATCCTAGATATAGTCCAACTATTGTTTCACATTCACGTTCATCATAACCAAAACCCATTCATAACACTACTACTAAGATAACAACCATTTACATAGTACAAAGAGAAAGAGTGACCTCATGCTCTTGTAGTAAAATTGGTTTATCGACCGAAGAAAATCCATACAAATTCCTTCACATAAACAAAAATAAAATAAAAATACTTACCAATTCCACTAATTTCATTATCGAAAATCTGAACTTTGAGAAAACCCAATACTTACTTTTGATTTGTATTCTTGCTAAACCAAAGATTACAAAATAGCAAAAAAACAATAATTTTTAAAATAACATATAATCCATTAGAATCCAATCTAGAATATGAAACAAACTGGAAATTTCAATAAATATATAGGAATCAAAATTGAACTCAACTTACCAATGATACCCATTTCATAAAATACTTCAAAATCACCACCTAAACTAAAACAATGAAATTCCTTCTCAACCACCACCCAAACTGAAGATAGGTAACTTTTCATCAAAAAATACCTTCTCAACCACCACCCAAACTGAAACAATATCAACTCAAGATATTAGAAAATCTCTGAAAGCTAAATTGAAGAAACAAAAAATAAACAACACAGACAATAGTGTAACGAGCAATCTTCTAGTAAATCATTCCATTAAAAAAGTTTTTTACCTGACCTTATAAAATAGACAACAATGTAACGAGAAATTTTCTTAGCAAACTGACCATCTTCTGATTCATTACAACCACCACACCATCATCATCAGGAATCACAATAGTAAACAGTTGAAGCAATCCGCACCCTAATCAAGAAAAATAATACTTCAATCGAAGAAAAAGCAAGAGCTTGAAAATTTACCCTAACCCTAATATTAAAATTAAATTTCTGTAATTGAAGATGATAAATAAGAATGAGCATTAGATAATTACCCGGTTGATAACTAGAAGGATTTTACAATTGAAAGCACAGACTACCATTGAAATTAATTATTTTTTGAGGGTATTGACTTGTACTCCACCTTCTGGATCTGGAGACTTTGTAGAAGAAGAAGATGGAGGCCGACTGGGAACAAATAACGAAAGAGATGAGAGAGGAAGGCAATGAGCAGACTCGATCTCCATTAAACTTACAGATAAAAAAATAAGAGAAAGATAGAGGTGAGGAATTCGTCTATGAAAGAGGTGAGAGAAGGAAAATGAAACAGGTGAGAAAGAGATAAGGTTCTCTAGGTTTTAACGTGGAGAGAAGATATTTAATCACAGCCGTAGATCAGTGATTAGGTTCAATCTCGAGAATATAACCACAGAATCATCTAGGCTCAGCCGTCGCGGCATCGGTAGTTGAAGAGGGTTAGTACGGTAATTATTCAACGACCGTGTTTAGCCATTAAAGAATTTTTCCTTTTTTTTTTTATTAAATCTATGACCGTCTTGACCGGTTCACGGTCAATTGACCGCCATTGAGGGTCGGGACTGTGGGTCAATAAAACCCCATTTCCCACTAGTGATGTCTGATAAAATACATCCTTGCAATCGCAAAACCCATCGTCGTATTTTTGAATTATTTTACTTGTGCACACAAAATGCTACAGAGATTCTTGATGAGGATATGCTTTGTAAGTAAGGTTAATATTCAGGAATTCAGAGTATACCATCAATGTTGACTTATAATCTTCTACAACTTTTTTAACTTTCTTCATTGACTTACTCACATCATACACAATTCTTTGTTCTCCGAGAAGATGGATATATAATCAAACAACGTTAGGATCGTACAAACGTCATGCAGACTCTAGTGGTCCAATATATCTTGCATTGATGTACTATTGTGCCTCGTCACATTTACTGAAAACCAACGTCACATCGTACATCGTCATGACCTTTGCAGATATATTTATTTAAAGACCCTTACTTCCCCCACCAATTTCAACATCAATGCGGCCAATAAATACTCTAGAAAATTATGGGTTGCATGGAAAAGCATTTTTATTGCATACTATGTATTTACCGTGAACAATTATCTCATTCTCATCATCATGCCGACAACGAATTTGATACCCACCTTCATCCATGCTTGTACCGTTAAGGTGTTTCTTTGGATAACCTTTATTACATTTTACATTTTTCATGCATATAGATAGAATCCTTATTACATGGACCATGTATGATGTACCATACATTTCCTAACAGTTTGAAACAAAACGGGGACAGTTTTTTCATGTGAAATCCTCCTGGCTCAAAATGTTCAATTGGCTCATTGTTCGATTTTTTTTGGAGATCATCTGACCGCGTTTTTGAATTTCAATCATAAACATGTGTGTAACCGCTTTGCCTAACATTTTTTTTTTCCTAATTTCTGCCACTAAATGGTCCTTTTTTAACTCAAGGGCACGTAGGACGATCAGAAGCATATTGTTGTGGCATGAACTCGTCTTTAATCTCCACCCAACTGAGATTTACACTCATTGTCCGGAAGGTGTCTGGGTGTTAATTTAAATGTGTGGTTGCCATTAATCTTAATATATCTTAATCATATGCCGATGATGGCATGATATGGCTTACTTCCTTCGTTGGTTTCGTCCCAATCATACCAACATAACAATCCGCTACCAGTTACATTTGATAATTTTTTTTTAAGGTATAGCGCTCCTGTTTAGGTTCGCAAGTTACATTTGATCATTTTTTTGTAAGGTACATCTGAGTTGCATTTCCTTGATATCTTATCTTTTTGTTTTTTCTTGTGTGTGTGTGCTTTATATAGGGGTGTTGAGCTCTCTTTAAGTTGTATTCGCCCGCCTACCACTTGTGTGCATCTTAATACAATTCCTTTTGAATGATCAAAAAAAAAAAAAAAAAAACGATGCCAGCGTATCTTGGATTTTCATGAGATAGTATAGACGATTTTCTTCGATTGATTCCCAAGCATTTACTAATAACTCTAAAAAGTTCTTAGCTCTTAGAATGGTAGAATGCTTTCCCATCCATTGGAAAATATGGAAATTGTCAAACTATTCGAGAGTCGATCAAGATTTAATATGCTCTCCTATAGATGTATTCATTTGTTTCATACCAAGTTTCTAACTCAGCTCACCTATGGAAATAGCAGGACGTACGTAGTGCAAGGGAAATTATACTCCTCTTGAATAGGACTTCCATTGCTCATTCTTATGATGCACTCCCAAGCTAATTTCACGTAGAAATATCTTCATATCTTGTTGTTACATGATAATTTATCCGAATTCTAGTAAAAGCAACAATGTTATCCTAATCTCAATATAAATTTTGCAAATGTTACATTTTTAACCCCTTGCTAAAAATGTTTTAGTTTTAGAAAGGTATCAAATTAACACTAAACTTTAGTAAATAAAAAGTCTATCATTCATGTTTCAGAATATATAATGTAGCATTTCGTGTTTGACACTGACAAAAAGATAGGTTCTTATGCAAGTGTTTAAGCGAACTTGACTACTTGAGGAAGGAGAGCCATAAAATTTTCTTTTAGAACAACCACCACATAGATCATCAACATATTAACCCCTGAATCCTGATCCCTCCATCTTTCACCGAGAAATCGTTAGAATTTATCAAATCCAACCTTTTCCTTACGTCGCCATCTTTCTCATACCTTTCAACATCATCCGAGCATGGGTAAGTTCTGCTCTCAGTTCTAATTTCATGTCTAAATACTCAGAGATTTCCAATTTTCATCTCATCTCATAAGAAAGTGAAACACCTAATGGGTATAGCAGTCAAAAGTAACAGAATCCCTATTATCACGCCTCCTCAACATCCATGGTCCAATTTCCATAGTCACAAAACATCTCGCTCTTCAAGCTTCTTATCTAACAAAACAGAGATGTGATTAAATATCCCCAAAAATAAGTCTGGCATTGCATCAGATTTTTCTACAATAGAGAAAATGGGTAAAAAAGAATCAACTCGGAGGACTGTAACGATTAAATGGTGTCCGACTATCAACATATTCTCCTCTAAAGGGAAGTGTTGAGAAAACAATATTAGTATCTGATAGATAGAAAAAAAATGTATAGAGATAAAAGGTTTTTTACATGTACACCTATTTCGCACTATATACTGGTATCTGAAGCATGTAAAGTTCTGGTTTACTCAAATAACTACGCCATCTGCGGGAGTCGAACCCACAACTACATGTTAAAGCCATGTGCTCTGCCATTTGAGCTAAGACAACAAGAAAAGAATGTACCTATACACATTTAACCTCAACATTATGGTCTTAAGTTTGCTTATGTCTCCCTTTCGGAACCTCCATCATTATCTCTACAAGCATCCTCTAGATCCTTAGTGAAACCTATGTTATGCATTGATATCATACACAAAAACCCTTCAACCGATAACAAAACCGTAACCCTTCTCGTGCTTCAGAATTGTTTGTGGGATTATAGGTAGTTATATTACACTGAAGCCACTAACCTGCTGGCAGTCTTGGACATGTTCTGTAATCAGGCCAGTGAGAGATTTTCCCATTAAGCAAAGATGCCAAATATAGGTAGCATCCACTTTTATCATATACAGAGACGATGCTAGAAACTCAACTACCAATACCCATAATTTTATGGTAGAATTGAACTCATTTACCACGACAAAGATGTCAGAATCATTGATGCTAACAAAATCATTGTTATAAACCGTGGAAAAAAAGAATATGCCAACCCCACAAAGTTGAAATAGATAGGAAAAAAGCAGACTCACAAAACTCGATAAGATAAAGTCAACAGAAATATCTAGGGATAAAATTATCTTACTTCAACTGCATCAACCTTTGCGGTACCATAGAAATGCTACTTGGCTACTAATTATATCATTTGTCTAAGATAACCACCTTCGGCCATCTGTCTGGAATGTGACATCAGGTTAGTATACCCCCACAAACACTACACCATTTTTAGGATTTCGCAACAAAGTTTCGCAACGGCTTAATGTCGGTTGCGAATTTTCCGTTGCGAATTGCAACCCCAAATATTTCGCAACGGGTTTATGCCGTTTCGAAATTTGTAACCTCACGGGGTGGTTGCAGTGCAACCACGCTCAGTTCAAGCGTGTGAACCGCTTGCTTGGTCGTGACACTAGAGCTGATAAACACGCCCCAGTCAAATTTCGGTCAAGACTACGGTTTTTATTTCCACCCTTAATCCAAGTCTAGGGTATATCCCACCCTCAGCTGAATTCTATCCTCATTTTTTCTTCCGCCACAACAGAGACTCAGCTCTCCTTCCCCCGTCCTTCCCCCCTCTCCTCCATCTCCATCTCGATAAACCAGACTACCAGAGAGATTCGGCTCTCATCTCCCTCTCCATCTCCATCATCGTGTAGATCTGTATACAGGTACAATTTTTGAGGATGTTTTTAGATTTCGATTTCTAGGGTTTCAATGATTTCTAGGGTTTCAGAGATTTCATTTCTAGGATTTAGATATTTTGATTTAAGTTTATCGAATCCTAGGGTTCCATTTAAGTTTTTCGTTTTTAGGGTTTAATGCTTGATTTCAGTTTTTCGATTTCCCAAAAGCTTTTGTGAATCGATTCAGTTTTTTTTTTTTCTTTCCATGTTAGGGTTTGGGAATCGATTCAGTTTATTTCAGTTTAATGCTTGATTTTTTTTTCATAGTATCTGAATCTAATACCCCCTTTGTTTTTTCCATGTTAGGGTTTGTCAAGATTCAAGAACTGGTCAGAGTTGGTTCAGGAAGAACTAAAAAGGTATATCAACTATGAAATTGTTGTGGTTATTTTCAAAGAGATAATTTCCATTTTATGGTTTGTTGTTTATCTGAATCTAATGTTTTTTTTCCATGTCTAGGTTTGTCAGGATTGAAGAAGCAAGTTCGATTCATTAGAGCTTGAAGAAGAATGGTGAGAATTGGTTTAGGAAAACTAAGAAGGTATATCCAACTGTTTTGATTTTGATTATGATAGAATCTCATTGAGCATGATAAAAATGGTCCTAGTGGTGAATCGCAAAAGCTACTTGTAGCTCATTCTCTCTTTGTTGAGAGAATGTTTACATAGATTAACCTAAGGGCTTCGGCAACCCTACCACTAGGATTCAGTTGAAGCTACATGTTGGAATTGAATTGGTGTACTTACAGAATTTTTGTGCAATCTCTTAACTAAGAAGTTTTTATAAGTTGTATGGTCTGAACTTAAGAATTTTTGTAAGATTTTGATTATGATAGAATCTCATTGAGCATGATAAAAATGGTCCTAGTGGTGAATCGCAAAAGCTACTTGTAGCTCATTCTCTCTTTGTTGAGAGGATGTTTCTGTCGTTAACCTAAGGGCTTCGGCAACCCTACCACTAGGATTCAGTTGAAGCTACATGTTAGAATTGAATTGGTGTACTTACAGAGAAAATTTGTATAATCTCTTAACTTAGAAGTTTTTATAAGTTGTATGGTCTGAACTTAGAAATTTTGTATAATTTCTGAACTTAAAGATTTTTATAAGTTTGTATGGTCTGAACTTAATTATTTTTGTAAGTCCGATTTCGATTTTGATAGAATCTCATTGAGCATGATAAAAATGGTCCTAGTGGTGAATCGCAAAAGCTCATTGTAGCTCATTCTCTCTTTGTTGAGGGGATGTTTTACGTCGTTAACCTAAGGGATTCGGCAACCCTACCACTAGGATTCAGTTGAAGCTACATGTTAGAATTGAATTGGTGTACTTACAGAAAATTTGTATAATCTCTTAACTTAGAAGTTTTTATAAGTTGTATGGTCTGAACTTAGAAATTTTGTATAATTTCTGAACTTAAAGATTTTTATAAGTTTGTATGGTCTCGAACTTAATTATTTTTGTAAGTCCGATTTCGATTTTGATAGAATCTCATTGAGCATGATAAAAATGGTCCTAGTGGTGAATCGCAAAAGCTCATTGTAGCTCATTCTCTCTTTGTTGAGGGGATGTTTCACGTCGTTAACCTAAGGGATTCGGCAACCCTACCGGGACTCAATTTCATGGAATGGATTTGGTGTAGTTTTAAATGATAGTATTCTTTTGATTAATCTTATGCTGTGTACATATCAAATTCTCATAGGTTCATGTTAGAGTTGTAGTAGATATCATATCAAAATATCTTGCCGATTTTGTATTGATGTAATGTATATACTCGAATTTTAACATAGATCTGTCTTTAGGGTATGTCATCTACGGTTGATAAGGGATGGATGAAATGTCCTTGTAAGTCTGCTCAGTACATAGAAGGTGTTAGGTCATTTATAGAGTTTGCTAATAGAAATGGTGGCAGAAATACCTTATTCTCATGCCCATGTAATAGATGTAAGAATGGTAAAGGATTGGGGCCCCTTAGTGAAATTTCATTGCATTTGCTTAAGTATGGTATTCTTTCTACATACACGACATGGCGTTTTCATGGGGAAAAGTTAGAAGTAGCTGAGAATGTTAATGTAGGAGATGTAGATGTTGATCCCTGCTTATAGGGGGTGAAAATTTAGGAGATGTTGTTGAGGATGATGATGGTCTTTGTAGTAGATGACAATATTAGAATAGATAGTGGGGTTCATAATGATACTGGAACTAGGAAAAGAAAGAAAAAGGAATCTGTCTATGAGCGTGCAAAAGAACCGATTGTATCCGTCGTGTCCTAAAGGAGTGATGAGCATTGTATGCTTCTATCAAGTTGAATCACATAAAGACACAATATGGGTTTTCTGATAATGGTATGACTGCAATTTTAGAGTTGATGAAGGAGTTGCTTCCCAAAGAGAATACTCTGCCATCTAAGTACCCAGAAGTGAAAAAGATGATCCAAGATCTAGGAATGGATTATATAACATATGATGCATGTGTAAATGATTGTGTTTTGTATTGGAAGGATCATGCATCGCTGGTGAAGTGTCCTGTTTGTCAAGAATCTAGGTATAAGAAGGTTTTTAATGATGAGAGGAAGCTTACTACTATTGCTCAGAAGACGGTTAGACATTTTTCGTTGATTACAAGGCTGAAAAGGTTTTACAGCGAACCATGGATCGCGGAGGCAATGACTTGGCATTCTAGAGCAAAATCGGATATAAACGTCATGCGTCATCCCGTTGATTCTTCAGCTTGGCGATGTGCAGATAGTTTTTCGCCAGAGTTTGCCAAGGAACCAAGGAATGTTACACTTGGGATATCAACTGACGGTTTCAATCCGAATGGGTGTTTCGGTCTTGCACACAGTTGTTGGCCGGTGATTATTTGTATTTATAATTTGCCTCCTTCGTTGTGTATGAAGCGGGAATTCACTTTGTTGTCGTTGCTGATATCAGGCCCAAAAGCACCCGGTAAAAACTTTGATGTTTATTTAGAAATACTGGTAGATGAGTTGAAGAAGTTATGGGATGGTGTACTAGCATTTGACGCTTTCAGCAAAACTGAATTTTTGATGAGAGCACGGTTGTTGTGGGCTATTCACGATTTTCAGCGTTAGGGACTTTAGCGGGATGTGTAACTCATGGATATTGTGCTTGTCCTACTTGTGGAGAAGGCACTTTGTTGGATTATCTGCCATTTACTAAGAAGATGCACTACAGGGGGGACACCAAGATGGCTACCATCGAAGCATAAGTATCGCGATGATAGGACAAATTTTGATGGACGTGTGGAGCATGGTATAGCTCCATGGCCACTAACAGGGCTACAAATACAAGAGATTGTAGGTAAAATCATTTCGAAGAAGGGCAAGAGAAAACAACCATCACAAGCAAGTCTCAAACGTAAAAGGAAAGCTGATACCATCAAGGTTAGTCCTCTGTCTTGTCTTCATTTGATTAATTAGATTGAGCTATGTTGTTTGCTTACCTTAAAATTTGTTTAAATGGATTCATTCTAGAGGGATGCTATATAGGTACCGAGTTTTTCTATTACAGTGATGAGCATGTTAATATATTTGAACCTATAGTGAATTTTTTGTGCAATATTGAATCGTTTGAAATTCAGTAACTTGACCCTTGTTCTTATGTTATCTATTTTCAGGAACTTGAAGATGACACCAATGTTGAAGATGAGGTTAATGACCATTCTCTGTTCACCCGAAGATCTATTCTCTTTGATTTGCCCAATTGGGGTTCAAATGCGATTCGCCATATTATAGATGTCATGCACACGAGAGAAGAATATAATGGAGCATCTTGAATACTATGATGGGAAACAACAAGTCAAAAGATAGTCTGCCGCACGTCAAGATATGGAAGATATGGGGATAAGAAAGAAGTTGTGGTTGAAAGAGGATGCCGAGACTGGTAGAACAACAATGGAAAAAGGATCATTTGAGATGACGAAGAAGGAGAAAATTGACTTTTGTACAGTTTTGAAGAATCTAAGGGTACCTTCGGTTTCTCTTCAAATCTTCGCAACTGCGTCAAGTGTTAATCCTCCGGAGCTAAGGAATTTTAAATCTCATGATTACCATGTAGTAATGCGGCATTTGCTTCCGCTGGCTGGTTCATCTTTGCAACATCGCTACCTAAAGAGCTCCGAGTTTCTCTTCTCCGGATCAGCATCTTTTTCAATATTCTGTGCGCGAAGGTTGTAAACCGAGAACATCTGCTAAAAGCAAAAGCCAGCCTTGTAGAAGCAATATGTGTTCTGGAGAAACATTTTCCTCCGTCGTTCTTTGTTATCAGTATTCACTTGATGATTCATCTAGCAGATGAAGCTTTAATCTCCGGTCCGGTGAGATTCAGGTGGATGTATCCCTTTGAGAGGTAAAATTTCACAACTGACTTTGTTGTTTAATTAATGTATATAACCTGAGTAATGTCTAGAACTTGAGTAATTGATAATGTTGTTTAATGTATATAGCTTGAGTGGTGTCATGTCCTAACAGACTTTGTTGTTTAATTGCTACTTTTTAGGTTAATGAAGGGTTTCAAAGGGTTGGTGCGCAATAAAAGGTATATTGATGGGTGCATCGCAAGAGGGTATACGCTGCGAGAAGCAAGCTTGTATGGCATGGAGGGTCTGTCAAGGGATGGTGATGGTACTCATAAGCATACTCGCCAGGCATTTTTTGATGATGACGATGAGTTTGCTGATGAGATGCCTTTAAGTAAAGCGAAGGATATTATTCTAACTCAGGTGCGGTTTGAACAAGCTCGCAAATGGCTTCTCTCTAAGTATGATGGATTAGATGATTGGCAAAGGTAAAAAATTTTAATTTTACACCTTTAAGTGTTTTAAGTACGATGGTTGCAATGAGTTTTAATTTTACACCTTTGAGCTGTTATATGTCTATCGATATAATTGTTTTGAATTATCTTTTAATTGTAGGAAGTATGAATCCTATGTTAATGGTCAGAGAAACGGTCCCTCAAAGAGTTTTCTTTTGTGGTTACGTGAAGAGGTAACATATTAGCCTATATTATGTACCTTGACTCTCTTTCTGTAATCTATGTAATTACAATTCATATTTTACTAATTAGCTTGATTTCACACATGTTCTCTTGCAGTTGTTAGAAGCTAATGAAGCAAACTCAACACTTTGGCGACTAGTGCATGGACCTCTCTTCAAGGCGCAGTCGTATAAGAGATACCAAGTGAATGGATTTACTTTTTGTCTTTGAAGATTACGAGGGTTGGTTGTGTCACAAAAACAGTGGTGTGTTGATGAAAGCTATTACAAGTTATAGAGCGAAGTCAACGGACACAAGTTACAAGGAAACAGAAATGACCTATTATGGAGTCATTAGGAAGATTATCAAGCTGAATTTTATGGAATTTGAAGAAACTGTATTTTATTGTGATTGGGTGAAGGTTGAAGACAAGACTAATGGGTGCAAGGTTGATGCAATTACAAAATTGATAAAGGTTAACTTGTCCAAGATGAAAAGCATTAATGGAATTATGGATGAGCCATTTATTCTTGCATCCGGCGACGCAAGTTTTCTACTCAAAGGATGTGTCCGAAAAAGGGTGGTCTTTGGTGTTGCATTCATCTCAAGGATTGACTTCCTCTATAGATAGTATTGAAATTCCTAGCATTTATCATCAACTCTTACGACAATGAGAGTTTAGAGAAGCTTATATGTGTTGATTATGTGGTTTAAAGCTGTGTGATTAGGGATATTTTTTTCTGCGGATTATCTTATAGGTTCTATTTGTTCTCTTTTCTCCTGATTTCTGTGTTATCACTTGTGCATTCTTTATAGCTTCTGTTTGATATGTTTATGTGGATAGTGACAAAGGCTATCCCTTATAGGTTTAACTTCTTTCTCACATAGAACTTGGTTGTTATTTTGCAGGTTTTATGGCAGCAGTGGAAGTAGATGAGAATGGTCTTCCCATTTCCGCAAATGCAACAAAATACGGAAGCACGAAAGGCGCCTTGACTCGTACTCATGTCCCCATCTCATTCAAAACATGGAAGCATGTGCACCATTCTTACAAAGATGATATTTGGAAGGAAGCTGCAGTTCATATTTTTGTTCTGATTTTTATTAAGATATTTTGTTTTTGGTGATGATTTGATTCTTTCCTTACTTGGTTTGATCACTAAAATGATGACATAAATGTATTATGTATTAACTAGCTCTACATACATTCTAAATAACTTTTTTTTCTCAGAAAGTATATCCTTTACCCGAGCCTTGTAAGATTAATGTGGTTAAGTCGATGGCTCCTATATGGAGGAGACGCAAGCATGAGTTACGATATGCTTATTATGATCCTATCCAACTCATGAGGAAAGGATTGCACATATTCCTCTGGTGTACTGAAGAGGAGTGGATAGAATTGCGTTTTGAATGAAAACACTCTTAAACAACAGAAAGTAGAGCTGGAGCACAAGAGGAAGCGACAATTTGTATGACCACTCTCACACCTCCGGTCGTAAACCTCATTCTTTGGTCAAAGCTGAACGGTATGTATATTGATTTTGATTATTATGAATCTCAAAATATGTCCATTATGATTAGTCTTATCCTTTTAGATTGATTCATACAAATCGACTCATTATATTGGTAGGAGCGCGAGAATCCTAATGTGGAAATCACCACCTCTCGATGTGTGGATTAAAGCTCATACTCAAGAGGGAGGGGCAATTCTACCTAGTGCGCAAAAATACTTTGTGAGTCACTTGTGTTTTATCTGAACTTTAGTACTCATATGTATACTATCTACTAGTCATTTATATATTTTATATCTGACACATGCACTGTTATGCTCAACATGGCAGGATGAGCTTAAGAAGGTGCAAGAAGATATCAACCAGAAAAAAGCTGCAGGTATTCCTATACCAGACATAGATGTAGTGACTAAAGCTTTTGGGAAGGAATGTAGAGAGACGGGTTCGTCTTTGTTGGTCCTGTTACTCGTACACAATATGATTGTTCGCTCTTTGCGCGTGCCAAAGTACAAGAATTGAAATCCAAGGATGGAGCTGTCAAGCATCAGTTGGAGGAGCTAAGTACCAAGGTGGAGGTTCTGATCACAGGTTTAGGATCAGTATGTAACATTGTGAAGGAAATTCAAACTGCGATGCCAGGGTCAGTTGTTGCATCAAACAACAGCAGTTGTTCACAACGTCACTCAAACTTCTCCTATTCGAGAATGATTCACTTGTCTCAAACACCTACACTGCTCAAACACCTTCACCGCTCAAACACCTTCACTGCTCAAACACCTTCACCAGGTCAATCATCGGTAGTGTGTAATGAAATGCCTCCATGTTCATTGTTGAACCTTGATGATGAAGTTATTCTTTGTTGGTAGGTCGTTTGTAATTTGGTGCCATGGGACGTATGTGTCACGGCTGTATTGTACCATCTAATCTTGGAAAGGTGATGGTGGACAAAATTTTCCTCCCAAATGAACCAGTCCTGAAAGCTAACACGTTTGTTTCAACCTTTCAAGATGTTGGAATTGGTGGGTACGTGCTTCATCCAAAGAAGTGCATCAGAAATGACTAGTCTGGTCGGCGGTCGACTTACTTTTTTGGATATATCTCAGCCATCGTATATAATGCTCGATAATCACTTTATTAACAAACATATATGGCTTTATCTTTTTTTTTGTTATATATGTTCACACTTTTGTAGATGTGCATGCTAACATGTAGATTCTTATGCAGTTGTGCATAATGAAAACTCTCAGGCAGTTGTGCTGCTTTTTTTGCTTTTTTTTGGAACACTTTTGTACATGTGCTTAGCATGCTAGCATGTAGATTCTTATGCAGTTGTGCATAAGGAAGAATCTCAGGCAGATTCTTATGCGATTGTGCATAAGTAAGACTCTCGGCAGTTGTGCTTAAAAATTTGAATCATAATGTATCCATGTGAACCTGCAGTATTAATATATATATAATCGAGTTTTTCTTTATGGATGTTTGTGGTTTGGGTTCCGTTGTATTTTGTTGCGCAGTGATTGTAGTGCGGAGTCAAATTGAAGCGGTAGTAGCCACCGGGGAATATCAAACCCTGGGTAAGTATACTTCTGTGCTTATGCTTATCATATTGAGTACAAACTTATGGATATTAATTTTTTTATATAATCACTTTTGAGGTACTATCTTTGTTCATTATGTTGCTACGGACTATCTTTGTTGGTGACCTTCTTTGGGAAGGTATATTCTTTCTACTTTCACACTTATCAAATCTCCAAAGCGGGTTCATGCAATTCATCTCTTGTAGTAAGTTACCAAATCTACTCTTCATGTTTTTGTAGATGTATAGATCATGTGTTGGTTTCTTTGTGATACTTGTACTTCAAACTTTCAATTTCATACCGGTTTATTATTACGTTTTGGTGGTCTTTGGTGGAGGACTTGGTTTATTGTTACGTTTTTACGAATGTTGCATAATTAGGTCTGAAAATTATTGATGATCCAAATTTTCTTGTTGTTTGTACATGATGAACACCTTTTGATTTTTACGAGTTACGCAAAGGGTTGGAGCATTGGTTTTTTGAGGCTTCTTTAAAAAATTTGATATGCATTTGAATGTTTTTGTATAGGAATGGATAATCTTTGGTGTTTTGGAACTGAAGTGGAAGAAATGGAATGCTAAAGAACTTGAATTATGTCTATTTGGGATTACAGGTAGCTTACACTTCTCATGTTTATTATCTTGTTTTGATTCAAACACTTCAAATAAGAAAGCCCGCGGTACTTTAAAGCTCGCATTCAAAGTACCATGTTCTGTCTGCTAACTTGTTATGTCTTTTCTAATAATGTGCATTGACTTTGTAATGAGCACGCATTGATTGTTAATTGGTAAAGATAGTTCCAGGGAATTGACTGTGTTACATTCTAACTTTTTGCCCAATATTATGAATGTGTGAATTAATTTGATAGCAAATTACTTGGCTTTTTCGGTGGATTGTGAACTCTGCGGTTGAGCGAGACTCATTCATGGAAGCTTCGCTATGGTTATGATCGTGTGAATGATGATAAAGATGTTTCCAACATCGAGGCCAAGATGACTGATGGTATGTCATATATCTTAAATTATATAGTAGTTCACCGAGTTCTTAGTTTCGTTTTTACTATAGCCAAGACTCAAGATTTTGGTGAATGTTTTTTACTAAATAAAACAATTTTAGTTTTAGGGGATAGTTTTTGTATTATGCTTACAAGATGCTAGTTCGGACCTAAAAAGATATCACAGAATCCAGCGTAATTTAGGATTTGAGCTAGCTCGACCATGTCGAAGTCAAGAATAATTGAGCTAGCTCGACTTCTGACGACTCACTTACAAGCTGCGTCTGTTATAGAAAAACATCACAGTGGGCTCAACAGCTCTGGATGTAGGGATTCATACAGTGTAAGAAATTATTTGTTTTGTTTTACTGGCATGATAAGTATAATTGTTGTGGCATGATAAGTAGTGTAGTAAATGACTGCATCTTTTAATCATGTTTGAATGACCAGCATATATGTACAATGATCAGACACTGGGTATCATAGTAATGAATGAATGAATGAATATAAAATGTGTAGCCAAGTCTTGGATTTAGATTTTCAAGTCTTTGGTCAGGTGTCAAATGATGGATATGATCCATCCGGGAGTTGTGTAAATTTGAAGACAATGTTTGTTGATGATCTCAGGTTTCGAGTTGGACTAGTCATTTTACATAGAACTCAAATGCCGGTTTAGCATTAGGATAAGAGGAGAAATGTAAGGTCATAAGAGCCACTTTTAAATTAGTATTTTGAACTTGATAATTAGATAAATTGTGGTCTCGGACTAGTGTTGTTTTAGATTAGTAAATAATGGTTGAATCTTCTTCATTTGTAGCCTATTAGTACTCTTCGACTCAATCTTTATAAGCATACTAGATATCGATTAGAAGAATTTGTGATGCTTTGTTCGCAGGAGTTAATTGAATGATGCTGTTGTGAGATCGGAAAAGGTTGAAGAACAAAGCTGACAAAGCGGCAACCATTAGGTCCCTTAGTTTGCAAGATTTTGTAAGTAATAATGTAGTATCTCCTTATAGAAATTTAAGTTAGAAGAACTTAGGAATTTCAGAACTTTATACAAACTTAACTTAGGAACTAAGTATGTTTATGTGTATGTCCATTAAATGAATGACATAGTTTGTATCAAATACTCATACTTATTAACTTCAATTGAAGAATTCTTTTTCATAATGGTAAATGTGGAATTGAAAGTGTAGAAGTTTTATATCTGTGGAATGGTGAATATGGGAACTGGGTAGCTGAGTGGGGTAAATATGGGGGAATGGATTTTGACAGGTCAATGAAGACGACCTTTTTTGCATTTGCAAAAGCTTAGCAACGTCGATGTTATGTTGCTAAATTAGAACCAGAACCAATAAATTAGAACCAGAACCATAGTTCCTGTAGGGGTATTCTGTAATTAGAAGCAGCTTAGCAACGGCAGACCTTGGTTGCGAATAAACTACGTCGTAACGGCCGATGCGTTCTCGAGTCGTTCTTGACCAAGAATCATGATTGAGCTTATGCCGCTATGAAAAGCGCAACACCGTGTTTTGAAACGTCAACCTGCCGTTGCGACCCCAGTCAGCAACGTCCAGGGTCCGTTGCTAATTCCTAAAAATGGTGTAGTGAAAGTTAAGCAGTCAACACACCTTGTTATGTTTTATATGCCGATAGACTATGCATTGAAAACTTGCTTTGGTAATAAAATATCATCAACAATCTCAAGCAGAACAAACAGTAAAAGAATAGATAAATTCTGCAATACTATCCAGAAGCTCTTGCAAGTTTGTTGCAGTTTTTAACTATTTTCATTTGTTTCACCAAGTTCTTTTTCATGCTCAGTAAGTAGTAATTAATATAAGTTGAATCTGATAAAGATACTTGATCAGAATACCCTAAGTAAGATTGTCAACTGTTCTTATGGGAACAATGCAATGCTTTTTCTCTTCCCTGGGTGCAACAGTTGTTTACTTCGCTCTTCTTCATCTAAACGAAAAATAATCCAAACAAAGAAGAAAAAAGGAAGTCAAGATCATCGGATGGAGGATAGGTGATAATAATGAATAAACCATTTATTATTACCTAATTAACATATATGAAGGTAAGATGCGTTGTAGTCTAACCTAAACCCAAGGCCTTAACGCCATAGTAATTCAAATGTATATAAATGACACAACATCAGTCCTATAATTAAGCCCGGAAGAAATTTAACATTGCACTCAAAAAGAAAAAAAGAAAGGACTCCAGAATTTTGAGAATACAATCTTGATCATCTGCATCCTGGGTCTTATATTACTCCCTCCGTCTCTAAAAGATAGGCAGGTTTGTGTGTAAATTTACACACAAACCTGCCTATCTTTTAGAGACGGAGGGAGTATCACATTAGTTTTTAGAAACAAAATAACCAAGGATTTCATTATTGTATGGCTTGATATTGACATGTATAACGAGACTCTATCTTTATTCTCGTCCGATTAATCAGTTCGTCAAAAGATATATCAGACAATGGAGTGAATGGTTTGAATACTGATGAATATTCGATTCTTCCTTCAACTTGGAATAGATTCACAAAAATTATTCCTTTATTTATATGTAAAATTCTTTTGTAGGGCGACAACAAATCAAGATTAGATGGAGAAAGAAAGCTTCATTCAACACAGTCTTAGAAGCTAAGATCCATTCATGCCCACTTCTACTCCTAAGATCAATCTACAAAAGGACGACGGCTACTTTCGGGACATTGACCCAGTCCCTCAAAGGAATGAAGCAAGGAAGATAAAGTTCAAGGCGATTGATAGCGAACGTATGATCATTACGCTTCAACCGGGTTATTCTATTCCACCTCTTAGAAAGAAAAGAACTTAAAAAAATAACCAATAATCAAAATAAGATTAAGCTAGAATAAAATCACCTCAATTCTAGAGTAGACGCCAACCTGCATAAATAACCCATGAACAAAAACAAATCAAAAACCTAATAACATAGTACATAGTACCAAAAATCAAAAAGATTTATTCTGCATGAAAAAAATATGAAATAGGTATCACAAAATAATCTTACCATTTTGGTATGCTTCACCTGAAAGGCTTGTCAATACCTAACCAGCAATTGAAGAACCTATGTACAGAAATCAAGGATTCAACTTAATCGGTGGAAAAACATGACGATGACATAACAGAAGTAATAAATTGAATCACATAAATATGAAGTTCCTAAACCAAAATTCATATTTGAGGTATTGTTTATGTGACATCAAATTAGATACGAAGAACTCGAACGTATTATCAGAAACCAATTGGCGACAGTAAAAAATATACACTCTTACAGGGAAGAAAATTACCTTTAGAGTGCAGCAAGATCATGAAGATTTTAGAATTTTGATATGATTTAGCAATAAAATTGAACAAAAGCGAAATATTTAGCAACCAAGAGAAATGTATAATTAAAAATAATATCAACAATTGTTAATGATGATATTACAACATTGTGAATAATGTTGCTGAAATTTGGAACCAAAAATTCATTAAGCAAATTTTTCTCAATGAGCCGAGTGAGGCGGAAGCCAAAAACATAAATACACCGAAAAATGATAAAACTAAACCAAGGAAAGAACAAAAAATATTAAGGGGTCAGCGAAACAAAAAAAAAATAGAATTTTTTGGATTTGGCTACTTAAGACCACAAAGATAAATTAGCACGACTTTGACGATTGCCCTAAATAGTTCCCTTAAAAGAGATCTTAATTTGAAGATAGTTGAACCCAAACAAATGAATTGATTAGTCATTCTGTGCAAATGAATTGATTCTTGCATACGTTAAGGTGAAAAATCCGCATGGTACTTAGAAAACACCTAAACCCAAATGTTTCTATATAGCTCATCTTGCACCATGTGTTGAACACGTTGTGGCTGCTAAATCAAATTTCCCTAGTAACTACTACCAACTCTAATGCCTGGGGACACTTGAGAATAGCGCCACCAAAAAGTATTGTTTTACTCTCCTGACATGAGAAAAAATCATGTTAATAAAATAAAGATTGTAGAGACGCAAGCGAGGATTGAACATCTATGACGCTGACCATCATTTGCTACTACAAACAATATGGTCATGGCAATTTCTGAATATGCAAACTCCAAATGACAGGCGTTCTTAACCGTGTTAATAAGATGGCACTCTACCATGGTAGAACACAATCAAGATTGCATGGACAAATACGTACATGGAAATATAAATCTGGGGATTGATTAACAGTGCATATTAAAGGTGCAAACCACTTAGCAAAATAATTCACTCAAAAAAGTCACCCACTCAGCTAAGGAGATTGAATAAACCACGTCAATTTACACATCCGTGAATTATCTAGCTAATGTTGTGTAGCTAAGTGAAGCATTACCTTCAATGAGTTAAGAGCTAAATCCAGCAAAAAGTTGTCTCCATCCTTGATTATGGATAATGGTGTAACATTCCATCGCCCCGCTGCAGAGTCTGTACCTGAAATAATCAAGCCAAAAACAATATCACAATAAACTCGAATATATCCTGGAACACTATTAACACAATATCACATTATGGTCTCTGTTTCTATTAAGGCTAATGCGATGAGATCATGCATGGTAATAGAGGAAAAACAGCTTTATATGATCTACATTGTCTCCCTTTAGTCCACATAAACCAATTACGACCATCTACCGAATCCACCATCGCACCAATGGCCAATCGATATAGCTGTAGCATTCACATCAAATAAACCTTAGTTAGATCCTTAAAATAAATTCAAGTGATTTCAATAGTTCGAACTTTAAAATCACGGACATCTGCTATACAATCATAGTCAAAATAAAACTTTTTACAATTAATAAATCAATTCACGATTACAAACACATTCATTAACAAAATCTTTCTCAAAAATAGATTCTGGGCGATTTATTGTCTCTCTGCTCTAGGTTTTCCATTGGTCAATTTAAACAGCCCCAATCAAACCTAGAAAAATAAACAAAAACCCTAAAACAAATTCAGGACGTAATATTTCGATTTCGATTTCGATTTCAAATTGAGACAGAAGTTCGAATTTGGTGAAACACTTCTCTGTGATAAATCTTTGCCTCCTAAATTTCCTGGAAACAACAATTGGAAATCAATATGAAGATCATATTTGGCATCAATAACTCAACACATACAGATACTTCATAAAAATTAAGAATTTTTTGGATCTGGTTACTTCAGACGAATTAGAATTTGAAGATACTTCATATGTGGCGTGTAATTGAGATCCAAAAAATTTAGAATTTTTTGGATCTGGTTACTTAAGACCACAAAGATAAATTAGCACGACTTTGACGATTGCCCTAAATAGTTCCCTTAAAAGAGATCTTAATTTGAAGATAGTTGAACCCAAACAAATGAATTGATTAGTCATTCTGTGCAAATGAATTGATTCTTGCATACGTTAAGGTGAAAATATCCGCATGGTACTTAGAAAACACCTAAACCTAAATGTTTTTATATAGCTCATCTTGCACCATGTGTTGAACACGTTGTGGATGCTAAATCAAATTACCCTAGTAACTACTACCAACTCTAATGCCTGGGGACACTTGAGAATAGCGCCACCAAAAAGTATTGTTTTACTCTCCTGACATGAGAACAAATCATGTTAATAAAATAAAGATTGTAGAGACGCAAGCGAGGATTGAACATCTATGACGGTGACCATCATTTGCTACTACAAACAATATTGACATGGCAATTTCTGGATATGCAAACTCCAAATGACAGGCGTTCTTACCCGTGTCAATAAGATGGCACTCTACCATGCTAGAACGCAATCAAGATTGCATGCACAGATACGTACATGGAAATATAAATCTTGGGATTGATTAACAGTGCATATTAAAGGTGCAAACCACTTAGCAAAATAATTCACTCAAAAAAGTCACCCACTTAGCTAAGGAGATTGAATAAACCCCGTCAATTTACATTTCCGTGAATTATCTAGCTAATGTTGTGTAGCTACGTGAAGCATTACCTTCATTGAGTTAAGAGCTAAATCCAGCAAAAAGTTGTCTCCATCCTTAATTATGGATAATGGTGTAACATTCCATCGCCCTGCTGCAGAGTCTGCACCTGACCATCTACCAAATCCACCCAGCTTTATATGATCTACACTGTCTCCCTTTAGTTTTTTCCACATAAACCAATTACGACCATCTACCAAATCCACCATCGCACCTATGACCAATCGATATAGCTGTAGCATTCACATCAAATAAACCTTAGTTAGATCCTTAAAATAAATTCAAGTGATTTCAATAGTTCGAACTTTAAAATCACGGACATCTGCTATACAATCATAGTCAAAATCAAACTTTATACAATTAATGAATCAATTCACGATTAAAAACACATTCATTAACAACAACTTTCTCAAAAATAGGTTCTGGGCGATTCATTGTCTCTCTGCTCTAGGCTTTCCATTGGTCAATTTAAATAGCCCCAATCAAACCTAGAAAAATAAACAAAAACCCTAAAACAAATTCAGGACGTAATATTTCGATTTCGATTTCAAATTGAGACAGAAGTTCGAATTTGGCGAAACACTTCTCTGTGATAAATCTTTGCCTCCTAAATTTCCTGGAAACAGCAATTGGAAATCAATATGAAGATCGTATGTGGCATCAATAACTCAACACAGACATATACTTCAGAAAAATTAAACCAGTGTTATCAACTTCTGTCTCTTAAATTTCCAGCAAACATCAATCAGAAAGAAAAAAAAAATTAAATAAATAAAGATTTAAAATTTCTAGGGTTTCAACATATTTACCTTCTAATTCCTATCCTCTCGTATTTTTGATTAAACCTTGCCTCCCGAATCTTCGAAAAACATAAGCACACAAACCGCAGGAACGAAAGATTCTCAAAAATCTAGAGTTTCTGCGAGATAGAAGAATAAGCGTAGCAGCAGAAAAAGAGAGAACGTTTTATGTGAACCAAATATGTCTCCCCGCCCTACTTCTTACCCACACGAAACATAGCCGATCATTCCCGGCCGTTGAAGTCAAACTCGATCCAGCTTACCTAGGGGCGGAACTACCTTGTGACTAGGGCTAGCTTAAGCCAACCCCAACAAGAAAAAAAGTCATTTTTTTCAAAGCCTTTTTTAGGTTGGGCCATAGTTAGTGTATGAATTTTACGCTTAAGCAAGCCCTAAAAAAAGCTCAAGCCATCCCTATATCCAATGTCTAGTTTCGTCACTGGGCTTACCTGGACCGCCGGATTACCCTCCCTGGTAAATCCTATCCACTCTTTGACCCTTTCATCAAGGAGACAAAGTGCACCTTTTTTATAACAGTGATTAATAGATTAAGAAGATTGACGCACGTATAGATGACATGTGTTCTTTACTAAAGAAAACCGCCTGAAGAACACGTGAATAAGAAAGAGTGAAAAAGCTTAACCTTCGCTGCATAGCCTCATCCTGCACCGGTGTTATATCAGTTCCAATAAGAACGGGGGCGTGTAGCTCGGTGGGTTTCTTGTTGATGCTTGTGGGCCTTAAACATCTCTTACGTTTCAATAAAGGCCCATTTTCATTTATAAACAGCCCTCTAAACAAACAGTAGGGTTCTCTTAATTTTCATACTCCTGTCCTGAGAGAAATCTGAACCCCAAAAGATTTGAAAGAAATTGATAAATCTGTAAGCTCTTCTCTCTCCATCTATCATGTTGAATTTCTGTTTTTGTTTCTTAATCTACTCTAGGGTTTGATTTTTTGTTTCTGTTATACAATGGTTAGAAACTCTGAACATGAATACAAATTGTTTGATAAAATGTCGATTTTTTTTAGCTGGATCGAATTGATTTAGTTTTTTTTTTTTTTTTTTTTTTTGGTTTGGTTTGGATTTTATGATGGATTGTTAAGATGGGGGTTGAGGGTTTATGGTGAATTAGGGGTTTAAGGATTTTAGTGAAGTTATTAGATAAAACCCTAGAAGGGAAAAGTAGAATGATATTGTTGATTTTGTCCTAATGGTGTAATCTATCTTTCCAATTTCTCCTTTGTTGGCCATTTGGGTTTGTACTTACTATAATTCAATTTTTCTCTGTTTGTGTATTTGTTTTGATCCCTTGGAATTTAAGTTTAGGTGACTCAGAACAACTCCCTTAATCCTAATGTGTAGGTTGTCATTATGATAATATATATTCGAAACAAAATTAAATGGAAAAGAGAATTTGGCTATTTGATTAGTCAAAGACCGGATTTTGTAACTTTTGGAATTGTATTGTAAAGGTAACATGCTTTCCATAGATAATCTCGGCATTCAGAGTCTAGTTTCTCCTTCAGTAGTATATGAAGTTTCTGTTCCTTTTATAAGGAATGTATGTTTCTGTTTCATGGTGTGTCGTGTGTAACTCACATTCTGCTTTACGTGGAAAGCCTGTCAGTTATGCCATTGTAGGGTAAGATCAGTGAAGAAAATACCCAGGGAACCTGTTTTAGAAAGACATTGGCAGAAATATCTTTCTCAATATCAAAAAGTCCACTGACTTGGTTTCTTTATAATTCTCGTATTTGGGGTGCTCTTGTTGGTTTTCTGTCGCCCTTCAGTTTCTTTCCTCCTTGTTTTGTTATCCCTGTCATTATGAACTCTTCTTTGAGATATATATTTGCATGAGATATTCGTAGGAGTTTCACTCACATTCAAATAATTGTTTCATTTTTGTATTGGTTATCCAAGTGAGTGAAGAAATGAATGCGTTCAAGGCTTATAAAGCTTGTGTTCCAATTGCCTGGAGTTCAAACATATATATAACCCAAGTGAGGGGAATTCCGGGGACAAGGAAATCTCACAGGCGCACCCTTGAGGCCTTACGCCTTGGCAAATCTAACCGAACTGTCATGCGATGGAATACACCTACAGTTAGAGGGATGCTTCAGCAGGTTAGAATATCCACAGCTTCAAATTGTTTATTTTTTGAGCTTTGTCACCTTCTGAATATTATGGTTTGGTTCTATAAAGATAAACATGTTGCTCTAGTTCCTGATCATCTCTTCAATTACAGGTTAAGAGGTTGGTTGTGATCGAAACGGAAGAGATGTACAAGGCCCGCATGCAAAAACAAGAAACCCATCGAGCTATACGCCCCCCTATTGCTGTCAGCCATCACTCCGTTCCTGCAAAAGTTTCTTCGGAGTAAGAATGACAGAATGTTTACAGGTCTGCTTTTCATAATTCCTTTAATGTAATTTTGTTAGTTCATCATGAGGTGTTACTGTCTCAAAAAACAACCAACAATGATATATTTATGGAATTACATGGGATTTTCTTCTACAATATCGGTAACTGAATGTCGAATGATATTATGTTTTTCCTCTTTATTTGCTTAAATAATTTAGTTAGGACACACTTGTAATAAATATTAGTTACAACTTACAAGCATCTATTTGGTTTCATAATATGAGTTTTAAACGTAGCACAAAAAAACTCCTTAGCTAATCGAATAAGGTAAATTATGTTTATGAACACCACTATTTGGGGTTAGGCAATGTCTTTTGCGGGATCCGTTATGTTTTCACTGATCTCATTCACAGTATATATTCTTAGATTGCATGAGAGCATAGTAATACTCTGCTACTAAGAAGGAATATTCCCTTGATCCAGGTGAATCACATGCATCTGCAGAATTTATGTTATATACTTTTTGATTTGTTTTGCGATTTAGCGATGTTCATTTTCAACTGGCTTAAGGTTCTATAGAAAGGGCTTAGTCAACAACAGAGGTTTATACCCGATTTAGAGATGATGAATATGCGACCAGCTTAGGTCCGTAACAGTATGAATCTTTGTTCAGTAGCCTCTGTTATGCATAAGGGAGATACATCAAGGTTCATGGAGCATACGAATCTTCTAATGTTCAAATGAGAATAGATATAAGCACTCAATCAAATTAAGCTTATGATGGATATTTAGTGTTACCTTCTCCTAGTTGTGCCATAGCGGTAGTGTTTTTATGGTTGTGCCAGAGAGGTTAGACACCTTAGAAGTATGGCAGTATCTCTAGGTAATATCTCGAGCTGGAGTAGATGAATGAAAATCAAAGACAGTGAGGGGTGATTATCTGATCTCTATAAAAGAGACATTACTTTATTTATAGCTCCAATATCTTCTGTTAAGCTTCAAGCTTGCACCCGGTTTCAAATGTTTCCTTGTTAGACCAGTATGAGAGACGTCAAGACACCCTTAAAGACTAGTGAAGGACTGACATACCGAGTAAGAACTCAGTACAACTGAGATTAAAATCATCAATTTTAGTTTTTGTATGATCTTTTTGTTGTTTTCTATTACTGGGGTCATATAATCTAATCTCTCATACTTGTACCCTTTCACTTTGCAAAATCCTTCCCACTGGTGTTGCATCAAGTGGTACACTAACTAAATGTTAAGTGGAAAAAGTAGTAAATTAGCCTGTACATTCAGATATTAACTTATCATTCTTAAATCTTAGCCTAGTTTTTTATTACACCAATGTTGTTTGGCAAAACAGAAATAAGGGTCATTTTGTGGAAGTGTGGAAACATGTACCGGAAGTAATAGAAAAACAAAGAAAAAAAATAGCAAGTCAAATTGAAAGTCATGAGGCGCAGCAAGGGAATGAGGTTTACAAATTTTCGGCTAAGAAGATATGGAGTTTGAAACACCCCATTAGTAAGGTGATACACCAAACTGGTAGGGTGCACAAATTGGCTTTCTTGGCAGAGCTTCAAGAACCGCATTAGAGGCTAAGTTCTTGTAGATCATTCTTACACTAAATTTTTTCACCATATTGTTATTGTTTGTTTGCGTCCAGTGTTCAGGTCCTAGCTTCCTAGACGACCAATCAGTTGTCATGGTTTATATTGACATTTTGTTTCAGTTCTAACATTGAGATGTTCCAAGAGCATCTGTATAGTCTTCTCACCAGGTAGAAGAGAAAATAAATAGTCCATAATGCTTGTTATGTTTTAGCTAAAACTTAGATAAGATTGTTATTTCTATGCCACACATGAGACACAGTTTTATGAGAAAAATGGTATATAATGCATGAGTTCCAGTTCTTGAAACCCATCCCCGCTTCCTGCAGCAGATTCTTCTCAGGTCTGACTTCAAATGTTTCTTTCTTGTGACTTTATTGTTCTCCAAGTTGTTGGGTGTTACTTGTTGTGGTGACTCCAGATCCCTATCTTGCAAAACCGTCGATTCAAAAACGTTTTCCACATTGGCTTTCTTTTAGGTGAAACCTTCGAATTATTGGATGCAAAAATTCATTTTCTTTGTTTTGCACTTCCTTGTATAATATGTTTGTCACGTTCTAGTTATGAGCTACGCTCGTATATTATGAATTTTAGACATAATAGCAAATATTTGTTTCAGTTATTTGAATTATTAAACTTTTATTCTTTTTGAAGTAGGCATTTTGCGCAAGGAAAATAGATTTAGAGATGTTCACGTACGACTGGTTTAGGGTTTTACAGAAGGGGGATAGTTCGCAACAGAGGTTTATAGTCGATTTAGAGATGATGAATTTATGACTGGTTTAGGGTTCTTGACAGTATGAATCTTTGTTCAGAGCTTCAGCTGCCTCTGTGTTTATGTATGAGGCAGATACATCAAGGTTCGTGGAGCATAATATTTAACTGTTCGAGTGAGAATTGATATATAACACTGAATCAAATTAAGCAAATGATAGATATGTAGTCTCACCTGACACTTTAGAAGTTTCCAGTCTGGTAGTATGCCAGTATCTCTAGGTAATTTCTCGAGCTCCAAACAGATGAATGAAAAACAAAAGACAGTGTGGGTTATTATCTGATGTGTGTAAAATGTTTCCAATATCTTCGGTTATGCTTCAAACTTGCACCATTTCTGTTTTAAATGTTTCCTTGTAAGACCAGTTAGTGAGAGATGCCAAGACACACTTAGAGACTATTGAGGTAGAGAATATGTTCTCAGTACAACTGAGATTCAGATACTTCAGTTTTAGTTTTTGTATCATTTTGTTGTTGTCTTCTGTTATCAGATAATATAATCAGATTCACTTTGCAAGATCCTTCCCACATGGTACAGGTTTGCGCCAAGTGGTACACCAGCAGATTTTGCAACTTCTGCATTGTTTAGCAACTTAGTATAGCCGTTCATTTTGTTTAGTAATATTGTGCCAAGTGGTAAGTATATCTAAACCGTTTTTGTCTGAACCTATTCTAGGATCAAGTAGAAAAGTGAGTTGAGAAAGTAAAGCTACATACAGTATATGTTTCCCGTTGGTTCTTTGAATTCAAACAATTAAAGGTATGCTGAAATGTTTTGGTGATCCTAAGAAAATTTCAGCCGCAAACCTTTCTGAATTAGGTTCTACAATGGGTATGAAATTATGAATTACCACAGTGGCAGACTTAGATTGGTGTTAATTCAGTTGCCTGTTAAGTTGTTAGTTCTCTAGTAGTTGCCCTTGTGCAACCTAGATTTTTTGTTTTGTAGCTCTATGTATCTTTGTTTCCTTGTTTCTTCTTTGGGCTTTTTGCTCTCCTACACTCAAATTGTGCAGCCCAGGTTTTTAGTTGGGCACAAATTTGCACTCCCTAATGAAAAAGTTGGCCTTGGATTTGAGGTAGAAAGGAAAGTTGGTGTTTGATCGAGTGGTGATGAAGTGGGGTTGTAGGCAATGGATAGAAAAACTGATCCGACTGAGATTGAGTGGTGGTGGGTGGGGGTTGAGGATGTTAGATGACTAATAGGATCCATTTTGAGGTAAAGAAGATGAACCAGTGACTTGCTATGATGGGATTTGTTCATGATTATGATTATATTTTAATCTAAACTTATATACGTGCGATTGAGAAACCGGTTTATTAACAAAAACATTAAATAAAACTAAAAGAATAGCTGCAGTAAATTCGATTAAATTATTAATTTTGGTTGGGTTCTGTGAGCCCAAGTTAGAACAGGTACCAACAGCGAGTAGGCTAGGACTCGCCCAAAAGACAAATAGTCCTCCGCTCTCACGAGACTCTAATAAGGCTTGGTTTGGTAATGCTTTTATTTTCTCAAAAGCATTTTCAAAAGCTATTTATGTCAATAATTTTTGAAATTAGTGTTTGGTAAAAAAAAATCAAAGTGCTTTTTATTGAAAGCACTTCCCAAATTCCTCAATTTTTAAAAGCCGGGGAGAAGGAGCTTTTAAAATCTACAAAAACATAAGCTGTGGCCCCACCTAATTTTAATGATTGATTTATCTTTTTTATCCCTACTTTATTTTATAAATGACAAAAATTACCCCTTAAATTTATATACAACCAATTTTTTTATTATTTCTTATATTGCATTCTTTAATTTTTTTAATTTTTTTTAATTTTTCAAACTATTTTATATACCATTTCATTTAATTTGTTAACAATATAACTAAAAAAATATTAAATAATTACTTAATTTTAGTTTCATTTTTTGTTTGAAATATATATATATATATATATATATATATATATTTATTTAGTATTTAAGTAAAATAATTTTTTAACAATCATAATAATAGTGGTAATTAGTAAATAATATTATATAGTAAAATAATTAATTATTTTTAAACCCCATAAAATTGAATAAACCTACCATTAGAGATATGTCTGTTTTTGTCATTTGCTACAACAACTATGGTTGAATCTGAAATTTTACCAAACACACTTTGATTGCTTTTTTAATCAGCTTCAACTTTAATTAATATTTTACCAAACGTCTAATCGCGTTTTTCTCACAAGACAAAGACATCAACGCACATCAGAAAAGTGCTTTTACAAAAGCTGCAGCAATACCAAACTAAGCCTAAGACGCTTCTCTCAATATCACCCTTATTAAATAACCGTTTTTTTTTTGGGACCATGGGTTTTTTGAGGGGACCATGATTTGATTAGGCCACCTTCCCTATAATTATAAGGGGTGTCCTAAAAGGTGGAGATGACTAGTTTACCCTTTTACCTAATTAAAATTATAACTAATCTACAAATTTTCTTCTTATCTTCTTCATCAATTTATGATCATCTAAACCTGATCATATACAAATCTAATCAAAATCATCAAATTTTCATCGTCGTCGATTCATTGAATTTTCATCGTCGATTAATCAATCTTTTATAAACAAACTTGTTCATAAGTATTTTCCCACAAACCCATTACTTCTAATTCGTTTTTGATTGAAATTTTGAGTAGTAGTCATCAAAAATATGTTGAATTTGGGAGGTTCTGGAGTAAGTTCGGTTATGATACACTACACCAAATTCGGGATTAGAAACGAGAACCAGCCGTTACAAAAACGGGTTGTAGCAGTCACACTTTGTTGCAAAAAGTGGGTGTTACATTTTTTTTGTAACAACACGATTTTTTGGACGGCCCTGAATGTGCTTGAGTTCGAAATTGCCACGTGTAGTAATATTTCGAGCCGTTCATATTTAATTTTTTGTAATAGCACAAAAATTATTGCCGGTCAACCTTGACCTGGTCAAAATTGGTCAACACCGACCAATTTTGACTAGGTCAATATTGATCAATGAGTTCATTTTCTACGGAAATAAGGAATTTCTATTAACCCGCATCAACCTTACATTCAACAATCAATTCATATCACATTCAACAATCATTTTACATTACATTCAACCAATTCATGTAAAAAAAGAACACAAATTCTTCTAAGTACACATTTTTTTTTTTGTTAAGTATCAAATTCTAAGGGAATAGATAGAAACTAAGTTCCAAATTTCTAATGCAATACATAGAAACTTACAAACTTCCTACATAGAAGCTGATTGGTCCAGCTGCTCATCCCCGGTGCCCATCTCGACGATATTAAGCACAATCTTACTCCTTTGCAGGAAAGAAAGAAAGACATTACGACAACCTCTTCAATTCTCTCAGCCTATCAAAAAACATCATAATCAATTCAATGCAAGCAAGAGTTGGTAAACACTAATTTAGATGGAACTGAGAAAACAATGACAAAACTTCTCTTCTTTCTTCTTCCTCCCAAGTTTTTCAGTTGTTTCCACCTAAAACCATCAATCAAATTTCAGTATATACAACTATTCTGATATTACGAAGCTTATAACATAGACCTTATTCACCCAAGGAACCACCTAGGTTGAACTGAAAGATACTAGTACTACCATGGCTGAGAACAAGTCAAAAAATGGAAAGCCAAAGCAAAATATTGAACATACAGGAAACATACAAAGATATCGACATCGTGTTGTAATTCCCAAAAGAGACAAGCAAAATAAAATTAAAGTTCAAGAGAGAAGCTCACATTTGTAATGCACATGGGTCCTGAAAAACATGAGGCAGTGCACAAAGGTCACAAAATCTTTAGTTTCAATTATAGACTGAAACCACACTTTGACCAGCCCACAGAGTCCATGCCCTAGGTATCTCGTCTGATGAGAAAAAATATTCCTAAGGCTAAGAAGATCAAAACATTCAAAAAGCGGTAGCACAACATTCCAAAGAGGATATAAGCGGCTTGTAATAAGAATTACCTCAGTAGAATAGGGTATAAAGTATATACGGAGGTAAATAAACAACCCACTACCCCCTGCGGTTGCAATAGAGTTCTCATCTTTGAGATAAAGAACATAAGTTATACTCTTGGAGACTATTTTATCGAACTAACAATTGGTTAAGGATATCAAGTTTGTAAAGGACACACTACGCACTTTGCGGTGTTCAACGTAGTTATTTAAATCATTTGATAACCTAAAAGGGAGAAAATCCGTACTTTCGGTGAAAAAATTAGAAAGTCTTTGAAAGCTGCGGAATGTAACAAGGCCGGTAATTGAACGGTCGGAAAACAGGTTACGCAAAAGAACACGAAATACATGTGACATTGTTGTGATGAATATGGCATGTATAGTAGAGATACCCTGCCAAAAAGATTTTAGCAAATATAAGAACGAGCAAAACAAAAACAAGATAACTAGGACAACTACACAAGACAAACTTACCTGTTGTTCCACTCGATCTTTTGGATTTTCGTAAGGGTTGCATAGGTCTTAAAATAAGCGGAATTTATCAGCTGGGTAATATCATAACCCTGCAATGGACATAAAAATACAAGGCGCAATTATTGATCAAGAAGCACTGCTAACTAGCATACATATTTTCCAAAAGAAAAATCAAGGGCCATAAATGTACGTCTAAGCATCTTCTTTTTCTTCATTTTAAACCATAATGAGATACTAACATGCACCACTACATTGATAGGTTAGCAAAGGCCAAGGGAGGTGCACGAGCCACGACTAGCTGGGGCATTTGCAAAGAGTATACACCATGGCCTTCTTTCTCGATTGAGAATGTATTCGATATGTAGGTTGTACTTTTTTCAGTTTTAATCGCATTGGTTCTCTTTGAGTAATTTAACTACTCACATTGGTTCTCTGTGAGTAATAAATTCAATTGGTTTAGCAAAAATAAGATACTAACATGCACTAGTTCAACACTTAGCCCCAACTATAAAATGAAAGCAACCGTAAGGTTTAGCAAAGACATACCATTTTGCAAGCTAGAATACCACTGAAGACAACGGTGTACAGAATGATAGGATCTGCTAGAAAGTAAGTTCTAACCAAACCCTCGGCCTGAGTTTGGTAAGACTTCATAGCCATTACCGTCTTCCGGGAAATGGGCATCATAACGCGCATCCTGGTCCAAAATTCAACATAGCAACATAATTTTTTCAAGTGCAGAACATATCTATCTTTCTTCACAACAGAGATAATCAAACAAATTGGTGCAACAAACTGACACTTTATATGTGTAATGTCAAGAATCCGAATCTATAAAACTTACTGTTATGGTGACTTGGTTTTGCCAGTTTCTGCAGCAGTCAAATTATCAGTCCCTAATTGGCAAAAGAGAAATTCGTTAGTCAGGTTACCGGCAACAAATGTAACGTACAAATCTAAAATCAAAAAAAGAAAATAGTCATTGGTGTTAGAAAGACACCATCACATCATACTGTCAAATGTAATTGCATCATGCCAGTAGCTCGTCACAGATTTTTTAAGCCTATAACATAAATCTGATCCTAAAGCATGAAAACTATGTCACTTAGAATTATCAATTATGTTTATCAAGGCTACTTAATGAAACTGTTTATCCACTACTAACAATCGTATCCAACAAAATTGTTTATCGAATACTAACAATTCGTATCCAAAACACAACAATATACCCTCCATGAATAAGCATTTTAATTCGGCGGAACTATAAATTTCTTAGGTAATTCACAGATTACTAGTAATTCCCTAATCATTTGAGATTGGTAAACATTTAACATTTCCCACTTCTTCAAACCCAATTATGAAATCTGAGATATAACATTCTGAGTAAACACACAAAATTTCCAATAGTAAAATAAAATTAGATCCTGTAACAACTAAAACAAATTAATCTTTACACATTCAGGAAACTCAGTATCAGATCAGAATCATGTGAGTACAACAATCAAAAAAATTAAGCAATGAGAATGTGAAATATAACACCTTTTCCAACAGAGATCTCTACAAACAGATGAAACAAACAAAACCCATATTCCAAAAACCAAAAAACAAAATTATAGATCCATAAGAAAACCCCAAATTGCAATTATAAATAGAACAAGACATGTGCAGTAATTGCCTTATGGGGGTTGGGTAGATGGATCCGAAGAAAAAGAGAAAAAAGAAGTTACCTTTTAATTTGTTTGATTATCTTAAAGGGGTTAATGCATATATACATACCTTAGAGAAGGTCTAGCACTAGCAGTCCAAGCTCAAGGCTTCCTTCAATCATTTGTGAACCCTTATGAGATAGTCCATGTACCAGCTATTAAAACACATCAATAAAGTTCATACAATCAGCACCATAGACAGTTAATTCTCCACGTTCTACAACTTTACAAGAATTTGAGCTTCAAATATTCGAAACCGGTACCAAGTCAGAAATAACCTTTGTTAAACTTGCTTTCTTCACTAACCTATGTCTTAAAAACTGTAACAAATTGTTGTGCAGGCGTTTCTACCTCGATTTGTGTTCTTAATAACCTCAAATCTGACTTAAAATAAATAAATAAATCTACAATACATTCATACTATTCTCAACTACTAAAAATTGAAACCCTATAAACCCATTTCAAATACTTACGAGGCATACCCTTATGAATAACAAGGATTGTTTTGATTACAGCTTTGTTGATGAATGTTTTTTATCGATCTAGTGATTTTAGCAGGGTTTTCTGAATTTATTTAGAGAAACATATGAAAAAACGAATCTAGGGTTTTCATAACAAATCTGATAACAGAAAGAAAAACGAATATTTATACAGAAAATCAATAACAGATCTTTGAAATTAAAACTGAAATCCAATCGAAATCGAAACCAAAACTGATGATGAATCTAAGTATCTTCGGTGAAGAAAAAAAAAAGGGAAGAGAGGCGGAGGATAAAAGAAAAAGAGAATTGAGAATGAAATAAAATCGATTCTCTTAAGGTAGGAAGAGACCCTTTTGCAGGGGAGGAAATATCCTCCAGTACTTCCCATTTTGGGTGGAAAAACAATAGCAAGCATGTGAATGGAACATGCACAGACTCCAGGTGTTACGACCCATGTGTGACCAAGCGGCTAAAAAAATATTTCGTAACGGCTGCCCACTGTTACGAATTTTGAAAACTTCGTAACGGCTTCTGTCTGTTACAAATTTTTCGTAACGGCCATTTGTAACGGAAAATTCGTAACGGTCTATAAGCCGTTAAAAATTTCTGTTACTATTCCGGGAATTTGGTGTAGTGATAATTTTGAAAAAAACCCCAGTTTTACAACCGAACTTTTAAAAATGAAGAACACGAAGAACACTTCGGCTAAGAATTGTTTTTGCCTAACCGAACACCTGAGTTCGGTTGAGTATAAAAATAATTTTAAACCGAACTCTTCTCTATATAGCCAAATGTTGAGTTCGGTTTAATCGCAAAAAAAAAAAATCCTAACCGAACTTTACTCTGAAAACCTATATAATGAGTTCGGTTAACTCGCAAAAATAATTTCAAAACCGAACTCTTCTCTATATAGCCAAATGTTGAGTTCGGTTCGTAGAGATTTTGCGAACTTACCGAACTCTGTTGTTTAAAGTTCGGTTACAACGTATAATCGAGTCGATCGAACCAACAAAACTCTGTAAACTCAAGCATAGTAGTTCGGTTACATTTGATTTTTCATCAGCTAGCCGAACAAACAAAAACTCCATTAAAGCTCTAGTTCGGTTGCCTGTGATTTTGGATTTATTAACCGAACTGCATTTGCAGAAAGTTCGGTTACATGTTCTTCATATAATATAACCGAACTTTGTTGACCTGGTTGAAATTTTTTTGTTACAATTTTGATTTTGGAGATATTTTAGGCCATTTATAGCCACATTCACTAAGTTACAAGCATACTTCGGTACCCAGAGGATGTTTTTTCTCCATATTCACCCATCTCTAAATAATTTTTTTCTTCATCTTCTTCTTCTTCTATCACTTTAGTCATTCAATAATTCTTTTTTTTTTTTTAAAAAATAATCTATTAATTTAACCTTAATCAATGATTAATCATACTAACTAATCATTATACAAAAATAATCATGAGGGCAATTTTGATATTAATATAAATATTTAGATAAGGGGTGACCTAGAATTACTTCTTATGTCTTACCCAAAATAAAACAATGATCCCCCAAAAAACCGTTCTTATTAAATCTGCATCACAAGTTCACAACACTATAGAAACAACCGGGAAATGTGGGTATTAAGTACAGTGGCCAGTGAGTTGAGCTGCTAAAGATCCACTCAAATTTTCCATAGACAAATTCTTACAGTAACTAATTAGAGGAAGTAATTTTAGAAACTTTGTCTGGGTTCCCATTTGATAGAATCAAAGAAGCGTTTCTTAATTTAATATCCAGTCAGTCCTCTGATAGAATTCATGCACCTAGAATAATAATCGGCAAGGACTATCCTGCTTATCTCCGGGAAAGGTAGGATGATAAATATAGAGGAGAAAAAGTACTATCTGTCTCTTATGGACCATTTTACCGAGCTTGGGATATTTTCAAATTTCTCAGCCATCTCTCCTCTCTCATTTGACGCTCGATTGTAATTTTCACTCAGCCATCTCTCCTCCCTCCTCTTTTCCATCTCAGTCAATTTTCACTCGGAAAGTGAATGAAATCCTAAAATAAATCCGTTGTGCGTAGGAAATAAGACCGTTAGAATACTTTAACGGCAATTTCTGATCGGCTTCTTACCGGAATTTTTCTCAAGAAGTAAATTTCTTCTAATGAGCTAATCACATTCGCTTCTTAAGATACTACAGATTCAAAAACACTAAGATTCTAAATTCAAATGTTCTGAAACATCAATTTTTCTCAGTTACTGTTGACAAAGAGACACAGAGACCTCAAAATTCAAAGTTACTAAGACACGGAAGATACAAGGGATTCAAAAGACACTAAAGACTGCTAATCAAGACACCAGAAATTTCAACTAAATTATAGAGACCAGATCAAAAGAATTTGATTCCATTTTCTCGAATCTAACATCTCATAAATCGGCATCTAAGTTTTAAGATTCTTGCTTCTTCAAGACTATAAAGCCACCTCCACCCACCGTACGATTAGTTTTATATCAAAGAAATTTGCACCTCCATTAATCGCATCCTAGCCTCTTTATAATTTGTCCCTTTGTCTAGTTCAAAAATTTGCTTTTGATTTTTTTCGTATTAATTGTAATTCTCGCTTGGGTCATCTGACTTTGATATCTTGTCTTCTTATTAGTGCATCCATTCACATTATTGGTTCTTTTCAACATTTTAGTTTTTTTGTTTTTTTTATCGATTTAGGGCATTTAATTTGGGAAATTTTTTGTTCAATCGATACGCTAGGTTTTTCCATCTCTATCCTGTCTATTTTTTCCCTTGTTTAATCTACCGTTCTTCGGTGATTTTGTTCAATCCCTTGCAGAAATCTGCTATCTCTTTTTCTCTACTTCTCCTTCTTCTTCTTCTTCTTCTTCTCCTTTCCGATTCGTGATTTTAACCTGTTTTACCTTTGTGCCCCTCAGGTGTGTAGCTCCCAGTGGCATAATGACTCCCATTTGAATTTACTACGACTCTATCTACACTTGGAAAAATAGGTTGGGACACGTGTTGGGGATAAAACCTCACAAAACATATCTGTTCTGTATCACAAGATTAGATTTGTATCACTCATTCCTTTACCCTCCGATCAATAAGGAACCAAATAAAGCAAACCCTAATACCCAAATTAATCACTCCCCAAATCAAATGTCTCTTTCTGCTGCCAGAAATTTTATATTTGGAAATAATCGAGCGTCAATCAAGGAATTTAAGAAGAAAAATTGGGAAACCAAGTTATTCAGTAGGCCTAATTTTAACTACAACATTTGGAAGATCAATAAGCTTCATGGGTTAATTGCTAATAAGAAGAAGAGCCGGGTATTAAGCCATGATTTAAAGAAGAAGACAAATTCACAGAATTCCCCTCGAGATCATATGGAAGATGATTATCAAATTATGGCAGAATCGGCAACCAGTATTGAGGTAAGCCTGAACCTAGCAAGTAGAATTAGCTTACATGATACAGGGAAAAACCATAATAGGCATTTTAGAAAAACAATTGAATCATTCCACTTACACATCATTTCACATGACAGTCCTGTATTGCATAATGTTGAATATCCTGTAGTATCTTATTTTTGGCAGTTTGTTAAAGTTATAGCCTGGAATTGCCAAGGCATTGGAAATGTAGAAACTATAAATAGTCTAAAGGACATTCTCAATAAGGATAATCCAGGATATGTTGTTCTTGTCGAAACTAAACAACGTAATCTGAGAAATGAAAAGGATAATGAACTCTGTTAATGTCCAAAACTATTGGCTTGTTTCTCCTAGAGGTACGGCTGGTGGTCTTTGCCTCATATGGAAAAATAATATACATCTCACTATTGTAGATCACAATTACAACTATATCAATGTAGAAATACATAATAGAAACAATGCCTTAAATTGGATCCTTACCTGCTTCTACGGTAGTAAAATCACTATAGAAATCAAAAAGAAGAGTCTTGGAATATTATTAGACATATGTCAAATTACGCCGATAAACCATAGGTAGTGTTAGGAGATTGTAATGTTGTCTTACATGAGCGGGGAAAAAAGAGTTCCCATCCCTTTAACCATAGAGAAGCTAGGATATTTAATGAATTAATGAGACGATTGTGGCCTTTTAGATCTTGGATTTGTTGGCTATACCTTTACTTGGAACAATAGTAGAAATGGCAGTCACTTTACTGAACAAAGGTTAGATCGTGGCTTGGTAAATGATGCTTGGAACTGTGCTTTCCCAAACTCTAATATTAGGCATATGAATCCTTTAACTTCTGATCATGTGCCAATTTGTTTGAATACTCATAATAATTGGGATGACGGGCCTACGCCTTTCAAATACTTTGGGGATTGGATGGAGCACGATGAATGTAAACCTTTGATTATAGAATGTTGGGACACCCAAATACAGGGATCTTCGGCTTTCACCGTCACAAAGAAACTAAAAAATGTGAAACATACTCTTAGGCTGTGGAATAAGACAACTTTTGGAAATATTAGAACAAATATTGAAAATGTAAAACAAAGACTAGAGCAAACAAATAAAAGAGACAGTTATCCGGAAAAGTCCTTAGATTTAAGAACTTTGACTGCTGACCTTACTAAATGGTATAATATCCATGAAAAATTGCGGAAGGATAAGAGTAGAGACCAAATAATTTTGTTAGGAGATCGAAATACTAGATACTTCCATATAAAGCAAAACAGAGGTTTAGAAGAAACCGAATAGAAACAATAAGGAATGATGATGGTGAATGGCTTCATAGTAGAAATGATATTGCAAATTGCATAACTAAACATTTTCATGATATTGCTTCATTTGTGCATCCTTACATTGATGATGAAATGATTGATTTAATCCCTGCGAGCATAAGCGATGCGAGAATGAAATGTTGTGTGAAATTCCTACTATGATTGAGATTAGAAAAATCCTTTTTACTATGGAACCCAATAAGAGTCCGGTGGGATGGATTCCCTCCCATATTCTTTCAACAGAATTGGGATGTAATAGGTCCAGACTTAACTGAAATGATACAATCTTTTTTTAACTCTGGACACATTCTAAAAGAAATAAATGCTACTTTTATCTCTCTAATTCCTAAGACCATTAATCCTACAACCCCGGCAGAGTTTAGACCTATTGCTTTAGGAAATACGGTCTATAAAATTATATCTAAGCTAATGGCTAGTAGAATGAAAGGACTTCTAAACAAGATTATTTCCCCATTTCAATCTGCCTTCATTCCGGGAAGGCAGATTGCGGACAACATAACTGTAGCTCATGAGATAATTAACAAAATGAGGAAAAAGAAAGGAAAAAGTGGTTTAATGGGTTTAAAAATCGATATGTCAAAAGCATTTGATAGGGTGGAATGGAATTTCCTTATGGCAATTATGAAAAAAATGGGGTTTTCAGAAAAATGGTGTAACCTGGTTTTTGAATGTATTTCAACTACTTCTTTGGCAGTGTTAATAAATGGTTCTCCCACTGATTTCTTTAAACCAACGAGGGGTTTAAGACAGGGGGATCCTCTTTCCCCCTATCTTTTCCTATTATGCATCGAAGCCTTTTCTAGAACCATTACCCATGCAGAGTCTAGTGGCCTCATTAAAGGTATAAAAATTTGTAACAATGCGCCTTCGTGAGTCATTTCGTTGTTTGCCGACGATTGTTTGATTTTCTGTGAAGCTAACATTTCCACCAGTAACAATTTAGTTAAGCTTTTTACTGATTTTAGTGCTTCCTCGGGTCAGTTGATAAATTTAAGCAAATCAGGGGTTTTCTTTAGCCCCAAAACTGATGGCAGAGTAAGATATGAAATAAAACAAATTTTAGGAGTAAAAGCGATTCCTCTAAATGATAGATATTTAGGAGCCCCTCTTTTTACCAATAGATCTAAAATAAAAAGTTTTGAACCTCTTGTCCAGAAAATGAACAGTATACTTTTAAGCTGGGACGGTAAGAATTTATCTCCTGCTGGTAAAACTGTGATGATAAAAAACGTGACCTCTTCCCTTTGTGTTTACCAAATGAATTGCTTTAAAATACCAAAGGAAGTTTGTCGTAAGTTGACTAAGCTTCAAAGAGATTACTGGTGGGGTAAGGATGAGAACGGAAAAAATGAGAAAGGTAAAAAAGGAGTTTACCTGAAAGCATGGGACTTCTTCTATAAACCTATCAAGGAAGGAGGATTAGGATTTCAAAACCTAGAAAAGTTTAATTTGGCCATGATAGCAAAAATGGGGTGGCGTCTAAAGGAAAATCCAAACTCTCTTTGTGCTTCCATACTTAAAGCTAGGTACTACCTAGGACACGAGATATTATGCACATAAATACAAAACCAAATGAAACAGACTGATTTGGGTATGGAAAGGTATGTTATCCGGTATTGAACAAATAAAAAAGAATTGCTTTTGGAGAATAGGTAATGGAGAACGCATCGATGTTTGGGATGACTACTGGATTCCATAAGTCATACCACCAATCAATAAGCCTGAAATCGGAACAAACAACATTAAAAAGGTCAGCCATCTTTTAACAGAAAACAAGACTTGGGACATGGACAAGCTAATAGTTTGCTTTGAGCAATCTGTTATCAACCATATTCTAAAGATTCAAATTCCAGTTGCAAATGAGAATGACTATGCACAATGGAATCTTACAACGAAGGGTAATTTTACTGTCAATTCTCTTTATAATGCTATTAATTCAAATGGTGGAAATGAAAACAGGGATTGGGAGAAAGTATGGAACTTGAAACTAACTCCAACAATCAAAATTTTTATTTGGAAAGCAGCTCATGCTATTCTCCCAAACAGTGTGAGAGTAGCTGCTGTTATTCCAAATATAAATACTACTTGTAAGTTGTGTAACATGGGAGAAGAATCTCTTACACACTTGTTTATGCAATGCAATTTCACTAAACAGGTTTGGATGCACTTGAACTTCAATATGGATTATGTGATAAATGGTAGAACAAATAATTTCCATGAATGGTTAACAAATTGGTTTGAAGAAAACAATAGAGACAGTATTGAAATAGGCTGGGCAGAATTTTGCAGTGTTATCACATGGCATGTGTGGAAAGCACGATGTAACCTAACCTTTAGAAAAGAATCACAAAATAGTGCAAAGAACGGCAAAACAAGTATAGTAAGATACGTTAACGGTATTACAAATGTATACGAGTCCGATTACGGTGCTACTCAATCTCTTTACTATAATCCTATGTCGACAATAACTGCAGATAACTTGACATTCAAATACAAACTGATATTCCTTTCTTAAGTTATAAGATTAAAATTGCCTTGTCAATGTCGGATCCTATAACAAGTTCGGGTATTGGTTTAACTTTAGTGAATTGTGCAGGTTACACAATTGAAGCCAAGGGAACACATGGGAATTGCTCAACAAGAGAGGAACTTGAGATGATGGCGGGTGGAAACTGACTTTTGGTGGGCAACCGAATGGAGTGGACATAAATTTAGCTTTCAAAGTGATTGGAACCAACTCTCTTCTTGATCAAAGAAATGTATTCAAAAGCAAAGGAACAAAGATACGCCGTTAGCCATGATTTCGGAAATGCTACAAGTTTTTGTAACTTCAAAATATCAGCTCTTTACTTGATTAATAGATTAGAGATAATATGGGCTGCAAATGTTTCTGTTATTTGTAATAGATTATCGATCGAGAACATATGGAAAGAACAATCGTTAGGAGATCTCTTATACTTCTTCAACTCCGATTACTGTAATGATTATGTAACCTGGTCTCTCCCACTACCTATAATGGTCAGTGAATTTCTGTATTAATATATGAGGTACTCTTTTTCGAAAAAAAAAAAACCGAGCTTGGGATAACCAGATGCGGAAGATGTTAAAAGAAAATTCATGGAAACATATATTAACAACATCCGTGTGGAGCATGTAGTTACACCTTTTGTGCTACTACACCCAAGATAATCTTAACCATCAAAACAAACATCAAACATACATAAAAGAAGATAAAGAAAGCGAAGTAAAAAGGACACATATCTTTTACGTGGTTCGGTCAATGGTGACCTACATCCACGGGTTATCACTATGATATGATGAAGTATTACATGATATTCATTAAAGGAGGCTCTCATGGACCTCTAGAGAAGAAATAGAAGACCTATGGAGGCCATCAGAGAGAGGGGGCTAGCCTTAGCTAGAGACTACCTAAAAGATCCCCTCTAACCTATTTCTATTTCTCTTTTATAGGGTAGGTGGTTACATCAATTACAAATACGCCACTAGGGCTGACTAGATAGGATAAGACTAAGTGGTTGGGTGTACATAGTGTATTTGGTTGTATTGTAGTAACATACTTCGGCTTTTGATCTTGCGCCACGTAGCGAGCGGATCTTTTGTCCTCTCAACAAACAATTATGTAGGAGGACCGCCCAATCGTTCTTTTATGTAGAGGTGGGTCTCTGTGTAGTCAGGGAACAACGAGTATCGCCGACGTCCTGAAGGCGTTAAGCCATCCGACAAACAATTATGTTCAGAGGACCGCCCAATCATGTTATTCTACATAGAGGTCACGATGAAATGTGTAGCATCGAACGCTCAACTAGTGGGAGGCCTTTCGAGAAACATATTCATCATGGCTCTGAGAGGAACTCGATCAGAGATCGTGAAACGGTTCACGGATCATAAAATATGAATCATCACATGCATTCTTGAAACCCAGTTAGAAACATGCAGTATCATGATTTTTACGATTTTGACCTTTGTCGAAAATCCACCATCAACAAATGCAAATTTGAAAAATAATGTCTCCATATGTTCAATCCAAGAAACCAAGTGTGAGTCCGTTGATAATGCTCTAATTAGGCGTTTATGGGGTAGCAACAGGTACAACTTTATTTTCTTAGCTTCTGAAGGTTCTTCCGGTGGTATCATTGTTATGTGGAAGGAAGGCATTTTAGTAATGGAAGATCATCTTATCGGCGCTTTTTCTGTGAAAATTAATTTTAAAAATGTGGCTGATGGTTTTGTATGGTTGTATACTTCAGTATATGGTGCCTCTGACTCAGGTTATTACAACCAATGCTGGCAGGAATTAAGTGATATTCGACTTGTTTTTGACGACCCTTGGCTGATTTCCGGAGACTTCAATGCAATTCTATCTCAGGAAGATAGGAATTTACCTGGTGGATGCCTTACTAATAGAATATATTTTAGAAGATTTGTCAACATGCACTCTTTGATTGATCTTCCTTTATGTGGTGGAAGGTTTACTTGGACAAATTCGCAACAACCTCCATTGCTGGTTAGATTAGATAGGTTCTTAGTTATTGCTGATTGGGAATCTCATTTTCCTAAGTTAGTGCAATTTAGACTTAAAAGGACAGTCTCGGACCATGCTCCTATTATGTTGAATTGCAAAGCTTGGGTGAAGACTAAGTCTCCGTTCAGGTTAGATAATTTTGTTTTATATCATCCCGACTTCTTAGAGAATTTAAAGGTGTGGTGGCAAAGCTTGACATTTGGAAAGCCAAGTTTTGTTTTTGCAAAAAAAATGCAGGGTTTAAAGTTCTTTATCAAGGCTTGACAGAAAGCTACGTTTGGAGACCTTCAATCCAGAATTGATCTTTAAGAGGAATCAATTGATGCAATTGATAGAATGGAGGAATTTGCGCTTTTGAATGAGAATGACATCCTTACCAGAGAACAAGCTAAAGTTGAGCATGCTTCTCTTTCTCTCAATTTGGCAAGGAAACTTGCTCAAAGAGCAAAAGAGAAATGGGCTAAAGAAGGTGGGAAGAATACTAAATTTTTGCATCAGATTGCTTCATTTAAGTATAAAGTTAATAGTATTAATTGTTTGAAAATAGACGATTATCTATGTTACGACAAAGATACTATATCTAAGGAGGCAGAAAACTTTTATTGTTCTTTATTCATTGAACAATATCCTTTTAGACATGGGTTTGAAGACTTAGAAATGCCTTCTATTTCAGTTGCTCAAAGCATGGCTTTAGAGCGTCCGTTTACGGAAGAAGAAGTGAAAGATGTGATTTCTCACTTTGGTAAGAACAAATATCCAGGATCGGATGGCTTCTCTATGGAATTCTTCAATGGCTCGGGGATATTATTAAGGAAGATTTCATGCTGGTTGTCAAAGAATTTGAATCAACTAGTTCCTTGGATTGGAGATTAAATTGCACAAATATGACCTTAGTCCCGAAATGATGTGGTGCGGTTTCTCTCACCAATTTCAGGCCTATTAGTTTATTTGGGGGTGTCTACAAGGTCATTTCTAAGTGTTTAGCAGAGAGGTTGAAGCTTGTCCTTCCTTCCATCATTTCATATTTTCAAGGGGAGTTTGTGCAAGGAAGACAAATTCATGATGGTATTCTTATAGCAGCTGAGCTAGTTGATTCACGAAAAAGGGAAGGAAAACCTAGCATAATTTGTAAAGTGGAGATTGAGAAGGCGTTTGATAATATCAATTGGAATTGCATTGATTTAACTATGGCGAGGTTCGGATTTGGTCACATTTGGAGAAGTTGGATCAAATGGTATATCTCTTACACGAGATTTGCGGTGGTGCTGAATGGTGAAGGTATAAAGATGTTTAGGAGTCAGAAAGGTATAAGGCAGGGCGACCCTATCTCTCCTTTCCTTTTTATTATGATTGCTGAAATTTTATCCCTTATGATTAAAAAATCTGCGGCTTCCGGATTGATCTCGGGTTTTCAAGTGTCTCAACAAGGTACTGTTATCAATCATTTACAATTTGCGGACGATTTGATAGTTTTTCTGGATGATTCTGAAGAGCAGGTGTAAAATATAAAAAATATTCTTTTGGCTTTTTAGCTCGTCTCGGGTCTTAAAGTCAATTTTAGAAAAAGTGCGGTAGCTGGTATCGGTATTGACCACAATGGAGCTGCTTGTGCTGCTGCTTTTGGTTGCAATTTGGTTGACCTTCTTATTAATTACTTAGGTATTCCATTAGGGAGCAAATCCAAATGCAAGGATGTTTGGGATATTATTATCCAAAGAGTACATCAAAAGCTTTCATCTTGGAAGAGGAATTACTTATCTAAGGGAGGTAGATTGATTATAATTAATAGTATGTTAGCAAGTTTGCCTATTTATTACCTAGCTATGTTTCAGATGCCAACTTGGGTTGTGAAAGAGCTCGAAAGAATTATGAGGAATTTCCTTTGGGGTTCTACTACTTCGGTGAGGAAGAGAAGTTGGGTGAAATGGTCTAAAGAAGTTAGAGGCTATGTTGTAAAAGGCGAGCGCCTTTGGGGTTCTGGCGCACTGGGAAAAAAGGCGAGGCGCCAAAAATACCTAAACTCGGTTTTTTAAAAAAAAGGCGTGCGCCTAGGAAATGCCTAGCGCCTTTTACAACATAGGTTAGAGGAGGTATTGGAATTAAAAAGCTGAAGTTGGTAAATCATGCCTTGCATGCAAATGGGTGTGGAGATATGGGAATGAAAATAGAGCTTTATGGAGGCGAATTATATCCATGAAAAATTCGGAGGTAATTTTGGTTCTTTTCTTCCTAATACTTGGTCTAAATATGTTGGTTCAAGCTTATGGGCTGGCATTTTAAAGGCTAAGATCACGTGAAACAATACACTAAGTTTGTGGTCAAGAGTGGGGATGGAATATTATTATGGAAAGATAATTGGATTGGTGGGCAATCTCTTCAATATACATTTCCTTATCTTTATAATTATTTCAGAAGGTGCTTGGGATTTGGACTTCAAAAAACACTTGAATGAGGCTAAGGTAGGTGAGATTGCTCAATTATTACTGATGTTGGGCAAACCAATTAACCTTCTTTATGAAGGAAGTGATCAGTGGAATTGGAATCATGACAAAGGTTTCTCGGTGGATAATTGTTATACTTCTCTAGACATTGATGGCTACCTTTCTTTCCCTCATACGCAGATCTGGAATCCTAAAGTCCCTCTAAAAGTCTCTTTTTTAGTTTGGACTCTTTGTCACAAAGGCGCACCTACTTTATACTTTCTATTCAGGGCGGGGAAGGTGGATAATCCGAACTATTTGTTTTGTTCGTTTTCTGTTGAATCAAACGATCATTTGTTTATTCATTGCAAAGAAGTCGCTAAAGTTTGGAACTACTTTACAAATAGTTTTGGTATTAGTTGGAACTTTGCGCAAGGCGTGAAATCTACAATTTGGGAATGGAGGAATAAGAAAGGAAGGAAAATGTTTAAAAATTTTTGGGGTTTATTACCCTTTGCCATCTAGTGGACAATTTGGAGCGAAAAAGGAACAATCGTATGTACTCTAACAGGTATAGGCATACAAATCAACTTATTATCGCTGTTAAGTGTACGCCTTTCAATTGGTCTTTGCACACTAAATTATTTGAGAGTTATTCTCTATCAACTCTCATTTATAATTGGTATGAGCTAGCCTTGTTAGTTGAATCTTTGAAACTCACTGCTTTGTGAGTTGTCATTTTTTTAATCTAATTTGCCATTTCGTCAAAAAATAAATAAATTAAGATGTGCCGTAAAATCATACTCCCTCCGTTCCACTTTAGATGATGTTTTAGGAGTTTTCACGTAGATTAAGAAATAAAGAGAGATATGAAGATTTTACATCTATACCCTTGAGAAAAGTCTCCAAACATTAATTGCTATTAGTGTATTTTAAAAAAAACTTATAGTTCCAAGACACTATGTATGGGTGTAATTGGTAGTTTTGTGGAAAAATATGAAAACTTTCAAGTATTGTGAAACAAAAAAGTAACCCTAAGAGCAACCATAGTGGGCGAGTAAACCTATTTATTTGGTAAAAAAGTGAGACACAGTGGGACGGACTATCGACTAAAACCCAGACCATAACCAAATCCCAGACTATATTTGGTCTGGGACCAAGACTAAACCCAAATATAGTCGAGCGGTCGTATGGTGCACGCCCCACCACCAGGCGGGTATATAATCTACGCCCCACACCAGGCGTACATAAAGTCCACACCCCACACCAGGCGTGCTTTATACCTCCGCCCCATATATTTTTTTTGTTTTCTTTAGTGTGGGCGACTGGGCGTGGTTTATACCTTCGCCCCATTTTTTTTTTTTTTTTTCTTTATAGTGGGGCGGGCTTTATACCTCCGCCCCATTTTTTTTTTCCTTCATTTTTGGAATCTCCCCCCATCGGGCGAACGTATAGTCCACGCCCCACACCAGGCGAACGTATAATGTACGCTCGACCAAATTTAGTCTTCTACCCGTAGCGTCACACAACAGACTAAACTCAAATTTGGTCGTTTTTTTTGATCTTTGGTCTTTGGTTATACTCGCACCACTGCAGTTGCTCTAAAACATCATCTAAAATGGAACAGAGAGAGTATATTTCACCCGAAAGTTGGACGAAATTTTCAACGATAAGAGTAGTCTGTCGGTAATCACTACAAGAAGTCAATCCGGATCACTTGAAGTGAATCAGAGAACTCGCCTAACCGCATCATCTAAGGATTCAGCTATTGTGGGCAGAGATACCAAAGAAAAGGATATTTTTACAAATGTTGTTAGAGAAAAAGATCCCACCATCATGATCTGGTAATAATATTCCCGTCATATTCATTGTGGGTTTGGGAGGACTTGGGAAGACGGTACTAGCTGTTGTTTAATTTGGGTGATCAAAATAAGGGTTTGAGTTGATTTTGTTAATGGAGAAGTGGGAACTCTCTTAGGTTCTTCTCACTCTCTGATTTCATTCACCTGAGAAGATAAGATCTTCGTCTTCCATTCACTTTCTTCACTTGGTCAATATATGACCCAAGCCAAGAGTTACATGTGGACTTCTCTTGTCCATACAACTTCTATTACAAACAGATGCATTGTCATGACATTAAAATGGAACATTACATTAACTCTCAACACTAGCTCAATCAGTTTACAATGACGACTCCGTAACCAAACATTTTGAAGTGAAAATATGGATATGTGTAGGGGATGAGTTTGACGTCCCTAAACTCTTAAGAAATATTCTGGAGTCCATTACTCAAACTCGTGAGGATGTGGAAGATTTTGAGCTACTGGCGCATAGTGTTCAGGAAAAGTTATCTGGTAAGAGATATGTGTTGGTGCTAGACGATTTATGGTGCGAAGATGTGGAGAAATGGGGAAGACTTACCAGGTGTTTGCCAGTTGGTGCCGAAGGAAGCAAGATCATAGTCACACACGTAAAATAGAAGTTACAAAGATCGTTCAAGATGAGACAGCACGAAATTGTTACATGTTAAACCCATTATCGACGGAAGATTGTTGGATTATTTTGAAGGAAAGGGCATTTGCTCCTGGTGGACCATTGGAGACTGAGAACATGACTAGTATCGGAAAGGAGCTAGCGGAGAAATGTGGAGGTGTACCACTTGCTGCCAAGGTTCTTGGAATCCTTATGTACTCGCGGACTAGTGAAAGGGACTGGCTTTCATTTCTTAATAGCGAAATTGTGGGAACTGCATAGTGACAATAGCATTGTAGAAATGCTGAAGTTGAGCTACGAAAATCTGCCTTTGCGTTTGAAACAGTGTTTCTCATATTGTTCCATGTTCCATGTTCCTGAGGATCATAGGTTTCATCGAGACCCTTTGATCCGATTATGGATGGCTGAAGGATTCCTTGGACAATCTGATAATGAAAAGGAAGTCACACTAGAAGCTATTGGAAACGACTATTTTTACGATTTGTTGTGGAGGTCATTATTCCAGGATGTTGAAAAAGATGAGTTTGGTAACGTTGTGAGTTGCGTGATGCATGAGTTGGTACATGAATACATGATCTTGCAAAGTCTGTTTCTGGAAATAATGAGTATTCAGTTGTGAAGGCTAGTGAGACGGGAAATATTTCTGAAGTGCGTCGTTTGAGATTGGTTTCTGATGATAACATATCAACAGTGTTCCCAAAATCGCTCTATGGAAACAAATTGAGAACAATTGTTGGATTTCAAGCAAGCAAATGTAAGAAAGATGCGAGTGTATTTAGCAATAAGATGTTGCGTGTATTAGAGGTGACTGAATTGTGGATTGAAAAGTTACCGGCCTCGGTCTCTGAATTGATACACATAAGATATCTCGACCTCTCAGGCGGTGGCTTTGAATCGTTTTCTCCATCAATTAGTAGTCTTCATAACTTGCAGACTTTGGTATTACGACATTGTCACTACCTTTGGGAGCTTCCCAGCAATATTGGGTCCTTAAAGAATTTAAGGTTTCTTGATTTATCGTACACCGGGATACAAATTCTACCGTCTTCCAGCACTAACCTCGGTAATTTACGTACGCTACTTCTCAGGTACAGTAAACTTAAACAGTTACCTATTGATGTTGGAGCTTTGGAACAATTGAGGAATCTTGATGTCTCGGCTACAAAGCTTAAGGAATTACCTACTTCTGTCAGTGAACTTTACAATCTGGAGAAACTGAATTTTGCTTTCTGCCCATTTCTTAAAGTATTACCGGAAGAAATAAGTGGACTGGTACGTCTGAGACACTTCATGCCCAACTTAAAGATGACGGAAACGCCAACTGGTATAAGAAATTTAACATCCCTTCAAACATTACAACATTTTATTGTCAGGGAGGACATTACAACTGGAGGTGGTATTGCAGATTTGGGTGGTCTAAAACTCCTTCACGGGGAGTTGAAAATATGTAAACTGGAGAATGTGACAGATACAGAAGATGCTAAGGAAGCAGGTCTAAAAGAGAAGCAACACATTCGCTGCTTAGATCTATGTTGGAGTTCGAGATCTTCTCGTAATGAGGATGTTTTCAATGATGGCGTAGTGTTAGAAGCTCTCCAGCCTCACCAGAATTTGGAAACCTTGAAGATAAAGAATTTCATGGGTCCTGTGCTTCCTACATGGCTGGTTGGTTCTCTTTTGTCTAGTCTTCCTAATTTGGTGGAACTAGTACTCTCGGACTGTAGTAAATGTGAGCAACTTCCATCACTCGGGCAGCTCCAGTATCTAAAGATTCTTCATATACGTGGTTTGAATTCTGTTACGTTCCTGGGTATAATGCTGTATGGCGAAGAAATTGACACTGGAACAATTGCATTTCCTTCATTAACTGAGCTGACCCTTGATTCAATGCAAAATTTACAAGAATGGGTTCCACCTCCTCCACCACCTGAAGTGAGCTCGTCGAGGTCCAACTCCTCTTTCTGTTCTCTTGAAAAGCTGACCATTTCATTCTGCAGCAAGATATCAAAAATTCCCCTCCCTTTCCATCTCTGAAGGAATTAAAGTTACAATCTTGTCATGCTCTCACATCCCTTCCTGATATACAATGCTTAACTTCAGTCTGGAAATTAACAATTCCAGATTGCATGGAATTCAAGCTTTCACCAAGTGATCTGAAATGTCTCACCTCAATTGCGATAAGGGATATTTATACTCCAATTTCTCCCTTTTAAGGATCATCGGTTTTTCTGCTATGCAACAGCATTTCTATCAAAGGTACTTCATATTCCCAGCTCTTTAACTATTTTTTCTCTTAATTTCAAGTTCTGTATGTGTAGCTGACTAGTTGTGTTCAAGTACAAATGAATAATTTTGTTTATTTTCTCGAAATACAAACTGAAGTTTGCTTCATCCTGCTCCTTTCTTGTTTGATTAAGCTTGGGTTCTTATTTCAGAATTTGATTATGAACTACTTTCATAGTTCCATTCAGTATTTTTCTGTAGAACTTTCAATTTGTGCTTGTACACTGGAGAAACTCAAAATTAACTGTGCCTTGTTGAATTTGTTTCATACACTTCACAGATTCACGTTCTTACATCAAACTTTCTGTTCAATTACATTGCACACTGTCAGTTTGCGATCACTTCACACCATTCTTGTTTCCATTCCATACTAACCTTACACACTTTTGTTTTGTTTTTCCTGGTTCATGTAACATGTTTTGGAGCGATGAGTGATTTTTTTTTTTTTTTTTTAATTTATCTCCCAGTAACAATCTTAAAACTAGTCTAATCTAAGCTTTATAATTGTTTGCAGGAACATATTGGGTAATTTTCGGTGCTTTCATGCAAATAAATGTATCCGCAAATTCGAAGAGTTAAGCTGGATTTCTACGTAGTTAAATCAATTTAAGCCGGCATTTCTACTTTTTTACTTTGTTTATTGAGTTATGTACTCCCTCCGTCCCACCATTAAATGACCTAATTAGTTTTAAATTTTGTCCCATCATTGGTTGACCTATTTCATTAAGCAAGGGAATCTTCTAAAATTATCCTTTTGAACGATTATCGTAAGTATAAAAAATATGTATAATTTGATATTCATATTTATACCCGTTGCGTAGATGTTTTAAAATGCTTTTCAATGATACAAAGTTTACGAAAATCCATGGTATAGTTTGAGAGATAAATCATTTCTAAATTTTACAAATTATCACCCGTAAGGGTATAATTGTAAAAATACTTAAAAAGTCTCATTTTCATTACTTGCCTTAAGAATTGTGCAAACTTGAACTAGGTCATCTAATAGTGGGACGGAGGAAGTAAAACATATTTCTGAGACATATATTCAGATTTCTTGTCCAGTCTGAAACATGGGTTTTATTGCAATTTATTATTATATCATCATCACGTATCACCAAATTATTCCACTAATTAACATAGAGATAATTCTAGGCGTGAAAGTCTTCACACCTAACAGATCTCACCTCTGAGAGAGAAGTAATTGGTGAAAAATGGCACATAATGCATGAGCTACATCTATCGGTCTTACAATTAGCCATTCTCTCGCAAACACTCTTTATGTTTAAAGCTGTCTTTGTGTTGTTACCTAAAGATTCTACCCTAACTCGTGCATCAAAGATTAACATTCTTTTTACTACACCAACCCATATAACCAATTTATACCTGACACTGTCCATGCCACTATTTAAACTACAATTCGGTCATCCATAAACTACACATTAATCCTTCTCACAAATCTTTCATTTCTTTTCAAAACCAAAAACATTAACAAAATCACCATGTCGATCAAAGTTCAACAATTGAGTTCAAAGCTAGTCGGACCAATTTACAATGGCGACGAACAACCACCACCCAATACTAACCAATTTGCTCCTCTCAGTGTCTTTGATTGGTACATACCCGATGAACACGTACCTGTGATATATGCATTCAAAACGCCAAATCCTTCCAACGCATTCTTAGAACAAGGTCTTGGGAAAGTGTTATCGGAGTACCGAGTATGGGCTGGTAGGCTCGGTAAAGATGAGAACAATCACAGTATAATTCTTCTCAATGACAAAGGTGTTAGGTTCATCGAAGCATCAGCTGATCGCACCCTTGAGCAGGTTATGCCTTTCAACCAATCCACCTTATTAACCCTTCATCCGGACTTCGAAGGGATGAAAGAAATTTTAATCATTCAGCTCACAAGATTTACTTGTGGGTCTTTGGTTATAAGTTTCTCGTCCAACCATATGGTAGCTGATGGATTCTCTGTGAGTCAATTCTTGGTTTCTTGGGGTCGAGTTTGCCGTGGACTTGACATCAATCCACGTCCTTTGCACAACCGTGAAATTTTTGTACCTCGGAATCCATGCAGGGTCGAGTTTGATCATCAAAGCTTGGAGTTCACGAAAGGAGTGATCAATGACGTGTTTATTGATCCTTCAAATGTACCTCCTTATTCAGAAGAGGATGTGATATATCATAAACTTCATTTTCCTATAGAACTTATAGCCAAGCTCAAGAACAAGGCAGGTTCTTCAGCTTCAGGAAAGCCGTATACCACATTCGAGAGCTTGGTCGCTCATTTATGGAGAACCATTACTAAGGTTCGAGGACTCACCTGCCAAACTACAGAAATCAAGATTGCTGTGAACGGGCGTAAAAGGTTGATACCGCAAATTCCTGACGAGTACTTCGGTAATTTAGTACTGTGTGCATACCCTGCAGCTCAAGTAAAAGAGCTGACGAATGGATCTTTAAGTCGCACCGCATCGATAATACATGATTCAGTGGTGAGATTGAATGATGATTACTTCAAATCTTATATAGACTTTGTGAGCAATGACATGCAGGGAGGAAATCCTACACCAGAAAGAGGTGAAAGGACGTTGGTAGCATTATGGCCCAATTTGGAATTTGATAGCTGGCTTGGATTTCCATTTAATGAAGTTGATTTTGGTTTTGGCAAACCTTGCCTTTTCATGCCGTCGTTCGACTCTTTGGAAGGTTTGGTGTATCTGGTTCGGGCCATTGATGGAGGCGTCGATGTCTACGTATGTTTATTCAAACAACAAATGGCACTCTTCGACGAAATCTGTTACTCTATAGACTAGTTGTAACTTGTAAGTGGTATGTCTGAATTTAGTGCATCTATCTCTATTTATGGCCATTATTACATGTAAGGTTCTACGACGATCCAACTTCCAAGGAACAAAAACGTCTAGCCAAGTAAAAACTTAGTATGATTATGGTTTTCTTTTTTACAAGTTAGGATGAATTTTACTAATTAAGATAATAATATATAAATAAAATTATGGTGTCTATGTGATTTCTTTTTGTTTTTGTTGTCACAGAATGATATTGCCTCCGCATTACAGGGACTACGTCTTTGTTTATAATTACTTAAAGACTGATTCTCAAATTCACACGGAAAAGAAAAATAATTTTGATTAAATAAAAAGTGAAAGAAAATTACACTTTGAAGAAGAAATGAAAACTTAATAAACTTTTATTTTTTGATCGGTAAAGGTAAAGAATTTGGTGCTGTCGAGTTTCGAACTCAGATCGCCGGTATCATCACCCAAAGTCTTTACAACTCAATAAACCTTTTTTCTTCCTGATTCTACATCACCGCTACTTGATTGCCTTGCCCTCGTATATTCCGCTAGTTTTGGACGATCGATACAGAGCATGACTAAGATAGAGATGCACATAAAAATAATCATGGAGATAGAAAAGACACGAAATATAGCTTCATCTGTTTCGGTATATTCGTAGGATGACCATAGTAGTACTTGCACCACCTTTGGAGAGGATTTCTCACTATCATCACTAGCATTGATTGCATCAATTCTTTCCTTGTACAAATTTAAATGCCCTATTGAATCCAATGTTGCTCTGTATATATGAACATCCTCCTTGATCATACTTTCTTCTTCTTGTTCTTGATTCTTGTTTTGGTAAAGGTATTTAAGTACTACACCATCAGAACCAACAAGATACAAATTACCACTAGTGTCTAAGTTTAATGTTACTGGAGTACTTATTACTGAACCCTCTATCTTATCTGACACTACTTTTAAAATCTTTTCACTTAAAAACCCATGACGAAGCGAATACGTAATAGCATCCTTATTGCATATAGAAACCAAACCATCAGCCTGTCTAACTGATAATTTGTATTTACCACCAGAGATAAGATCAACTCCAGGTTTTAACTTTTGACCGCCGAGAATGGTATCGGTAGGATAATCGAAACTTTGCCAAACAATTTGAGATTCTGAACCATAAAATACAAAGTTGCCATTATCATGCATCATTGCATATGACACTGGTTCTTGTAGGTCGGACATTAAAGGTTTCTCTATATTGTCTGGCATTATCCGCAGCATCAACTTTCCTTCGCTGGTGAAGAGGATTGAAGATTGTTTATGTAATGGAAGATCGTTAGGGTTATCTGTCCAAACAAGAGTTTTTTGTGATGATTTAACAAGCCATATACCAACTACATATCGATCACTAGAATTAGGCAACAGATAGAAACCAAAAGCAAGGTTACCCGAGGGAGAAAGCCAGTAAGAACTAGTATCATTAGAAGAAGTAGAAAGCGATGAACCTCTTGTTATGTTGCTGGCCAAGGTGTTATTCAAAGACGAGGACTCAACAACTAGTAATGGAATAAGAAGTAACAAGGACAAGGTGAGAATCATCACCTGTTGAAACTTCATGGTTTTGGACGAGTTGTACTGAAAATCAGCTAGCTTGGTTGTGTATGTTAGCATAAACTTGGGCCATCAAATTCCTCTTTATATAATAAACTCCAAACTGATACAACTTCCTGACTGACAAGGAACTAACAAATTCTAAACTAGCTAGGATTAGTAAAAAAAAAATCGTCTTAAATTAGGAAACATACTACAATTGCAATATTCTGAAACAAAAAGCTAACTCAGATGAGTGAAGTTGATTTTGGCGGGACTTACGTACATTATCTCCTTCCTTATTTTGATACAATCCTGGGTTTTATATACATGTGTTTGTACCCAAAATTACTTTTGGGCACGAAATGAAAGACAGAGGTTTAACGTGGTTCGGCATAGGTTGCCTACGTCCACGGGCGAATCCCCTTGGGGAGTGATTTTGTACTCCCCTATTTATACAGTTCCATATCTAAATATAAACATAAATTCTATTAACTGCTCATCATGCCTCCATCATCAATTCTGTATGAAACAGCTGGAGTTAATTTTGCATGTATGAAACTGCTGCAATTAGTACTGCATGGCAGAAACTGCTGCATTTAGTACTGCATGGATGAAACTGCTGCAATTCAATTTACATGAAACTGCACATTTATGTTTCAATGATAAATTCTGCATAAATGATGGATGGCAGTATTGGTGGACATTTGCTGGCGTGGATGACGGTGACCGCATGGGTAGGGACTAGCTTGATGGTTGTGTGGCATGATGGTCGACAGCGTGGATGGGCGGCCGGGCAAGCATGGTTGGAGGCGGTTGGATGCGGAAGAGTTTTTGGTGGGAATTGGTTAGCAGCATTGCTGGCTACAAGAATGAAAATTGACTAGGGGTGCAACTGACTTCGATAGTTGACCGACGGTTAACTTTGACTGTCGAATGGCCGTTGACTTTGACCATTGACCGGTCTGTGCATACTGGTGGGCTGCCTTGGTTGACTGGTTAGCGGGCTTGGATGAGGACCAAAAGATGATTCAAGTATCAATTTGTCCCATTAAGTGGTATTTTTACTTATGGTACAAACATCGCCCCCTCTTAACCTCCAACTTGTTGGGGGTTAAGAAAAATTTCGTGTTCCTTAGTCAATGATAAAACTCTCCCCCAAGTGTGGACTATTGATGTTGAGGTGATCGACGAACTTCCCTTGTTGTTTGCGGAAATCAAGACGCCCCAAGAGTAAATTTCTGTTGCTGAAGCGTAAATAGAACCGTCTTCGTTGATTGTGGAGATCATAATCAAGTCGCCCCCAAGTGAGGCTATTGTGTTCGGCGGGAAACAGTTGAGTATGAACCATTTTTGTATGCAAAATCGGGACCGAAAAGGCTCGAATCATTTCAGAACGCAAGCGTGATGCTCGATGTAAAATTGAATGTGGTAGTTGCGTTGGACTTGTCTGTCATGGCCACAAACAATCGGTCTTCTACAAAAGTAATGAGCAAACCGGGTAGTAATGAGATTGAGCAAAAATGGTTTGCGGCAGCTTCAATCACCGGCCAACATCGAAACGAGTAAAATCAGACGCAACAACTTCGATCCGTCCCGACGAGCAAGAAGCACTGCTAGCTTCATGGTCACTGATCAGAATCGCGAACATAGCTAGATCTGTGAAGAACTTCGATCACTGGATCACAGCAAAGATCGAGCATTGCAAAGGCAAGGACGACTGGATCATAGGAGCGACGAGCAAAAACTGCTACAGCAAGAATCGTGATCACCGGGCAGGAGTTGTGAACAGAATGGACTACATCGGCTTTGATCGTACCGAAATGTTAGCGACGAGCAAAGCTGGAACTGCAGCAGCTGCGATCTACTGGACTGCAAAGAACAACTAGCACAACACCGCAGCCAACTGCGGCAGCTGGATCATAGAACGACGAGCTCACCGCAGTTAGCCATGGCCACTCTGACCGCAGAATTGCTGAACGGAGCCGGGATGCAGCATCTTCGATCAGCTGGTGTGCAAAATAGCGACAAACAGATCTGGATCTGCAAAGCGACTGGTCCGCAGCGGCAGAACGAACACGATTAAAGAATCGCGATCGGCGGGATCACGCAGGAATACAAATGAGCCGGACTGCAAGTAGCTTCGATCACCGGATCGGCAGCAAACATTTGAGGGACTGGACTTAAATAGTTCGATAAACCTAGGTGTAATCATTACAAATAAAACTAGACAACATCGATTGCGCCCAATCGAGTGCAACCAGATCGCATCGGATTGCGTCCAATCGAGTCTGAAAATTCTTAGGCAAAATCGATCGCACGGTCGCGTCCAACCGAAAAGTGCGACGATTGCTTTTGAACTGAGTACAATAATTCAATCAACATAACTATAGTTAGTTTAACATTCTTGATTGTAAAAATTGCGTATAAATATTAGGGTGTACGCTCGCCCCCTCTTAATCCTGCAACTCGTTGGAGGATTAAGAAGTTTGGGTTACCTGAAGTTTCGATTTTCAGAAGCTTAATTCCGCATTGCAATTAGGTGTTGTCACCACAAAAAATCCTAGCAAAGGCCACTAAAATCCATAGAATCGCTCCAAGAAATTAGTTGCCAAATGCTTTCGAAACTAATTAAAGGCAACTAGTAGTTAGATATTCTTGACAACAGTGGCGCAACTATGATTTTTATTAGTTTTCGAACTCGTAGCAACAAACGTATGCCAACTTCATGCGATATATTAGTAGCCTAATGCTTAGGAACTAGGCAAAGGCAACTGTTAGTTCCTATATATTTTGGCAACATGTTAATCGCAACTATTACTTTCATCGATTTCCAAAATCTTTCGCAACAAATATAGGGAAACTACATAAAATTCATAACCTTTAGAAACTAAAGGACAACAAGCTGCGATTGCCAAAAGTTGAGCAACTCACCAACTAGATAACGTTAATTGTTACTTAGATCGGATGGTTTGGATGAATAGTTACGTGAAATATCATAATGTTCGAATGGCTATGCAAAATTTTTTTTTCGTTTGTATTGCTTCTTTAGTTTTCAGCTATGTAATTGTGTAGGAGGCGTAGAAACACATACAGGACTAGAAAACCATAATGAAGATTGGATCTATGTCCTACATTGGTTGTATATAAACCCCCAACTTTCAGATTTTCTTGATGAATTAACAGTAAAAATGCAAAATGAAATTCGGAGGTAAAGAAGACACAACTTTTATATAGACCATTCTTTATTGAAAATACATCCGTTTGAGCAATATAAAGGTCCAAAGAAAATAAGAAGTGCATACTCGGAACAACTAATAGTAATAGGAATATACTAAGTAGACTAGTAGTAGAAACAAGAGTAGTAATAATTTCAAGTTCTTCCGGACTTCGGTCATCATATGAATTTGAATCATAATCTGCAATTCCACCAACGACAAAATCCCAAGCCAAATAATCGAGCACGAATAATCCGAGCAATTATCCATATTCCAAAGATTCGCCTTTGTTTACAATTCGTCCAACTACTTACAGTTTGACCCAAGAACAAGACCTTTACTAAGAACTAAGCCATTTCAACCTATTTCATGTTTGCCACTATGGTTTCGACCGCATGAGCTTTCATCATCTCGAGAATCTTTGTCTATAATCTCAAGTGGACGCATGACCCAAGCCTGCAAGGAATTTACAACCCATGCCTATCACTTCCTGTGCAGGACTTCTAATTTTCTCAACCACCAAGTTCAAGATGGTTAGCTTCCCGCAACTTGTTCGACTCCTGGACTGCGTATTTTACTCAAAGTATGAAGATTTCCAAAGCACTAACATAAAACAAACATCCAAATTCAGAAAACATGGATAAATCAAAAATTTGCCAAAGTATCAAGAGATTAGTCTTAGCCGCAACAAGTAGATCAATTGAGTTGGAAAAATAGACTTGGAATATTGCAATTATACAACATTACAACCCAAACCACATCTCGATCGAGGTAAGAAGGATACTCTCGTGGTCCGGTTTCGTGATGAAGTTTTTTGGTTTGTTCGATGTAGCTACCGTATTCTTCCTTTGACCAAGTGTTGGTTGGTTTTGCATCACCAATTTCTTATGCCGCAACAATGCGATGTCATCCGAGTTCATATCGATTCAAGTATGTAAACTTTAATATTATCACAAAGAAAAACAAATCAAGATCAAAACTTCCAAGTAAAAAACCACAACTTATATCATGTCAAATCTAAGAGAAATCTACAACATGCATGTAGTCCTCGAAGTTGCTATACCAATTCAGGATTTTCTTATATATAAGACTTCACTAAACGGTCGAGACTCTCCAAAGAAAAATTAACAAGATCTGAGGACTTAACAGTTGAATATGCAGTAACAAGCCAAGCATAACCTAATTGCACACTCAAAATTTTTTCTAAGGGGAGTTAAAGCACAAGTCATGAAATTAGAGTTAGTGATTCAACCAAATCACATCAAAAAATTGAGTTCCAAGAAAGAATATGTTGCTTAGCTATCGGACAAAGAGGAGCTTCACAATCCAAACAAGCAAACAATTTTAACTATTTACTTGACCATATGCCCCAAAAGAATAAAAGAATGAAACTTTTGAAACTCAAATTGATGAAATACTCAACACCAGTTCCAATTGTCCAACCAAACATCATCATTACCTTGAAGTCGGTGGTAATTAATGAAAGGCGGAGTTTTGAACAAGCAAGAGAGTGATCTTGCGAACAGAAGACAATCTATGAGAGTCCCTAAAAAAAAAAAGTGCGAGAACAACCATGGATTAACACAACCCAACAGAATGAGACAAGAACCAAATAACATGATCATTTTTAAACTCAATTAGATTACATAAAATTCATGTTTGTTATCGTAAATTAGTTTATATCTCAACATACATCTGCAAACCATAAATTGAATGACATATTAAATCTATTAAATTTTTTTTTGAAAGTCAATGCATTCTAATATTCTAATGCAACATCCCTTGATTATTATTTAGACCAAATAACACAAAATGTAACAATGCCTAAATTTGGAAGACAAGTAGATAAGACAATTGAAACCTAATTCATCAAATCCGGAGAAACAAAATTTCCGAGAAACAACAAGAGACCTTTTTAGATTAAATCGGGAGCATTAAATTGAAATGTAAACATATAAACGAGGTAATTGAACTGCGATAATCGGATTACCTCGGGCCTACGAAAAGTTAATTCTCGTGTATAACCTTAACGGGAAGTCTTCTTTGTTAAGATGAGTTAGATATTCCTAGGAACCACTCTTTTATAACTTCCAAGCTGCGTAGATTTTCTTAGTAACACCAACCACCGTAACCAAAGATTTTTCGGCCAGTTTCACACCGCGAAGCTTTGGGCATAGCTAACCACACCATTACCAACACAGAGAACACATGATTTTTCACCAAATTTTATTCGATGCCATGGCTGTGATGGTGTGATATGCAGACACCAATTATTAGCACGAACAGAACTTTATTAGGTTAATAAGTATAATGATGCAAAATACGAAATTAAACATGGTGACTTCAATTGAAGAATCCGTGAAGTCATAAAAACCATAAGGAGAACAAACCGGAAAACCATGACACTAAAGGTAAATCACCTCGGTCTTGGGGATTACACAAGAACCTCTTGAAATGACAAGTAAAAAAGAATCCTTATTTCAATTGAAAAATGCGCGAAGTCATAAAAACCATAAGGAAAACAACGCAAAATCATGGCACTAAAGGTAAAGCACCTCGGTCTTGATTACACAAGAACCTCTTGAACCGACAAGTTAAAAAAAAATCCGAATATAAATAACATCTGCAAGCTAGTGATTCAACCTACACACTATGGTGCAAAATATATAGTACTAGAACCAACAAACCGACAATTTGAATCCATCGTGACAAATTCAAAAATTTTGCAACCTATATAACTTTTCTTAGTTAATATGAAGAATCAATCTTATTAAAAACTCATATCTCATAGACAAGATTTACCTCATAAAAGGAAGAACCAAAACATAGGCCTGTGGACATTTGACCAAATATTGATGAAGCTACCGGAGATTTTTCACATCAAAAGCCCTTTCAGCTCATTTGAAACCCGATACTAGACAAACAAAGAGCACGGATCAAGTAAAATTGAGAAAGCAAAATTACTCTTTCTACTAAATCGAAGAGAATGATATGAGACTATGAGAGTTATCTCTAAACTCGAATTACTTTACATATAGATTTAGAGAGTGTCGAGGGCATTAGGTTTCAAAATCTTCTGTTTCCACAATAACATGAAAATCAACCAAAATCACAACCCACACCACGAAATCAACAACCAAATAAAGGGTTCTATTCAACAATCAATAAAAGAAAAACATTACCGAAAATCGAAATCAAAGTTGTAAGATAAAATTACAAATGAGATACCTTTTGCCCTAACTTCGGTGGAATCCTTCGATTTCCAAGTTTCAACAAATTCTTCATCGATCGAAGTAGAAGAAGAAGAAAAGAGAAAACACCGGAAATTAAAGAGAACGGAGATGGGGAACCAGAGGAAGTAGTTGTTGAGAAGAGAGGAATCAAACCACGAAATGGTGACTAGGGGTATTTGGATAATTGGATTTCAGGGGACTTAGAAGATGAAAAGAGGAGAGGAAATAGTGGGACGGAGTGCCCTATGTTTCACCCAAAGTATTATTTGGTGTGTCGGACTATAAGATTGGACTACCTCACCGCCATCGATGGAAGCCACGTATCACCATCGGAAAGATCCAAAGTTTGAGACTCAAGATCTTATGGTTAGAAACCAATTCTTGAAAACCATCGTTTGTAGTTACGCTTCTACGAAGAAATTCACACCAATTACCAATCCAATTTTTGGCAAGTAAAAAATACCGCCCAAGGAAAATTGTGGCGGCAAGTTTACAAACTTAAGCGGGAAAAATTACCGCCAAAGGAAAAATTATGGCGGCAAGCTTATACCTGAGGTGGCAATCCATGTGACAGATGGTATGGATTTCTATTGGCCGAAAAAGTATCACACGGATTTACTAACGAAGTTTTTTTTTTTAATTTTGACACAGCCCGCTGGATCTACTACCAAAGTTTGCTGAATCCTAATCTTATACTAATATAAAGAGAACACGGTTTTTCTCCGGTTTCACATGAACTGACTAACATGACCTTCCGTATTTATTTTCCTCTGCCTTCGTCTTCTTCATTTTTTCGTTAATTTCATCAAATCGATGGGCATTTTTGTTTGCCTCTTCAAAAAACACATCGAACGAAAACGAAGAACTCGGCAAATCAAGCCGATGCTTCTCAAATTATTTTCCATCTGATCATAGAATTCAACTCAAATTTTTTCACCGAAGAACAAATTATGTCACCCAAATTTGTATCGTTACACGAAGAACGGAACCGTGATTCTGGAGCTGATTCCTCAATTTCATTAGTTGGCTGAAACTCAATGTCAAAATCACATTATAAAAATCAAATCTTCTTCTTCTCTCGAAGTTACTTTAAACTCCCCGTATCCATTTGTATATAAACCCATCAATCACATTTCACAGCCCTAAATCTACAATAATTATTATCTTCAAAAGTAGTTCGCGTATTCGGTGTTAGAAATTATATCAGGTAAATTTGTTAAGGAAGGAAGAACAATCTTTGTGATTCAAGGCCGATTCGAGCTTACACAAATCACCGTGTATGTTCAATTCAATCCATTTTTTTTTTGATGAAATCGGTTCGGATGTATTCATATTGTAATTTGCTTACGTGGTTTTGATGAACATTAGTATACGATTCATGCAGCGTCGTTAGTTAAAATTATTTTATTGAACTCTATCTGTTTGCAAAAATGCTTGAGTAACGATATTCAATTGTTAATTTTGTCTTGGTTTCTTGCTAATTTCATGTTAACCAAACATTAGTATGATTTCAGAGAGCTGCAATGTGATTCTAGGGAACCTAAACGTATCATAGGATGACTAATTGTTCTTTTTATTTTTGCTAATTTGTCATAAACTTGAGTTTATTCAAGCCAAATATGATTATATGCAAGTGTTATCCTCCTTTAAGGCAGTAGCGAGAAAAGGATGAGCATCACACTGTAAGTATAATCGATGACTTGAGATTGCTTCATTAGCTAGCCACAATATCAACAGCTTGGTTACAGTACTCCCTATTTGCATGCTCAGAATTTGGAAGTGCCTAATTATAGAATGATGTATTGTTAAATGATCTTTAGTCGGTTAGCATTTGGAAATGGCATATGGATATTATCTTTTGGTTTTTGTTTAACATTTTTGTACCATTAGATATTATCAAATTCATATTTTTGGGGATAATGCCCGACTATAATTTGTGTGTGGGAATGTATCGGAAATATTTTGTTGAATGTGATTCTGTTGGGAATCACTAAACAATTGGTGGTGTACTGGTGTTGATCCAAGTGTGTCCATGGCTTCCATCGGGAAAAGTGTTAAAATTAGTTCATGAAACCTGCATTACAGGTCTTGAAATGGAAAGGCAGGCACATCGCGCGTGCGTGTTATACTAGTGCATTATAACCAATTTTACAAAAAAAATTTTTGCAGTGTTACCTAAATCCCTGATATGTAAGGTTTCTACGTTAAGGGTTGTTTATTGCGTGTGATTACTAAAACATGTATTGGTTAATCTGATTTCTGCAAATTCATTTGTATTCACATGCTTTAAGATTTACATAAGGCAATTCCAGAAACATAAGGCAATTCCAGAAAAAGAAAAAAAAGAATTATCTGACTCTAATATTTGTTTCATCTCACTGATACCAGAGTCAATTCAGGCCCAATGGAAAATTTTAGCTCACAAATGAGATTCCGAGCACAATAAAAAATCTGGCAAAGGGTAGATTTTTTTCCATAATTGTAAATTTTACGGTTTTTGATGCAACTTTTGGATCACTAGACGAATTTTGTGTTACACCATGGAAAATATAGTGAAGGAAATGAAAATTGACAAAAAAAAAATTAACTGGAAATTTGGGAAAGTCGAAATTTGGAAACTAATACAAAACATAGGTGATTACAACAAAGTTTCACCCGATTTCATAATTTATTCCATCCTATTTAACATGCTCGGATGTTTTCATAAATCGTTTTCAGGATAAATTCATCCAACTTTAGAATTTCTTCGATTCCATTGCATACGCATAGATATTGATATAAGTTTATTCATGAAAATTTATTGTGACTTTAAGAATTTGTTCGACATCATTGGTTAAGTATGTTTTTCTCTATGAATACTCATTTGACTCCAGGATTCTTTCAATCTTAGCGATCTACACAAGTCGATATTAACTTGGTTGAGAACACTTTATAATTTATTTTTTATTCTTTTGATTTTCTTTCATCATTAATATATATTCTTCAGTTACTTTTAGTCGAAGGCCAATTAGAGTTCTCATTCATATACTTTTTCGGATTTCTATTGTGTCGAAGGCCGATAACCGTTCTTCTTATTCATTATCATTCTTTGATTTCCCTTTCATAAGATTACTGGAAAAGATTATAAATTTATGTAAGTTGATTCGAAGATAAGAAATAGTATTTTCCGTTTTTTACTCAGCTCCATAATTCATTTGATGTCATTTGCTTAAATTTTTATATAAGTGTTTGTACCATAAGTAAAAATACCACTTAATGGGCCAAATTGATACTTGAATCATGTTTTGGTCCTTATCCAAGCCCACTAACCAGTCAACCAAGGCAGCCCATCACCGCACTGATGGTCAATGGTCAAAGTCGGTCAACTATCAAAGTCAACTTAGGTCAAGGTCATGGTCAACAGTCGGTCAACAGTCAAGGTCAACTGTCGGTCAACTATCGAAGTCAGTCGCACCCCTAGCCAATTTTCAGTCTTGTAGCCAGCAAAGCTGCAAACCAATTCCCAGACAAAAACCCTTCCACACTGCCAACCAGTCTCCAACCATGCTGCCAGCCAGCCTCCATCCACACTGCCAGCCATCATGCCTGTCAACCATCAAGCCAGTCCCTACCCATGCAGTCACGGAAATAATTTCATATAATTATGGGTGTCACGGAAATAATTATGGGTGTCACGATATCTAAAATTAATTGTGGGCCTAACAGTGAGAATATTATTTTTTTTGGGTCTCCCCCTAATTTTCCCATTCCAAAAAAACTTTATTTACCAGACTATAAAATTTTGTCACATTCCAATCCAAGACTAATTTATCCAACATGAAAATATGCCTGATAAACATGTTTACTATTTAGAGATCTACATAGGTTAGCCACGACAATTCAAAATTTACATAGGTGGATTCCAAGAAAAAATCAACCGACTATAACAAAGAGGATGTGCATGCGGGAAACGCACGAATGTAAAATCGGGGCCTCATATCCAGTTTATTAGTGCCTCGAGGTCCACTTAAATCTCTCATATAAACGAAAAGAGGAAACCTAATGTTTATCCCTGCCTCTCTCTCTCACACCCTCTCCTCTTTCTCTCCGCCTCCCTCACCTATAACTCTAGAAGACGAAGAATGAGAAACTGGATCCCTACCTCTTGTTTCCCCGTCAAAACTCATCAGATCTATCTTGAAATTTATAATTAGATGAAATAAGTGAGAAACAGCTCGCTCTTGGAAATTTCCTTCAATTTTTCTCCTTGAAATTACATATCCAAGATGGTGGCGATTTAAGGTTGTTTTTGGATTCACTTTTTTTTTGTTTTTGTTTTAGACCACATAAAATAATAGAGGTAAATTTTCATCTTCTAATGCTGCAACTTCGTACTCATCCATGTTCTAAACGTTTTAGAGGGTGGAAAACGGATTTTCTGAGCCGATTTCTCAAGTATGTTGTTGGAATTTGGGTGTTATTGATGTTAAAGTTGTTTAGTTAAGTTTCAGTGTTATTAGGATCAGTTTCTGAAAATGTTGGGTTATTTTTGAGTATTCTTTACAGGTTACTAATAGTCAGGGGGGTTTTGATGTTTTTTATTACTAATCGAATGGATTTCCTGAGTTAAGGTTCTTCCTGGATGGAAGAATTGTGAATTTGTTTTGAACTTGGGATACCAATTAATTGAACTTTGGATTTCCTTTTGTGACTTAATTTTTGATAAGCATTCATTACATTTAGCAGCTAGTATGGATTTTAGTTTATATAGTGCCTTCAATAAGTAAGTTTAAAATCTACTTGACAACCATAGAAAAAAAAAAAAATTCAATCCACTTTGATGTCTAATAGATTTACATCAATTAGAATTGTGATATTAAATCCTTTCAATTATGCAGTTTAATTAGTAATGAACAAATTCAGTTGTAATATTTCAATGCGTTTTTCATGAATTTGAAATCTCACTTATGTTCTTAAGTTGAGGTTTTAATGCCTTTAACAAATCTAACCAGATCCCTGTCAAGGGGAAGGCATTCAATTCAACTTTTTGTTTTTTGATGTAAATGTAGCTAACTATTCTTTTTCCTGTAGCTTATCCTGTGTTGTATTAATACCATGTTGGCATGAAAATTCGAACGTGCTTATCTGTCAATGTATTTGGAAATTGGCTTGTAATCCTTGTCGTAGGTTGCCAAGATAATCTTTGTTGTATTTGTTAACTAATTAATAACCTTAATCTAATTCAATCTCTGTAAAAATTTTACGGCATACCACCGTTTCATCTGATCCTTTATGTTTGTGTGGCTTCTGTGTTGCAGTGCATCTCTGGGGAAGGGACCATTTGTTCAAGCTGACCAGGCAGCATTATACCGTCGGATTGTGATCAGTGTGTTTTTTTATTTTATTTGGTTGGACCTGACCAGGCAACATTATACCATCAGATTGTGATCAATGCTCTGTTTCCCTTTTTTCTTTTATGAAATGCTTTAGTGTCATTTCTTATCTATAGTTCGTTGTAATTAAGGGTATTGTCTGAGTAAAGCAGGGCCGAGTTTCTAAAAGAAATTCAATAATAGAATTTAATGCGCTCCAAGAGGTCCCAGGTTCGAGTCCCCAATGGCGTAATATTGCAGGAATTAACATGGAAGGTAGTGTTAATTTGCCCCCTTGTGACACAATCTCGCCCCCCTCCCGCCGTTTCGGCTCCCCTTGCAAGGTTTCCCATGAGGCCGCTGGTAATTTTCAAGACATCAACCTGTTCAATTAATGTAGTAGTATGTTGGGAGCTTAGCTTGTTAGGCTTCCAACTAGTTTCATGTAATAATAATGATCTATAATAGATGTATTATTAATTATAAATAAAAAACTATATTCTGAAATAATTCTTTTTAAACTTTATTTCTTGCATTTTAGCCATTAAATTTTCATTAATAAGGCTTATAGTCCCAATCTCACACGTCAACCTAAGAAATTTGGATGAAGGTTTATATTTCCAACCCCTTGCACGATAACCTAAGAAGTTTGCATTAGTGATTACTCCCCACCCAAATTTGCATTAATGCTAGGTGATAGTTTCAACCCCTAGCACGACAACCTAAGAAAGGAATTTGCATTGATATTATCGTTTGACTAATTAATTATTAAATTATGTATTAATGCTGGTTCACTGCAACCAATGAATTTGCATTGATTAAAAATTATGCCAGTACATGGCAACTACATAAAGCTAATTGCCCATATCTAGGTCAACCAGATAAAACGTTTGGCAACTACCAGTGTTAATTGTTGAACGATACGGTAACTATTGGTCAACTACAACTTTGTTTCTTTAACCTATTGCAAGTCTGAAATCGGATTATTTGGCAGCTGCATAACTAATTGCTAAATAAATTCACAACAAGATTGAAGTTAGTTGCCATAATGTTTAGCAAGTACTTGACAACTACAAAATTTGGTTGTGAGAATGTTTGGTAAGTAACTAGCACCTACAAAAACTAGTGGGTCTTAACTATGGCATTTAAAAAATAACGTATTTGGCTACTACAATGTAAGTTTCCAAAAATACCCATAGCAACTACGCATTTGTAGAAGTTGCCTTTACATTTGGAAACAACCCATACGGCAACTTAGGCTCCGCAACTACCATTAGTTGCCTTTCTGTTTGGAAACTAAATTCTCATCTTAGGCAACTAAATTGGTTTGGTTGCCATTGCTCAGGTTTTTTGTAGTGTGTATAACTCGCCCCCAAGTGTATGAAGTGTTACACAGCTTGCCCCAAAAGAGTAATTTTAGACCATGAGCTGTTACATATCTTGCCCCCAAGTGATAGTCATCACGTTGAAGTGATATGAAACTCGCTTTGAAGATAGTGATTGTCATCTTTGCTTTCAATGCTCGCACAAGGGTGCACTACCTTGCTACATTTTGATCGCACATGAAATTTTGAAGATGTCTGCTATCTGGAATTAACGCGGGGGGCCAATCCCACTATTCCGGATGCGCGAGTAATTGAAATGTGTGCATCTCCTCATGAGAAAATGCTCGCCACATTATAAGTGCCTCATTGAACAAAAGTAAGCATGATTATATGAAAAGATGCAAAAATATGTAAATTGTATACTTACCTTATTGTAAATGTTACTGCGACTTCGTTTACGAAGTGATTAGGATGCCCACTGGCTATGTCGGTGTAGTTACGAAGTGTGCCCCATTAAGCAGCTTTTGCTGGATTACAGCAGTTCGATCAACTAACTGTAGTAGTTATGACTGGCACCGAATATGTACGTATTGAGGTTTATGAATCGAGCCAGCACTCACAACTTGCAAACGCGCGTTTTGTGGGTAGAAACTCGACGCAATAGCATTCCCGAACATTGAATAGGATATGTAGTTTTCACTTGATAGTGGTTGATGTGCCGCTCGGAACCCAAAAATATTTTTCTCAAACTCAATAGTTTTCTCCTCCATATTGTAGAAAATTGAAAGGTGATTCCAACGAGCCAAAAATCACTCAATTCGGACTTAAAAACGATGAAGTTATTGACGAAACAAGATTCCAAAAAACCATGCGTGCAGTGGCTGACGTGGCATTGATGACTGGACATGACTGTCGTTTACTTGGCAAATTGATGACGTGGCAAGCGGTGTTGCTGACGTGACGCGTTGACTAACCTCACTTCGATGACATGGCACGATGACTGGACCGGTTTGCTGACGTGGCACGCTGTCTGGACTTCACTTTGCTGACGTGACATGCTGACTAGACCGATTTGCTGACGTGGCACGCTGACTGGACTTCACTTTGCTGACGTGGCACGCTGACTGGACTACACTTGCTTAAATTTGATGTAGCAGTGAGTATCGAAGTTTGATGTACCACGGAGCATCAACGGTTCACATACGAAGAACATCGAAATTTGATGTAACAAGAAGCATCGAACTTTTTCTGAGAATTAAATTTTGATGTATTGCGGAGCATCGAAATTGATAAACCAAAGATCATCAACGGTTCGTATACGTGGAGCATCGGAGTTAGACGTAACGCAAAACATCGAAATTTTTCCAAAGCATTGACTGAAGTTGGTGAACAAAACCTTCTTTGAGTTGGGTGAACATCATCGCGGGTTGACATGGCTGAACTCGGCGGCTCGGCTTTGGCTTGCAGCCGCGGCTCGACTTGGCGGCTTGGCTTGGTGGCTCGGCTTGGGCCGCCGGCTTCACTGCATTTTTTTTTTTTTTTTTTACTTTTCGCCACGCTTTTCACGAAATGTGATCTTTCCTCTCGAGCTTTTGTAACAGTTTTGTGAACTGTTGTATTTTATTTCCTTGCAACGGTTGGTGTAACAGTTTTCTGTTTTTCAGGGACTGTTGCTGTTTCTCACGGACCTTTCACCATGGTTTTGCTGCACTTTTGTGGCCCTTTCTGAGATGCTTTTCTGGAGGTTTTCGTTGGGGTATTCAAGCACCTTGAGATGTAGGCAACTTGACAACCTTGCGATCATGACAGTAGTGATTTTGATGTTTTACAAACTCGAACACGTAGACACTATGTTATTTGGGAAGCAAATTTTTCCAACTTTGGACTCGAATATACTTCGGATCGAACATCCTGGCAGCAATCTTAGCGAACTTTCCGATGAGTCAGTCTTGGTGGCCTCTGACTATGAAGCTGGACTGCAGCAGTTGCGATCAACTGGATTGAAGTAACTTTGGCTAAATGGAATGCAGCAGCTGCGATCAGCTGGACTGCAGTGACTGTAATCAAAACTGGACCCAACCATGTTGTGGATCGAATATCCATCACCAATTTTCACGATGTTTTTACGCCATCTTTTACCGTGGACCGAACGTCCTAGGGGTGATTTCATCATTCTTTATAGTGATGCAGCTTTTGTAGTTTCCGAAGGTAATAGTTTTAGCAGATCTCGAACAATAAATCTGGATTGTAGCAATTGCGATCAACTTGACTGCAGTATCTGCGATTACATGGTCAGTAGCAACTGCGATCAGCTGGACTGCAACAATTGCGATTAGACTGGACTGCAACAGTTACGTTCAACTAGACTGCAGCAGTGATTTTCAAGACGCCCAAACTGCTTTTAGACGGACATGATTTTGAAGTATTTTGCACAATTTTTCTCAATGGGAAAACACGATTCCTTTTCTCGTATTCCCCTTAGTCGGCGCCAATGTTTGTACCCAAAATTACTTTTGGGCACGAAACACGATGAATTGATAGTTTTGGTGAGTATTTTGTGTTAGGGGTCGATTTGAAGAACAAAATGAAAGACAGAGGTTTAACGTGGTTCGGCATAGGTTTCCTACGTCCACGGGCTAATCCCCTTGGGGAGTGATTTTGTATTGATAGTAAAATTACATTGTATATTTTTTCCCCTATTCTTGGCTACCCCTTCCTGATTTCTGCTCTCCCCTATTTATACAGTTTCATATCTAAATATAAACATAAATTCTATTAACTGCTCATTCATGCCTCCATCATCAATTCTGTATGAAACAGCTGGAGTTAATTCTGCATGTATGAAAGCTCGCAATTAGTCTTGCATGGCGTAAACTTCTTGCATTTAGTCTTGCATGGTCAAATCGCCGCAATTAGTCTTGCATGGCGTAAACCGCGCATTTAGTCTTGCATGGTTGAAACCGCTTGCAATTAGTCCGCATGGTCAAACCGCCGCAATTCAATTTACATGAAAGCGCACATTTATGTTTCCATGATAAATCTTTGCATAAATGATGGTTGGCGATCTTGGTGGACATTTCTTTGGCGGGACAGGTGTCGCATGGGTAGGGACTAGCTTGATGGTTGTGAGCATGATGGCCGGCGGCGTGGCTGGAGGCGGGTTGGGAAGCATGGTTGAGGCCCGGTTGGCGAGTGCGGAAGAGTTTTTGGTCGGGAATTGGTTAGCGGCATTGCCGACTACAAGACTGAAAATTGACTAGGGGTGCGACTGACTTCGATAATTGACCGACGGTTGACTTTGACTGTTGATCGGCTGTTGACTTTGACCATTGACCGGTCTGTGCATACTGGTGGGATGCCTTGGTTGACTGGTTAGCGGGCTTGGATGAGGACCAAAAGATGATTCAAGTATCAATTTGGCCCATTAAGTGGTATTTTTACTTATGGTACAAACAACATGGTTCCTTCAGCTTCTGGAAAGTCTTCCAAACACAGTTGCATGCTTACACCTGCAGTCAAACTTTAATGCCTCTATCTCTTTGAATGGCCATCCTCCAGAATTAGCTGAGGCTTTAGCCATTCAATTGCTGGTGAAATGGGTAAAGGTGAAAATCAAGCTACAACTTATTATGACAGTAAGAACAATGTTAATTTCTTGCGATGGAAAAATCAGAGCATTCACCGGAGAACTAAAGCCATCTTAGAAGACATTTTATGTGTGGATGCTTCAAAAGCTAATTATGTTAATAGAATTTATGTATGTAAATTAACAAAATATGTTAAGAGAACGAGAACAAAAGCAAAAGGTATCCAACTCTCTAATGTTACCAAAAGAGATGCCATTGTATAATTCTAAGTTTTAACATATTTATAAGAGCATGTCCAAGAGAAGGTGCCAAAAATCATATGTGGATTTTTTAGTTAGTCCTTTAATTTATGAGGTCTAAACATAGAGTAAATATAGGACCTCAAATCTAAAAAACCATCTCCAACAACGAGAATTTCAACCCTTAGAATTAAAAGAAATTTTGTTAAAAACCCGATGTGGAGGTGCAACCGGAGGTGTAGATAACACTTTCTTGAACACCTTCATATTTAGTAATTGGTCCCTTCAATTTGTAGGACCCTACTGTTGGAGATGGATTTATGCCAAAAAGGGGTCTAAAATCCTATGTGTCACACATAAAATAAATAAGTCTACCATCTGTTTGAGATGCTCTAAGCAGTTAAACTAATGGATTTTGGTTCTATAATAGGTTTAAGCATTCCGCCTCTCCCAAGGAAAACTGCAAAAAAAATGTTTAGTCACGTGGTGAAAATTCATAAGGGCTTTTAACGAGATGGGGCAAATTTAGATGGGGTCGTGGGGATAAGTAAGAAGTCGACATGTGTCAACAGTATTTTGACAGTTTTCAACGAATAAATGCTCTGATTTTATGCTACCAAATTTACCCTTCCATAAACTAACACAAATAATGACTAACGTTTTTAACCAGGTTCCGGATCCTCTGATTCTTGTGCCCATGTTCCCGCAAATCACTAATTGACATGTGGTATAATTAGTTAACTAGCATAATCAGATCTAAAGTTTCTTAATTTATAAGATCTTTTAGAAGAAAATATGGAAAATATTTATTCCTTGCTAAGTTATTCTCTTCCATTCACTGATCGACTACACAGTGACATCTATGGTAATCGATGGAATACCCACTAAAGAGCGAGAATTGATGATCCATTTTGATATAGATGGAGGAAAAAATTCTTATGTCCAAAGTTCTAGTGTTTTGATTATGAATAAATTTTATCTTTTTGTGATTAAAACAAGAACGGAACGTTGTTCATTCTCAATTTATTTAGTTCTTAGTTTGGTCATTTTAGTGTTTAAACTATATTAATATGAAACAGTATTTATACACCCATTTGAAAACCTCTTTACAAAACTACACCCGTTTTTTTTGTAAATTTCTAAAATACACCAACCATCCAATAAAACGTTAAGTCCCATTTTCCTATGATCTAGCCATACATGTGGCAAAACTAACCAACGATGGAGATTCATTTAAACTATAAAATTACAGCTTTACCCTAAGTGAAAAAAATGGGACAGAAGAAGATTAGATAACTTTTCTTTTTTTCGTTTCTTCTCTATATTTCTGCACCTGCTATCGTCTCGTCTGAAGAGAAAATTAGAGAATTAAGGATTGGGTTTTTGTTGCAAAATCCTGAACTAGAAGAAGACTTTAATAAGAGGAGGAAATCATCGGGGAGAAGATTGAAGAGGCGATATTTATATATGGAGAATCAAACCGCAGTCTGTTCAAGCATTAAGGATGCTGAATATGCCATTTACTATAATGATTTACGTTATAAACACAGAAAGAATCAAAAGAGCATGTCAGTTGGTGACAGTGGGAGTTTTTCACTTAACAGTAACAAAATTTAGCTTTTTTCTTCCCTACAGTGGTGTAGAGAACTATGTTCTCCAGAGGAACGTCGCTTTGAGGAAATGGAAAATAAACTTTCAATCTCATAAATGGAAGTATTAGAGAAAAGCTAAGAGTAGTTGTAGGTTTAATTATGCTATTGCGGCTGAATGTTCATTAGGTCATCCATGTTATTACGTCACCGGTGATGTTATAGATGATTGGGAAAGTCGAACTGCTGGGAGCCCAAAATTATTGGCATGTCCAAAGGGAAAAACAAGAACAGTTTCTCCCTTTCAGAAACTAATATCTCCTTGTTCACAGATTGAACATTCCATCATGATTTTGTTCTTTGTATTGCTACTACTTGGTCAGTCTTTTGACTCCCATTCGGTCCAACCGAATTTTCCCTATAGGGGGTTTTCCGACTTTTTCATGTCTTGACAGTTGCACGACAGTTGTAAAGATACCGGCCGTTAGCTGTTTTATTAAAAAAATAGACACAATTATCGTAACGGGTGTAGTTTAGAAATATTATAAAAAATGGGTGTTATTTAGAGAACACTTTATCAAATGGGTGTATGTCAGAAAATGCCCTATTTATATTGCTGAGACAATTGCTTGCTCCATGATGCATCACTCATCATTTTCCTCCATCATTTTAGTCTTTAAATTATTCTATAACATGATCAAATCATGTTATCAGCTTTTACATATTTAAGCCGTTGAAAACAATCAGATTAATGTACCATATCAAACTAGAATTTAGGATGAGATGCTGAGATTGATACAAGATTGTTTAGTCATGGAGGGGAGAGAGATAACTAACAGGAATACATGTTTTCCTTTTTTTCTATAAAAGATCTACTCGAAGACCAAGTATATTAGTTAACAAATTAAAGCAGTGATTTATGGGAACGGGGGCAAAGCAACCGTGCTACATGAACTGCTGTATGACAGCTGAATAACAACGTTTGGTGATTTGGCGCTGATGTGCTGGAGAGAGCAGGTCTATCTTTTGACACCTCAAAAGAAAAAGAAAAATGCGAATATGTATACTGTTGGATTTCTCAAATGGGTAAATCTTTGTCCATCAAATTTATGTTCATCGTATCTAACGAAAGATCAGGCTACCCTATTTTCTCTCTTGCCAAATTTTTTGTTTCGTTATCGTCGGCCATTAATGGCTACCAAGGATAGCATAAAAATTTGCTTTCTCTTTTTTAAAGGTTCTCCCCTCTTCATAGAAACATACACAAAATCAGAACAAAATATGGATCGCTAGCTCCCATCTCCGGACTCTCCCCCCATATTAGCCCCGTATACAGTATCAAATTGCTCCAGTGATAATAAGATTTCATGGGTATGTTGAAAAGCTACTTTGGGAGGGGCTCTGTACGATTTTGGTTTGAAGAAAAACCTCAATCAGATGACTGATTGCTTTTGAGAGCGAATGATTATCACTTTCAATGAAATTGAATCTCTTGACTTGAGTTTTGAATAAAGAGATCTCTTTCCGCTCTGAACTATACTCAAAACTGTTTAATACTCAAAGGTTCACAACCATTATTAATCATGAAGGATTAAAGTTATCAAAAAATAGGAGGACATACTTCACGGATCTGTAAAAAGTTTTGGTAATATCTTAGTTGGTGAGGTGGCAAAGTAAAAATCATAACTCCCTAACACGTCATCTGCCACAACATCAACCGCTGTTATTCAGCTGTTATAAAGCTGTTTATATAGCATTTTCGGGGGCAAAGGGAACTCTGGGCATACAGGATAATTTTTTTTTTTTTGAAGGAAAGACGGGTTTTAACAACCCGAAATTTATTAAATTACCTCATTAAAATTGAGGTTTGAAGGATACATAATGGTGGAGAATAACCATTCCACCTATTGGAATCAGTAACATCAATATCAATTACATCATTAGAAAACAGAAAGAATAATCTAGTACTAAATTTACAAATTTCGAAACTTAAAGAAACGAAAAATCGAAATTGTACTGATTTACATTCCGTCGACGAAATTGACATCCTTCTGATGGTCATTAATTCAAACCATTTTGATTCCTGATCTTTTGATTCTTGATCATTAACATCATATATGTTAGATGCTTCCATGTAAAGGAAGTAATATGCCCAAAATAAAATCATCACTGCCAATCTTGGTCTTGTTTGCTGAAGAAGATCATCGTCCATAACATGATTGGTAACAATGAAGCAGCAGCACCACAAAAAAACACCAACTTGGCAAATATATAAAAAATCTAGATGACATGGAGAAGTCATTAGATCAATCAAAGCAAAATATTAAAAAAACCTAAATAGAAAAATTGTTGGATCAACAATTTGTTTTATTGAATAAAATTATAAAAACTAATAGTACTAACCTTGATTTGCCCGGAAGATCTGAAAAATCAAATCTAATCCGGACAGATCAAGGATTCTAAACAAAGAAATAAGTAGGTTTTATTGGTTTTTCCTGTGTGTTTTGGAAAGAAGAGAGGAAAGAGAAGAGAGCGGATGCGGATCAGCATACAGGATAATTATGTAATATAATTAAGGAGTAGATTTTTTCCTTTTTAAACTGTATTTGGAATTTTGGTGTTGAAAAAATTACCATTAATATAATTTATATACGGTTACTAAAATTGGGAGAATTTAAAGAAGGTAAATTTGCTAGTATAAGAGCATCTCCAATGGTGTATGGATATTTACCCATGTGGAGACCTAAAAAAGAGTTATTTTTTTGTTTTGATAAGCATCTCTAGTGGTAGTTATATTCATAACTATTTTGAAACACTTGTCACTTATTTGTAGAAAGTTAATCCACAAAATCTAACAAAATAAGAGCATCTCTAATGGTGTCTCGGTATATATCTTATATGGAAACCTAAATATTAGGCTTTTAATAAACATTATATATATATAAATAAAATCCTATTATAAGAGCAAGTCTTATGGTGGAATCCAAGCTATTCCAAGTATGGAAAATCCATGGAATGTCAAGTCTAATGGCTTCCAAGTTGGGGTCTTCCACAGAAAATCCAAGCAACCTTCCATGGTTTCGTGGAAGGGTTCGTGGAATCCATCTGAACGCCATTAGGAATAGCGCTAAACGCCAATAAGAATAGTGCTAAAAAAACGCCATTAAGATCTGCGTTTTTTTTTATCCATAGATTTAAAATGAGTTGTTGAAATCTAACGGATGAGAAAAAAACTCCATTCTTAATGGCATTTTTTTAGCGCCATTAAGGATTGCGTTTTTTTAGCGCCATTAAGAATTGCGTTTCTATTATTCCACCATTACACTTGCGCTTCCATCCACACTTCCAAGTGCTGAGGTGGCGTGGAATATGGAAGATGGATGGATTCCACCATAAGACTTGCTCTAACAAGCATCTCCAATGGTAGATGTATCTATTTATATTTCAATACAAGTGTCATTTCGTTATAGGTTACTTAATTTAAAATGTGGGCCTAAATAATTTTGAACAGGAAAATATATGACGTGGGTATGGATTGGAGTATCTAAATATAGATACTCTCATCCAAACTCAAACAGCCACCTCATACTAATTTTTGCTATCCAACCACCATTGGAGAGAGTTTTTTTGGGTTAGAGTATCTAAAATCCTATGTGGCAGCAAATTTTTTAGAGACCCAAACTCTATTGGAGATGCTCTAAATAAAATAAAAACAAATAGTGATGACATGGGTATGGATGAGAGTCTCTAAAAACCCATACTCTCTTCCAAACTCAAACTTCCACATCAGATTAAATTTTGAATATCCAACCACCACTGGAGAGGTTTTTTTTGTTTAGAATTTCTAAAATCCTAGGTGACTTCAATATTTTTAGAGACCCATATTCCATTGGAAATGTTCTATATTGTTGACACATGTCGATTTCCTACTTGTCCCCCACACCCCTATCCAAATTTGCCCCCATCAAATATTTTCTCCCTCTTAACCATAAAGGAAGTGGATGAAAGTCCTACATAAATGAAGCTAGTGTTGTTGTGCTTAGAGGTGTAAATTGGGTTTGCCAAAGACGAGCATGACCAAAGACAACATGCTAAAATCTAAGCCATTGACCCAAAGACGTGATTTAGCCCAAAGACCGGCCAAAGACGTTAGCTTCATTGGCTGTGTTGGGTTAGCCTAATCGGCACAGTAGCACGACACATCACGCGACACGGATAAGTACGTGGCCCAGCCCAGCCCAGCACATTAAAAAAACACGTCATAGCATGCACAAGTATACCATAATACATCACATTTTGTGTATATTTCACAAAAGAGTCACTATTCTAGCTAGTTTTTGACATTTAATGCTGACTTATTTTTATAACAACACATATAATACCTGAATATTTGGAAAATATATTCCAATATTGTTGTTATAATGTCGTTACCCATATTTGACTAGAACATTAATTTACATGACAATGATCCAATTTTATATTTGATGGGCTATTTCTATTTATTGAATAAACTTGTTAATTTTATTTGAAATAATTTCAAATGATATGTTCTCTATTTAAATTCTCGTGATAATGTCCGACTTAATGTATACATTAAGTGAGTTCAAATTATTTATAATAAAGGTGTGCCAACCACGGCACAACACTGCCCGAGACGTTTATTCTTGTCTTTGTGTTAGTGGGTTGTCTTGTGCTTAGCTTTTGACTAGAAAGACAAAGACGACACAACACGTTTAAATCGTTAGACAAAGACAACACAACATGACACATGATACGTGAAGCACACGACTTCGTGTGTCGGGCTGTGCTGGGCCGGCACGTTTTACACCTCTAGTTGTGCTTGTTGGAAGCTTGTAGCTTGTAGTTTGGCTATCTGTTCTTTAGGTTCATCAAGAGCCTTCTTTTTTGGTTACACTAGCGTTTCCTTTAGTTTCTTCATTCTCCTTATTACTTTTGGTAGGGCTATTTTGCTCTCTGTAGGGATATTTTGCTCTGTCTACTTTTTATACATTTCCTTTGGCCTATCATAAAAGAAAAAGCTTCAATACATTTTAAAAAATGAATTTGACCTATGATAATAATATTTTTATTTGTTTATTTTAGTAAAAAGGACGTTGAATTTATGAACACCGAAAACCCCTTGAAAGAAAAGACATGAAAATCTATCACACTAAAGTCTAATCTTACTCGGTGCTCATGCAAGTTTCACATGTCTATTATAATGGCCGGTCCCATGTACGGACATGAATGAATCACGAATATATATGCCGACATATATATCCACACATGACACAACTAGTTAAGTACTTCTACAGTACCTGCTGTTAAATATCAGTTGTAAAAGATTCGACTGTGCAAATGTGTGGTCCATCCACTTTTTTCTGCCGGGATTTTCCACAGTAAATTAAATCCGTCAATAACGCTGGCATTTTCGAAATGATTCTCACATGCATTATTATTCTAGACTTCTAGTGCATTTGTTTCAAGTGGTGGGGAGATAAAGATAAAGTGAAGGCCATCTGCATTGTAGATAATCAATGCTATCCATGACCAAAGTGAGTGGATGCAACAAAGAGCTAAGATAATGGTGACTGAACGAGTTCGTATAGGGGCTTGTGCACACCACAAAGAGGCAGAAGAAGGGTTTGAATTGTCCGCGTCCATTAGGCTAAAGTTATTGAGGTGCAGGAATAATGGACTCATGCGTGCAGAGAGCTGGTTATTACCGGTGCCATGAGAATCCACCACCAGTTTCTTCTTTACTACTCTCTCTTTCTTCTCTTCTTAACTGCTACAACCTTGATATCTCCTTCTCATGGGGATTTAGGAAGATGCCATCCCAGTGACTTCAAAGCTCTTATGAATATGAAGAATTCTATTAGAGTGTCCGAAGTCGAATATTCTTCATGGTTCCAAAACACAGACTGTTGTGACTGGATTGGAATCCAATGCGATAGCAAAACCAACCGTATAGGCGGAATCCACCTCTTTATAGGTGAACTCTATGGCCAAATTCCACCCTCTGTAGGTGACCTTTCTCACCTCGTAGCTTTAACTCTCAACCACTTCAAAAATGTCACTGGTCCGATCCCGCAATCTATCACAAAGTTAAAGCATCTGGAAGTGCTGGATCTCGGCGATATGAGCCTGTCAGGACCGGTTCCCCACTTCCTTAACCAACTCACTCTTCTCACCAGACTCGATCTCTCAAAAAATCAATTCTCTGGTTCTATTCCACCCAATCTCTCAGACCTCAAAAAATATTATATCCATCCGTCTCGACGGGAACAAACTCACCGGTTCAATCCCGGAGTCTTTTGGGAAATTTACTGGTACTGTACGTGATCTTTACTTGGGTCGCAATAAACTTACTGGTCGGGTACCAAAATTTTTTGGAGCTTTTAATTTTGACTATATTGACTTGTCAAGGAACAAACTTATAGGGGATGCATCCTTTCTAATCAATCGCAATGGTGCAACATATATCGACTTGTCGAGGAACCAGTTCGAGTTTGATCTATCGAAGGTAAAGTTTCCAAAGAATTTTAATTGGTTCGATATATCACATAACAAAATATTTGGTGCAATTCCTGATGAGATTAAGAATTTGGAAAGTTTGTACGATTTGAGGGTAGGTTACAACAGGTTATGTGGTAAAATACCAACTGGAGGCATCATGAAGCGTTTCAAAAGAAATTCGTTTTTTCATAATAAGTGTCTGTGCGGGTCACCATTGAGGATCAGTTGTAAGGAAAAGTGATCTGGTAATTTGATACCTTGGATTATTAACATGTAATACCTATCTCTTATTTATGAAATATCAATCTGAGTTCTGGTACAACGTTGAGTTTGCATCTAAAGTCTTCAACTTCCATTATTTTTTGTTAAAACTTGCTATACCCAGACTAGTTTAGCAACATTAATTATGTTAACTAAGGTTCTACGACAGTCCAGTATATAGAAATATCTATCCAAGAACGATCATGGATTTCTTACAATAATTTTTTCTAATTATGATGATATATATAAACAAAAATCTGGTGCATATTTCAAATGTAATATTTCCCCTTTGGACCAGTTCAGTCCGTCGAGCACTATTACAACCTTATTCAACAAGAGCTAGCTCAGATTTACTTTTTAATAGATTTCCTTTCACCTATCAAAAAAGAAAAAGTTTCAATATATTTTAAAAAATGAATTTGACCTATGATAATAATATTTTTATTGGTTTATTTTAGTAAGAAGGACGTTGAATTTATGAACACGGAAAACCCCGTGAAATAAAAGACAAGAAAATCTATCACACTAAAGTCTAATCTTACTCGGAGCTCATGCAAGTTTCACATGTCTATCACTTTTTTTTTTTTTTGATAAACAAGAACATGTTCATTAATGGGATTTCAAGATTACAATGAGTTTAAGATCGAAAATAAGAACATACAAGTATGAATAAGATCCGATCAAATCGGAAGAAGGATGGTTTTTCTCGGAATTAAATTCCAACCATTTAGTTTGTTTTTCTTCTATAGAAAGAAATGCTCCCAAATGCAGTGATTTGCTTTCAAATCTCTTGTAACTAGTGATGAAGCTTCCGTCGTCAAAAAAACCACCAATAAAGATTTCGTCACCGGATAAGTTGATGATGAAGATTCCAATGTAGAGTTCGCCGGAGACAACAAAGATAGAGATTTCGTTGTTGGAGAGCATCACTATTGATCTTATAACATAACCCAATAACCAAGAATCGCCATTAAAGCGAAGATAAACCTCAAAAGAGTTGATAAAACCACCAAAACGGTGTAGATAAATAGAAAACATAATAAAAACTAAACTAATCTGTTCAGATCTAGGCAGGGTTGTTTTTGATGGTTTTGTTGGAGAAGAAGAATAAACGAGAGAGATGAGAGAGAAATAGAAAATTAACTTTTTTCATGCACATGTTTATCACATTATAATGGCCGGTCCCATGTACGGACATGATGAATCACGAGTATATATGCCGACATATACATGCACACATGACAAAACTAGCTAAGTACTTCTACAGTACCTGCTGTTAAATATCAGTTGTAAAATCGCGAGAGAAGATTCGACTGTGCAAATGTGTGGTCCATCCACTTTTTTCTGCCGGGATTTTCCACAGTAAATTAAATCCGTCAATAACGCTGGCATTTTCGAAATGATTCTCGCATACATTATTATTCTAGACTTCTAGTGCATTTGTTTCAAGTGGTTGGGAGATAAAGATAAAGTGAATGCCATCAGCATTGTAGATAATCAATGCTATCCATGACCAAAGTGAGTGGATGCAACAAAGAGCTAAGATAATGGTGACTGAACGAGTTCGTATAGGGGCTTGTGCACACCACAAAGAGGCAGAAGGGTTTGAATTGTCCGCGTCCATTAGGCTAAAGTTATTGAAGTGCATGTTAACCAATGATTCCTCCGAACGTGCCTGAACTTTGAAGTCTCTAAAACGGCCTCTATGCCTAAAGAACGAATAACACTCGTGTTTTCCGGGTTGGAACAAATATAGTCTATCCATGGTTCTCAAGCGGCCTCTATACCTAAAGGATGAACGAAGGTTGATCGAAGGGAAAACGTAATCTCCGTGATGAACTGCTAGACGGGGCGCGTCTTCAAAGGAAGGTATAAAGGTGACTCCACTTGAGGACGGATGGGCCAGCCTTCAGATCCGGATGGGGATTTAACATGCGCTTTAATGGGGAAGAGCCCCAGGTGGCGAAGATCCGACATCGAGGTGCCAAACCTTCCCGTTGATGTGAACTCTTTGGGAAGATCAGCATGTTATCCCTAGAGTAACTTTTATCCGTTGAGCGACGGCCCTTCCACTCGGTACCGTCGGATCACTGAGGTCGACATACACCAGTCACACGCACACAACTTTGTTGCGAATCGTAACACAAAAAAACAATTGCAAGTTTTGTAACGAAGAAACTGTTGCGATTTAGTTGTGAATCGTAACACAAAAAAACAATTGCAAGTTTTGTAACGAAGAAACTGTTGCAAAAATCGCAACAGAGACAAAGCTATTACGAAATCCAGTTACTAATCCTTTAATTTGATGTAGTGTATATTTACCCGGTGCTCATGCATGTTCCACATGTCTACCAAATTATAATGGCCGGTCCTCTGTACGCACATGATCAACCACGAATATATGCCGACATATATGTGCAAAAATGCCAAGAGAAGATCCCATGGTGCCTAGACTGCCCTCCATATATCATAGGGATAAGCAATGTGCACAAGTGTGGTCCAGCAAATTTTTTCTGCCGGGATTTTCCACAGAAAAATCTGTCAATAAGGCTGGCATTTTCCAAACGATTCTCACATGCATTAGTCTTCTAGTGCATTTGTTTCACGTGGTGGGGAGATAGAGATAAAGCGAAGGCCATCTGCATTGACTAAAGTTAAAGCATGGAGCTAAGATGATGGTGACTGAAAGAATTCGTCTAGGTGCTTGTGCACAGCACAAAGAGGCAGAAGGTTTTGAATTGTCCGCGTCCATTAGGCTAAAGTTATAGAATTGCAGGAATAACGGACTCATGCGTGCATGGAGCTGGCAGTCGCCGGTGTCTTTACAGTAAAGTAAAGTGATAAAGTCATTGGGTGATTATAGTAGTGACCTGAGTTCAAAACTTGCTAGCACGTAACACTAAAGAAGAAGAAGAAGGGGAAAAAGGAAAAAGAAACGTGCAAGTTGTACGATGTGTATGTAGCTGGATGTGGTGCTATATATACAAGTCCCCTACACTCGATTCTCTTCACAACATAGCAAAGAAACACAAACCAAAACAAAATTATACCAGCCATGAGAATCCAACACCAATTTCTTCTTTACTACTCTCTCTTTCTTCTCTTCTTAACTGCTACAACCTTGATATCTCCTTCCCATGGGGATTTAGGAAAATGCCATCCCAGTGACTTCAAAGCTCTTATGAATATGAAGAATTCTATAAGAGTGTCCGAATTCGAATATTCTTCATGGTTCCAAAACACAGACTGTTGTGACTGGATTGGAATCCAATGCGATAGCAAAACCAACCGTATAGGCGGAATCCACCTGTTTATAGGTGAACTCTATGGCCAAATTCCACCCTCTGTAGGTGACCTTTCTCACCTCGTAGCTTTAACTCTCAACCACTTCAAAAATGTCACTGGTCCGATCCCGCAAACTATCACAAAGTTAAAGCATCTGGAAGTGCTGGATCTCGGCGATATGAGCCTGTCAGGACCGGTTCCCCACTTCCTTAACCAACTCACTCTTCTCACCAGACTCGATCTCTCAAAAAATCAATTCTCTGGTTCTATTCCACCCAATCTCTCAGACCTCAAAAATATTATATCCATCCATCTCGACGGGAACAAACTCACCGGTTCAATCCCTGAGTCTTTTGGGAAATTCACTAGTACTGTACGTGATCTTTACTTGGGTCGCAATAAACTTACTGGTCGGGTTCCAAAATTTTTTGGAGCTTTTAATTTTGACTATATTGACTTGTCAAGGAACAAACTTATAGGGGATGCATCCTTTCTAATCAATCCCAATGGTGCAACATATATCGACTTGTCGAGGAACCAGTTCGAGTTTGATCTATCAAAGGTAAAGTTTCCAAAGGATTTTAATTGGTTCGATATATCACATAACAAAATATTTGGTGCAATTCCTGATGAGATTAAGAATTTGGAAAGTTTGTACGACTTGAAGGTAGGTTACAACAGGTTATGTGGTAAAATACCAACTGGAGGCATCATGAAGCGTTTCAAAAGAAATTCGTTTTTTCATAATAAGTGTCTGTGCGGGTCACCATTGAGGATCAGTTGTAAGGAAAAGTGATCTGGTAATTTGATACCTTGGATTATTAACATGTAATACCTATCTCTTATTTATGAAATATCAATCTGAGTTCTGGTACAACGTTGAGTTTACATCTAAAGTCTGCAATTTCCATTATTTGTTAAAACTTGCTAAACCCAGACTAGTTTAGCAACATTAATTATGTTAACTAAGGTTCTACGACAGTCCAGTATATAGAAATATCTATCCAAGAACGATCATGGATTTCTTACAACTAGTTTGAAACCCGTGCTACGCACCGGGATTGCTGGAATATTTTACCCTTTTCGTCCATGTCCACTGAGGCGGGGGTTCGCCCCGCACCCGTCCCAATAAAAATCCTAATAAGCTACGATAGAATTACTATCCAATAGATTAACAACTAATAATTAAAACTATGTAATTAGAAATTTCTAATTATCAAATATGTAATAATGTTATTATCTAAAGATCTCACATGGTTTTGGAAACTAATTTCAAGCAATCTAATGAAACAATTTTATAATTTCATAAATAAACTAAAATAAATAGGTAAAACGATCTCAAAAGTAAAATAGTTTAAACTATAAATACAAAAGTGTAATAAAATATTTTTTAGTATTTAACTTGTGCTACATATCGGGTACCATGGGATCCCCATTTGGTGAGACGGGCCCGTCCCAGAAGGGTCCCAATTAAAAATTGCGGTGTATAATGAGAACACCAATTATTATATAGTAGATTAACTTATGAAAACCAAATTCACCTATTACGCATTGTATAAAGTGTTGGAGATTAAGAAGTCGTCTTTAAGAAATTACATTTGAAATACCAACCTTTGAAATCAGTAAGTAGTTCATGTATATAAAAAAAAAGAAATTGGTAGTTATATGATGAAAAATCACACTCGCCTTATAGTTGTGTCAGTGTATGAAATTAGAAACACTAAAAGAAACACGATATTAATATAAAATAAATTGCCGACTCTAAATGGTGCAAAACATATGAAGTGCTTCCCGTCAAAGAAGATGTAATTTAGGAAATGCGCTGCTAGATCTTTCTTTAGAAATTATATATTTGTAATAAGAATCAAGCGACTAACTTAACTGCTCTTCCAGAATCCAACTTCTTGCAGTTAAATGAAAAATCACATTTACTATATATGTATCGATATATGATATTAGAGACACTAAAAAAAATCACCATATTAATCTAAAATAGTCGTCAATTCTAAATAGTGCAGAGCATATGAAGTGTTTCCCGTCAAAGAAGATGTTATCAAGGAAATACACGAATATATCTTTCTTCGGAAACCATATACTTGCATTAAAAATCAAGCAGCCAACTCAACCGCTCTTCCAGACTCCATTTTCTTGTAGATTAATGAAAAATCGCAAACATTATATAGTTGTATTGATATATGACATTAGAGACCCAAAAAAAAAAAAAAAAAAAAAAAACGATATGAATATAAAATAGAGTGTCAATTGTAAATAATGCAAAGCGTTTGAATTTCTTCTCGTCGAAGAACATGTAATTAGTGAGATGCGCTGACATATCTTTCTTCAGAAATTATATACTTGTGTTAAAAATCAAGTAGCCAAAATAACTGCTCTTCCAGGCTCCAACAACCTGTATTTAAATGAAAAATCACACTCATTATATAATTGTATCAATATCTGATATTAGAGACACTAAAAATAAAAATGATATATATAAAATATATTGCCAGCTCCAATAATGTGAAGCATATGAAATGCTTCCCGTCAAAGAAGATGTAATCAATGAGATGCACTTATAAATATCTTCAGAGATTATATACTCGAGTTAAAAATCAAGCGGCCAACTCAACTGCTCTTCCAGGCTCCAACAACCTGTATTTGAATGAAAAATCACGCTCACTATATAGTTGTATCGATATCTAATATTAGAGACACTAAAAAAAAACACACGATATATAAAATAGATTGCCAACTCTAAATAGTGCGAAGCATATGAAGTGCTTCCCGTCAAATAAGATGTAATCAATGAGATGCACCAATATATCTTTATATACTTGCGTTAAAAATCCAGCGGCCAACTCATCTGCTCTCCCAGGCTCCAACAGCTTGTATTTAAATGAAAAATCACACTCAGTATGCAGTTATACCAATATTTGATATTAGAGACACTAAAAAAACATACGATATAAATATAAAATAGATTGCCATCTCTAAATAATGCGAAGCATATGAAGTGTTTCCCGTCAAAGAAGATGTGATCAATGAGATGCACCGATATATCTTTCTTCAAAAATTATATACTTGTGTTAAAAATCAAACGGCCAACTCAACTGCTCATCGAGGTTCCAATAACTTGTATTTAAATGAAAAATCACACTCACTATATATTTGTATGAATATCTGATATTAGAGACAGTAAAAAAATACACAATACAAATATAAAATAGGTTGTCATGCTCTAAATAGTGCTAAGCATATAAAGTGCTACCCGTCAAATAAATGCACTAATTCTTCAGAAACTGAGCATATTAACTGCCAGTGTGAGGCCTTTATTAAATTCCTCACTTCAAGGGACAACCTACACTAATGTGAGTAATGTAGTGAAATAGACAAAAAAACAAAAAAATAAATACAAAAGCCGATCAAAATAAATAGGAGAAGAAATCATATCCTAATTCCCATCGGGATCGAACTGACAACCGTCGAACCGACTAACTCATAATGTGATGAGAACTCAAACCCCAATCTCTGTTTAGTCTAAATTGACAAACCACTATCCACAAAATCAAAATAAAAAATAAAATAAAAAAAGGAAAACAGTAAAAAACTGAGGAACTTTTTGATTTCTAGCTTACTCTTTCTTCTTTTGCTTGATTGTGTGCGTAAAAAGCCCCAATTCCTTTTTATATCCCCCAATTTCGCGTTCTTGTTTTTCTTCTATAGAAAGAAATGCTCCCAAAGTACGAGTGATTTGCTCAAATCTCTTATAACTAGTGATGAAACTTCCGTCGTCAAAAAGACCACCAATGAAGATTTTGTCGCCGGATAAGTTGATGATGAAGATTCCGATGTAGAGTTCGCCGGAGACAACAAATATGGAGATTTCGTCGTTGGAGAGCATCACTATTGATCTTATAACCCCACTCAATAACCAAAAATCGTCATTAAAGCGAAGATAAACCTCAAAAGAGTAGATAAAACCACAAAAATGGTGTAGATAAATAGAAAACATAATAAAAACTAAACTAATCTACTAACTAACCTAGAAAACAAGAAATAATGAAGAAATCTACTCATATCTACAGAAAAGGGTTGTTTTTGATGGTTTTGTTGGAGAAGAAAATGAATGAGATTGAGGAGAGAGAAATAGAAAAATAACTTTTTTCACGCACATGTCTATAACATTATAATGGCCGGTCCCATGTACGGACATGATGAATCACGAGTATATATGCCGACATATACATGCACACATGACAAAACTAGCTAAGTAAGTACCTGCTGTTAAATATCAGTTGTAAAATCGCGAGAGAAGATTCGACTGTGCAAATGTGTGGTCCATCCACTTTTTTCTGCCGGGATTTTCCACAGTAAATTAAATCCGTCAATAACGCTGGCATTTCCGAAATGATTCTCACATACATTATTATTCTAGACTTCTAGTGGATTTGTTTCAAGTGGTGGGGAGATAAAGCTAAAGTGAAGGACATCTGCATTGTAGATAATCAATGCTATTCATGACCAAAGTGAGTGGATGCAACAAAGAGCTAAGATAATGGTGACTGAACGAGTTCGTATAGGGCTTGTGCACACCACCACAAAGAGCTGGTTATTACCACTAAGCACTAAATTCGTTAACAATTAAGAAATACAAATTAAGAAAAAAAAAAAAACGTGCAAGTTGTACGATGTGTATGTAGCTGGATGTGGTGCTATAAATACAAGTCCCTACTACTCGATTCTCTTCACAACATAGCAAAGCAAAACAAACCACCGGCCATGAGAATCCAACACCAATTTCTTCTTTACTACTCTCTTTTTCTTCTCTTCTTAGCTGCTACAACCTTGATATCTCCTTCTCATGGGGATTTAGGAAAATGCCATCCCAGTGACTTCAAAGCTCTTATGAATATGAAGAATTCTATAAGAGTGTCCGAAGTCGAATATTCTTCATGGTTCCAGAACACAGACTGTTGTAACTGGATTGGAATCCAATGCGATAGCAAAACCAACCGTATAGGCGGAATCTACCTCTTTATAGGTGAACTCTCTGGCCAAATTCCACCCTCTGTAGGTGATCTTTCTCACCTCACGGCTTTAACTATCAGGTACTTCAAAAATATCACTGGTACGATCCCGCAATCAATCACAAAGTTAAAGCATCTCCAAGTGCTGGATCTCGACCATTTGAGTCTGTCAGGGCCGGTTCCCCACTTCCTTAACCAACTCACTCATCTCACCAGACTCGATCTCTCAGGCAATCAATTCTCTGGTTCTATTCCACCAAATCTCTCAGACCTCAAAAATATTATATCCATCCGTCTCGACGGGAACAAACTCACCGGTTCAATCCCGGAGTCATTTGGGAAACTCACTGGTACTGTACGTGATCTTTACTTGGGTCGCAATAAACTCACTGGTCGGGTTCCAAAATTTTTTGGAGCTTTTAATTTTGACTATATTGACTTGTCAAGGAACAAACTTATAGGGGATGCATCCTTTCTAATCAATCCCAATGGTGCAACATATATCGACTTGTCGAGGAACCAGTTCGAGTTTGATCTATCGAAGGTAAAGTTTCCAAAGAATTTAAATTGGTTTGATATATCACATAACAAAATATTTGGTGCAATCCCTGATGAGATTAAGAATTTGGAAAGTTTGAATCAGTTGAAGCTAGGTTACAACAGGTTATGTGGTAAGATACCAACTGGAGGCATCATGAAGCGTTTCAAAAGCACTTCTTTTTTTCATAATAAGTGTCTGTGCGGGCCACCATTGAAGATCATTTGTAAGAAATAGTAATGTAGTACCATTATGATGAAGGTCTTGTAATAACATTTGGGTCTGGAAACTTGAACCTTGGATTCTTATCTTAATGTATGTAATATCTATCTCCTATTTATGGATTAATCTGGTACAGTATGCTCTGTCAGAAATCATTCAGATCAGATTTAGACCACAATAAAGTTGATTTTGGTTTTGGCGAGCCTTACATTGTCACCTTCCTTGATAGAAACCAGGGTTTTATACACATAGAGGTACCAGCTCTAACATTTCGTGAAACAAGGCAAGGTAGAAACCATTTGTATTTTAAAAGCATGAATATCAACTACAAATCCTTACAAACATATGTGTTATACCCTATGTAACAAAGATACGGACGGTATCGGTATCTTGTATTCAATAAGCTACTTCGATAAGACAACTTAAAAAACTACAATACGTGGATACAGCACACACAATATAAATATCAGCTTAGCATAGATTTATAAGTAGTGAATTTGCAAGATATATGCATATAATATGTATGATTAACCTCAGTGGAGAGAAAAAAGTCTGGATAAGAAGGAAGAAAATGTAGAGCAAGATAAGTGGACAGATTTGGAACTAATATTTTGTCACTATAGTTAACATCTCATAGAGTCTAGTAAAATATCTAAATTTTCTAATATTAAGGTATTGAGATTTATCTTGACAGCTGTTAATATCTAATATTTAATCGAAATTTTGTAACTGAGTTGTATATTGAAGAATCGGAGTATATACAACTGCTGATTTATTTTTTATGTGTAACGTTGTAACACACTTGTACCATTAGTTGGGTTTCCAAGGATATCCTGGATCTTTTTATTAAACCCAATTTATACTAGAGATATATACATAAAAGAGTGACTCACAAATCTTACCATAGCATGGGCCAGAACAAGAGGAGTGATTTATCAACAGAAATTACCTTTGAACCTTCTTGACCACCATGCACCATAACCTTCAGCAAGTCTCTATGGTACGAGGGGAAAAACATCCATAACTTAAGGAGTATTCACATATAAATGGTAAAATGACTATTTCGCTTAATAACAAGGTGTGCGATATTTTACACCTACAGGCCCAGCTGTTTCCATGATCGGATGAAAGAGTTTCAGGTTGATTTCAAATATTTGAAATTAGCACACTTGTAGTGTTTTAATTTTGAAAGAACCGTTGCCATGACCTATGAATAAATATATAATTATATCATTGAGAAAAACAAAAGTCATGGCCGATTTTTCAATGGCCGGATGGAAAAATAGTTTGTTACATCTGGTCATTAGGTTACCGGATGGTGGAAAAAAATCAAAAAAAAAAAAAATTGGATAGAGTGTCCGGTTAATCTATGACCGGATGGACTACTCTATAATGACCCCCTCAAATTTTAGAGTAGCATATGGATTTCACAAACATATGGATGATAAATCCATCCATAGTAGCATTTTTTAGTCTATAAGATGTGGATCATCACAAAGATGTGGATGATTTTCTTTCCCATAGGATTCGCCCAGAAGTTTAAAAAATTGTGGATTTGACCTTTAGTTTTTACTTGCGAGGTATGGCGCTGCTGGGAGGTGAACTGCAGTAGGGTTGACATCAACATATGTACCTACTTTTTTACCTGGTAAGTACTTCACCTCTATACTTGCTATATTTGATGTTTCTTACAATTACATTACCCTGGTGAGAGAGCTTATGGACCTTGGTTTATTGCAGGACCAATTGCGTTGGTTGCCTGGCAGAATCTACATGAAAGACAAAGACAGTGCCTAGTTAAGAAGCTTCATATTACCTAGTTACGGTTAACTAGTTAAGTATCGTTGTCTTTCCTAATTTCACATGCTATACTGCCACAATCTAGATGAATGACTAGGATTGAATTTTTGTTGTAGATGTTATACATGAATGACTAGGAGTGCTTGACATTAAATACCATCATGATGTCTTCAAAGCAAAGCAGCAAGGTAATGCTCTATTCTTGTTTTGTGTATACTCTTGATAAAAATGGGGATTATGCTGAAGTATAAATGAGGATTGTTATATGGAAACAAGGGTCACAACTTTACTTTTTCTTATAGATGCTTTTGGTTTGTTATGTGTAGTGTAGGTTGGGAACTATGAACTTAATTAAAGCCAGGGATTATGGAGAACTTGACAAAGAAGGCTGCAAGGATAACTCATGGGATGATTTGTACATTTAGGATCGTACACTCACTCGACATTCATCCTTCCAGAGCATCCCTGTGCGGTAAGTTATGCCTGATCCACTTCTCTTACTTCCTTGAAGTAACTTCCAACTTCTAAGTATCAAGGTGTACTTTTGTCGCAGGTTAACTGAATGATGTTCTGTTATGAGATCCGAAAGGTTGGAGAACAAAGCAGTCGTCAAGTCACTTAGTAGCTGCAAGTTTTGTAAGTTAATATGTAGTATTTTCTATGACTAAGAATTTGTGCTCAATTCTCTCAGAACGTAGTTTAAAAACTGAACACAGAACTTAAAAGAATTTTGAAGAATTCTATGTAAGTTCCGTGTTTTCCTCTGAACAAAAAAATTGGTACTTGGAAGAATTCCATATGAGTTGATACTTAAAAGAATTTTGTGTTTATGTATTCCAAAGTGAAGATGTTGTGTATATGTATTCCTAAGTGAATATGTTGTATATGTATTCATAAGCAAAGATAATGTGTATTCCCTTTGAAATGCCAGCGTATATCCGTCTGGTAAATTACTGCCGATTAATATTGACCTGGTAAACGTTGACCCGACAGTAATTTATTGGTGTTACGAAAAAATTCGAAACGGCTCAGAACTATTTCAAACAACCACGTAATAACGACAGACTAGTTACAAAATGACACATAGTAACGGCTTTAGCCTGTTACGAACCCAATGTTACAAAATACTTCGTAACAGCCACCTCATGTTACGAATTTCCACGTAGTAATGGCTCTTGCATGTTACAACCGCCGTTACAAATCCAAATTCGTAACGTGCGGTGGGCTGTTATAAAAAATTTGTAATACCCTTTTCATAACATTCAAATTCCATTACAACCTTAATTCGTAACGTTCAAGAACTGTTCCGAATATGGAAAAATGGTGTAGTTTCAATGAATGAATATCTTTTTATAATTTATAGCGAAGATAAATCCAATCTATAGTAATGCTTAGTGTTTAATACACCGAATATGATACCCCTCTTTCTGAGGCCCGGAGGGACTCGACTGAAAGGAGAAGAACTGACGTGACTCGGCCAGAGGGAAAGGCTCTTTAGAGACTCCAGCGTATGGCAGAGGCTCAAAGATACTTGACTTCCTAGTAGAGGGACCCATAGGGGGTGATACATCATCACTCGACCGCTAGGTCGGCCACACCCAAACCGAAGACTGTTAAGGACTTCAGGTACTCGTTCGTAGGTGCGAGGAGAGGTATGAAGGCACTTACCCGTTAGGGTAAGGGACTCAACATAACCGGAAAGGAAGGAAGCAGCACTAGCCTCTGTCTGGCCGATCATTCCGCCAGCATCTCACATTTACGCCCCCGCTTGAATGCCGCTGAAGGATGTAGTTGTAGATACGTTAGTGTCTTCTTAGTGGGTCCTCGGATCCACCTCTTATCTCCTCCTAAGACATAATATTATCGTCGCTATATCTAATATGTCACTTAGTCATCTCTGCCTCGCTGCGGGTCAGCACCTCCAAAATAAACAGAAGACATCATTCAGTAACTCCACGATCTCCATCTAAACGATCAAAATAAGTTAAATCTTGAAGATAAGTTTTGTACTCTATTAATTTCTCAGTCCCTCTATGTAGTGATCCAATATGTGGTTCCGCACATTATATTATTTCTTAGTTCATTTCCAATACTGATCGTGAAACACCATCAACAACAAGATGTTGAGGTCCGAAATTCGAAGTGAAAATTTTGATTTGCCCATTTTTAGTCGTCATGGGAAATAAAAGCAAAAAGAAGAAAGAGATTATTCCCCTAGAGCGTGTCCAGTACCACCACAATACCAGATATGCATCTCCTTCGCCTCTTTCAGTACCCGATCCCAAAACTTTGTTCAACATACTTGTGTTAACATTAACATATTGCTTGCATACTTATTGAGCCAGGATCAAACTATGTTTTTCATATTGATTCTTTAGTTTACTTCGGTAGAACTTGGTGAACCGGGCGTACAAAAGAAGATTTCTTCTCTATACGATGAAAGAGAGACAATGATGGCTCATAGGGTAGTACATGCGATAGTCTACATCATCCTCTGGGTAGAAATTCTCATATTCTATATGTACATGTTCCTGCGGATTGGATGAGTATACTCATTTATCTCATGACGGCTATAAACATTTCCTTCTTTCTATTAACAAAGCATCCCCTCTTTCTTCGATCTTTGGGAACCAGTACATAAATAGGTGCTTTTTCTACGTTATTTACCTTAGTGATTGGAGCTTTCTGGGGAAGACCTATGTGGGGCACCTTTTGGGTCTTGGATGCTCGTCTTATTTACCAAGGTGCATTGCATTTTCAAAAGCTTTCTGTTGAACTGGCTTTCATACCAATAATCAAGTTTTCAATTAACTGGTGGAATACACTGCATCAACCTGGTAGCATGCATTAGCCGATCTGGTACATCGATCCATGTATTTATGCTCATTCCAATCTTGTCCAACTTTGCTAACTCCCCTTGCTTCACTCTATTCTTTTTCGTTTTGGAAACACGTTTTTGATTCTCTTTTTTTCTAGAATCCTCTTTAACTCATCTTGGGGTGGGCTTTATACTTAGATGCTTTTAGAAATTATCTGCTCCGCACTTGGATACCTAGCGTTTACCATGGGCACGATAACTAGTACACCATAGGTGCGTCCTTCCTAGTCCTCTCGTACTAGGGAAATGTCCACTCAATGCTCTAACGCCCACATCAGATACGAAACGAACTGTCTCACGACGCTTTGAACCCAGCTCACGTACCGCTTTAATGGGCGAACATCCCAAGCCTTGGAACATACTACATTCTTAGGTGGGAAAGAGCCGACATCGAGGTGCCAAACCCTCCCGTCGATGTGAACTCTTAGGGAAGATCAGCAGGTTATATCCCTATAATAACTTTTATCCATTGAGCGATGACCCTTCCACTGGGCACTGTCGGATCACTAAGGACGACATACACGAGTCGCACGCGTACAACTCAATTCTATTACGAATTGTAACAAAAAAACAATTAGTTGCGAGGTTTTTAATGAAGAAAACTGTTGCAAAAAGTTTGCAACAGAAATTCACAACAGTGGTAAAACTGTTATGAAATCTAGTTACTAATCTAGTTAATGGCCGGTCCCCCGTACATGAATGATCAACCACAAACATATGCCGACATTTATGTACACACAATGTGCAAAAATGCCGAGAGAAGATCCCATGGTGCCTAGACTGCCCTCCATATATCATAGGGATAAGCAATGTGCGCAAGTGTGGTCCAGCAACTTTTTTCTGCCGGGATTTTCTGCAGAAAAATCTGTCAATAAGGCTGGCATTTTCCAAACGATTCTCACATGCATTAGTCTTCTAGTGCATTTGTTTCACGTGGTGGGGAGATGAAGATAAAGCGAAAGCCATCTGCAATGACTAAAGTGAGTGGAAGCAACAAAGAGCTAAGATGATGGTGACTGAAAGAATTCGTATAGGTGCTTGTGCACAGCACAAAGAGGCAGAAGGTTTGAATTGTCCGCGTCCATTAAGCTAAAGTTATTGAATTGCAGGAATTAATAAAGGACTCATGGGTGCATAGAGCTGGTAGTCACGTGTGTCTTCACAGTAAAGTGATAAAGTCATTGGGTGATTATAGTAGTACGCAGGTTCCAAAACATTGTTAAAGGACAAGACTAAACACTAAAGAAGAAAGGAAAAAAAAAAACGTGCAAGTTGTACGATGTGTATGTAGCTGAATGTGGTGCTATATATACAAGTCCCCAACACTCGATTCTCTTCACAACATAGCAAAGAAACACAAACCAAAACAAAATTACACCAGCCATGAGAATCCACCGCCAATTTTTTCTTTACTACTCTCTCTTTCTTCTCTTCTTAGCTACAGCAACCTTGATATCTCCTTCTCATGGGGATTTAGGAAAATGCCATCCCAGTGACTTCAAAGCTCTTATGAAGATGAAGAATTCTATAACTATGTCCCAAGACGTTTATTCTTCATGGTTTCAAAACACAGACTGCTGTAACTGGATCGGAATCACATGTGATGACAAAACCAACCGTGTAGTCGAAATCATCCTCTTTATAGAAGAAATCTCCGGCCAAATTCCACCATCTGTAGGTGACCTTTCTCACCTCATAGGTTTAACTTTCAGGCACTTCAAAAATATCACTGGTTCAATCCCGCAATCCATCACAAAGTTAAAGCATCTGGTATTGCTGGATCTCAGTGATATGAGTCTGTCAGGGCCGGTCCCCAACTTCCTTAACCAACTCACTCTTCTCGACAGACTCGTTCTCTCAGACAATCAATTCTCTGGTTCTGTTCCACCCAATCTCTCAGACCTTAAAGAAATTAGAAACATTTATCTCGACGGGAACAAACTCACTGGTTCAATCCCGGAGTCTTATGGGAAATTCACTGGTACTGCACCTGCGCTTTACTTGGCTCGCAATAAACTCACTGGTCCGATTCCAAAATCTTTTGGAGCTTTGGCATATCCCTATATTGACTTGTCAAGGAACAAACTTACAGGGGATGCATCCATGCTTATCAAACCCAACCATGATTTCACAACATATATCGACTTGTCGAGGAACCAGTTTGAGTTTGATCTATCAAAGGTAAAGTTTCCAAAGAATTTAAATTGGTTTGATATATCACATAACAAAATATACGGTGCAATCCCTGATGAGATTAAGAATTTGGAAAGTTTGAATCAGTTGAAGCTAGGTTACAACAGGTTATGTGGTAAGATACCAACTGGAGGCATCATGAAGCGTTTCAAAAGTACTTCTTTTTTTCATAATAAGTGTCTGTGCGGGCCACCATTGAAGATCAGTTGTAAGAAATAGTAATGTAGTACCATTATGATGAAGGTCTTGTAATAACATTTGGGTCTGGAAACTTGAATCTTGGATTCTTATCTTAATGTATGTAATATCTATCTCCTATTTATGGATTAATCTGGTACTGAATGCTCTCTGTCAGAAACCTAATTTTTTTCATGGGCCAATTACAGAATGGTCATACTTTTTGTAATTCGGTCACAAAATGATCATACTTTTGTAATTCATTTACCAAATGATCTTTTTCCATCCGATTTAACACTTTTAAATAAAATGGTGTTATCTTTTCCGAAAATACCCTCCTCAAAATACCCTTTAGATGAATGCGGTGTAACGATTTGTACAGTGCCGTCTCTAGCATTTTAGGGGCTCTGGGCGAACCTCTAGAAAATGGCCTTTTTTTCGTATACATTGTGGGGAGTTGTTGCACTAACAAATTTTGCACATAACAGTTTAAACAACTACTCCCTCCGTTCTTAAATAATAGGCTGGTTTCTATAAATAAATGTTACAAAAAAATAGGCTGGTTTCCTAATTGGGGAAGTCAAATGTTACTTTATTTTTTTCTAGGACCATTTTTCTCTTAACTTCTTTTGATGACAAGTGTCGTTAATGACCATTTCACTTTACTTCTTTTATCTTGACAAGTGTCACGCAGGACCATTTCACTTCACTTCTTTTATTGACAAGTATCATGAGAACCACTTTCAATAATTGGCTCTCTTAATTTCCTTAATTTTCTCAAAAAACAAAACCAGCCTATTAAAAAATAACGGAGGGAGTACAAAATATGGAATTAGTAGTATAGTTTAGTAGGAATCCATAAAAAAATAAAACTCAACAAAAGGCTGCAAAATAAACAGAGTATAGAGCTATAATTTTTATCTCTTGAGCACCCATAAATACATGACAAACAATACCAGAACAGTCCAATTTTGATTCTCGTCATGAGTCGATGTCATGTAACTATCACCCGATCTAGAAAACACTTGAGGGTAAACCATGTCGAAAATTCTACATCTACCGCCGCCTAAATCCCGTGAAACCAACCGCACCTCACAAAAATGTGGGACCCACAGTGGGACCCATAGCCCACCCGCTGCAAGCTCCAGCGGGTACCAGAGGCTGTGGGACGCGGTGCTTTTCACGGTGAGGTGCGGCGGTAGCGGTAGCATCACTCAAACCATGCATTAAAGTCCACAGGATTGCCTACTTCTACCCAAAGAATGTACTCATTAATTCACAGTGAAGACTACAAGACAAGATAGTGAAATTAATAAAAATTGGAAATAATAATACAAAATAAAATCTTACCCAAAAAAAAAAAAATGATCACAATTCTTAACAACAAAAACTTGAAAACCCAAAAAAAATTGATCAAACAAATGACTTGAATCAAAGTGATGGTTCAACCAATATTAATATAACAAAGACAAAATTAGTGAAACGGCTGACGACTGATCCAAGGGAATTGTACACAGGAGCATATGGTCTTTACTCTTTTGTTAGTTATTGTTAATTTATTGTTAACAAAGAGGGAACAATCAAGGGTGAGTTATAAGGAACAAACCTCAGGTTTGTGTTATTCCCTGGTAGAGACTGAGTTGCTCACTTGTTCATCACGCCTGTTTAATACTAGGTTAAACTTAGATTTTTATTTTTTGGGCCCCTCTGATTTTTGGGACTAGGGCGGTTGACCCTTTGGGCCTATGCCAAAGACCGCATATGTAAGCGGCACCACCACCACCTACAAAAAGCACCAACATCAAAAAAAATTATAGTGAAAGCAAAAGTTAAAATTGTGTATAGAAGGATAAATATGAAGGACATGGGTAATTCCATTAACATATTTAACTGTGAGTCACCACTTAACTCTCTTTTTAACGGAAGTATGATCATTTTGTTAATAGTTTGTAACAGTAGGATGCTTTTGTGAATCGGGTCCTAATACTAAGACTGTTTTGTACATTTTCCTTTTTTCATTATATTATAACATTATTTAGACCACAGTTTCAGCAAGCCTTACATTGTCACCTTCCTTTGATACAAACCAGGGTTTTATAGACAGGGTTCCTTCAGTTTCTGGAAATGCACAGAAGTGTTTGAAACAGTTGCTTACACAAGATGTCACCCACAACGAAAAGTGATCGATGCTTTCAGTAACTAACTCTAATGCCTCCATCTCTTTGAATGGCCATCCTCCATGTATGGTTCTAGAAACCCAATAAACTGAAACACAAAAATGATGAAACATCAATTTCCAAACTTAGCCAGCAAATTCTTGTTTTCAAATACAAGTAAGAAGCACCAAAGTAATACAATACTACAGGTTGAACTTTCAAACAGACAAACAGAGACATAAAGGCGACTAATAATGTTGATGTATTCAGCTTCACCAGTGACCTATGTTGTGGAAGGCTCTCTAGGCGCACAAGTTGCCCAAAGGGCACCTAGGCGATAAAGCGCCCAGGCGCCAAGATGGGTACAGTTATTTTTTCTTCTAATTTTTCCTCGGGCGCCTGGCGCCTAACACAACATAGCCAGTGACGGAAGAAAATTGTGTTTACCCAAGCACTACACAGCAAAGGCAACCACGAAGAGGTACCAGCTCCAACATTTCGTGAAACAAGGCAAGGTAGAAACCGTTTTTTTTATTTTAAGAGCATGAACATCAACTACAAATCCTTACAAACTGTGTTATACCACTAGTTGGGTCTGGAAGGATATCTTGAATCTTTTTATTAAACCCAATTGTACGATGCTGGAGATGAGTGACTCACAAATCTGACCATAGCATGGGCCAGAACTAGAGGAGTGACTTATCAACAGAAATTACCTTTGAACCTTCTTTAGACCACCGTGCACCATAACCTTCAGCAACACGTATCTCAAGGACACCATCGTATGGAGGAACTATATGGATGTTAATCCAACGACAGTTACTAATCAACTGGTTTATCACTTCCAATGCTATTTTGTTTTTATTGATATCTGAAGAGGTAGAAGATTAACAGTCATTACGATGGTTAATACCGCTAACTGGTTTTTATTGATAACCCTTGGAATAATCATCCTGGTTATCAAATCGAACACAAGACTTTGTCCACCAACTACCCATCAATGTTGGTGGATCAAAACACATATCATTAGTAAGGAAGACATGCAAGAGAAGAAGGAATGCAAGAAACGTAATTACCATTTCCAACGAAACTACCCCACCACTTGTTGCCACCCCTGTGCACGTGCTTTGCTTAGGCCCTTGCTCCCTCGGTCATGGTGCTGCCTTTAATCTCAAAAAGAAATCACAAATCAAGCAGTTGAAATGTCTCAGAGAAGATACTTCCTTGTTAGCTAAGAGATTAAGATTCAAGTTGTCATACAAACAAAGTATGTTTTTACATTCAAGTAGTCCACAAATACATTACTGAGTTTATATCTAAAGTAGCAATTTTCATTATTTGTAATATAACTTAACACATCCTACACCCAGATTAGTTAACAACCTTATGTTTGTGACGCATCAGCCATGATACTGAGCAATGGACCCAACATTTCATTCATAAGGTAATGCACCATAAAATTTTCAAAATTCATGTAGCATGAACTCGTGATTTGCTCATCAAGATAACGCACAATATGCCAACTAGAATTTCATCTCACATGAGGATTCTGAGGCGTCAGAAATGAAGATAGGAGAGCAGATCTTGGCGGAGGAAGAGCATCAGTGATTGTTCCGGTTGTATGCTTTAATCCCAATAGGCTACCAATGCCATCATAATTCAACCCCTGGCAGATGCAAATTTTTATATTTTTTCAGTGCACATTGTTAGTGAGATTGCATCTTACACAACTCAAAAGAGTTAACTACCATATGTGGCAAACTTACAGAGATTATAGTGCCGAGACAAATATAGGGCTGAGGTTTTGGTTTCGTAACACAGATTGCAAGGACACCATTGGACTTCTCCTTTTCTTCAGTGTAAAAATTCCTGTATATTTGAACTCCTGAAATAACAGAAATGAATAACAATATAGGTTCAAGAGGTCAGAGGAATCACATGAATCAAGTCATTAAGATGAAAAAGAAATAATCAAGGATTCTAAGAATGCCTTATGTTTTACAATTTTGGCCTTGGGCGTTAAGACAAACATTGGGAAGAATGATCTATCATATGCTATTGTTTAAATTGGCCAGTCCAAGAGCTATAGTTGGTGATCTCCCCAGACTTAAGTGTCCCGCTAACCTGTATCTATATTAATAAAACAGAATGACAGCCAGCTTAAGAAATACTTAATGAGCTTCAAATTTATGTTGTACTACCATCTAGTTCTGAAAAGCTTCTAATTTTAAGAAAACTAATTTAATTCATGATCTATGGGGTTCTTACCTTCTTCTATTGTATTTACACCAGGAAGAACTTTCTCAAGACTCTCTGTTTTCAACAACTCAGCAAAAGAAGGATGTCGTCTAACATCCTGCGAAATGAAAAATCATTAGGCACCAATAGAATACAAGGTATGGGTTGTTAGTATGTTGAATAGACAGGGTCACCTGAACTTCGAGTATAAGACACCTGTTGAAAAGAAGCAAGGAACCTTGTCCGATTCTAGAAACAGCAGAGAACAAGTGGTGAAGCTTTTTGCATACCAGGACAGAAATTGGACTTTGAAACAATAGGTTTTGAATTTGCATAGCTAAAACTAAAAATTATCACGAAAGACAAAGCAAACCAGTTTCGTTCTTCATTGTAAGGAAGAGCCAAAGAAGTAAATCTTTGAATAAAACATCTGTTATCTTACCGGTTGTAGTCACCAACAGCACACCTCCCTTCAATTGTTTTGCGGCCAACTGTTGACAGTGATGAATAATTAGCTTGAAATAGCATTCCAGTTATAACAACCAAATGAAGAAAAAAAAAAAAAACGAAAGAAGAAAGAAAAATAACTATCAGTAAATGCTAATGCCGAAGTAGAAAAGTGACTCGAAGTACCTCTTAGTTGGGTAAAGAAAGGTTCTTGCACATCAATTTCATAATCTACATCTTTCAACATCTAATTGAATGCAAGGGTCGTGTAAGTTAACATTTTCAATCAACCATAAAACTATAATGTAACAACGAAACCATTAGGATTCACTAACCTTCACTAATTCCATTCCTTTATCTCGAATAATCTTACTCCACTCATCTTCTTTCTGTTTCAACGATTCATCTTCCTTGATCAGCATCACTTCATTAGACTCTCTCACAAACTTTCCAGTAGTTATACACTGGAGCAAAGCTGATGCTAGACGCTTATACAGAGGATACAACGGAATTCCTCCAGAAGCATCTGCAAAAGGTAACATCTCAATATCGCATACATGTTCAAATGTAGAACAACACATCACATACATTTCCATGACTAAATCACAAGAATGGGCTCAGCATCCACTCCGAGCGGCGGAGAAATGATCCAAAATTCCTCCATCGTAAACCCCTTTTTCATTCTTTTGCAATTCACTAAACAAATCTGTACTAAATGAAGGGTTTTCTACAACCTACAATTTAGGATCTTCAATTTTCCCCCAAAATCTCAAATTTAGTATACACCATTAGATCTTTTGGGTCAAACAAATTCAATCAATTTACACATAATACAACCAAATAATGATACTAACTGATTAATTAGAACAAACCTGATGAACGATCGGAACTTGGATCCAGTTGGGTATCATCAAGTTGGAGTAGATGAGAACAGTATTGTTTTGATAAGCCTAAATCGATTTCTAGGGTTTCATCGATAGAAGATAAGAGAGTGAATCTCAGTAGTTGTTCTAAATACTCTTCAGTTAGTTCAACTACTGTCGAGGCTTTTGGAGAAGAAGAAGAATCCATTGCCGGTATTCCTTTGAAAGTCTTTTCTCTGACTACTGTTGAAGCTTCTTTTGGTTGCAAAAATATTCTACTACTGCGTCTTCCGTATTTGGTGCGAATAATGGTATTCCTACGTATTGAAGATTTTCACTACATATTACACCGTGTGAGAGGGGCTGGTGGGGCCCACTTCTACCGTTCATCCCCTCGAGGTGCATTCCAGGGTTGTTTTCTTCGGTGGATGTGGAAGCTCTCAATGGTGAGTTAAACATGTGGCTTGTTTTTATCACGCGAAAATTGGAAAAATGTCCCAAAATCAAAAGCAAATTGGAGAAATGATTTGTGACGGACCGAAAAATTTATGCCTCGCGCGTTCGGGCGTGCAGGGCATAACTCCCCCCGATGCGCCATTTTGATGCTACTTACCAGGCCTTAAAACTGGCAAATGCACGTTCACTTGCCCTTGCAAGCATGCTCGTGGAGCATGATGCAGCTAAAATAGATTCCACAGCGTTCCAACTTACCCTTGTTCCGTAAAGGATTTATTAAGAAAACAAAAGCTTTCTTAAAATAGCAAAAACGGCTTTTTGGGCCCAAAACGATGGAATTTGGCTAAAATTCCAAGACCGTGATACAACGATCACGTCTTGATCGTTGAGTTGTTTCCAATCAATTTAGACCGTCTTGAACTAAATTACAGCTTTCGGGTTTTTAGCCTCCAAATAGGCTATAACTTGCTCATTTGCATCAACTTGTGTCATCAAGTTTGGTCACAACCATCTCTTGTATCGCATCACCGAGCTTAGATGATATGAGGGGACAATACGTCGCAATCATCTCGCAATTAGATTATATGAGCGACAAAGTGCTGGATCGGCAATGCTGCAACTCATTGCGGCTGCTTACGTACCCTTCCCTACTCCAAAGGGATCAAGCACAGACCGTAGTCATCCTCGAAGGGACAAAAGCTTAACCAAACTCGTTTGCAAGACCGTGGCCTAGCAATATTGGTAATGGCCTAGTCCGTGTATGCCGTTTCTTCAAAATGTACAACGATTATGCATTATCGGGTCTGCAGAGTGGCATAACGATGCCTTCGCATCATATGCCCCATTGGCAGCTACCCAGCTATAAATAAGACTTAGTAAGCATCATTTATACTCTTTCGGCTAAGCTATGAAGCTTACTTGGTGCATAGTCCGCATATGCACCTTCAACCAACTACCCCTCCCTATATATGCTAACTTGCAATTTATACGACTTTGGAAAGGGGAGTAAAATGTTTTCACCAAGTCCAATTATGATTGTGCAAAATGATTGCGCAACACTCGTTCGACCATCCCTCTCTGGCATGATGCACAATTGAAACGCTAAAGGTCATCTACCCAACTGGCCTAATGCATCTTGATGATCCAACATTGATCTATGCCAATATTCCTCTTGACGCGAAAAAAACTTGAGATGAAGCTTCATCTCGTGCCATGGCGCATCTTTAAGCATGCGCCATGCTAAAAATTCGGGGTGTTACATGCTTCATTGTGGACAAGTTGGGAAAATGCCCCATTCCGTCACCTTTTCCATCTAACCAAGTTAAGTCGGATCTAGATCCCGTGTCCCCTCCTTCCGTGTGCCCTCGTGTCCCACCAATCAGGTCTAAACATGTGGCATATTATTTTACCGTATTTAACAATTGGAGATAAGTAATGAATTACAACAAACAACAGAAACAAAAGTAAGAAAAAAGAAGAGAACCTCTTTAACGAAAGTAATGAATTATTTTAACCTTTATGTATCACGGTATAGGAATTTTAGCCAAATTCCATCGTTAAGGGCCTCAAAAGGCCGTTTTTTCCGTTTTAGGAAAGTTTTTGTGTTCTTAATAACTCCTTCGTTAGGAGTCTGTTTGGGTCACCGTTTGTGGCATATAGTTTTATTTAGCGATTACTTTTGTTTTGACTGAATTTTGGCATCTTGTTTTAGATTTTCCCAAGAGATCAGGCCTAAATGTGAATGCTTATGATGATCCATGTGTGTTTACTGCATCCGCGAATCAAGCTCCACTAATTTCAACATCTGTAGAAGACATCGAGTATTGAGACGGAGAGTAGGTAATAACTAAATCTCGGTTGGATGCTTGAATTTTTCTTCTTTTTATCTTCTCTATGTACATGGAGAGCTGAAAACATGGTTTCCTATTCATGTTATCAGGAAATAAGCTAAAACTGTGGATTTCAGAACTATCGTTGAGGTATATATCTTCTTTACAATCTAAAAATCACCACCCTTAGCAGATTACAACTACATTCTTCTCTGGTTGTTGCTTGCAACATCTACTTGAATTATTTATAAGCAAGTCAGATTTCCACTTCGTTTTCCTTCGGATTTCAGTAGAAGTCGGTTTGCTTTGTCATTTATATTTCATTTTGGATAGAACTACTAGATAACCACTTATTATAATAGAAACTTCAAGAAAAAGTATGCGCAATTTATGCTTTTACGAAAAATAAAAAGCTTTAGTTCTTGTTTTATTTATTGGATATGTTCCATCTCAAATATCAGTAGGTATGGTCTTGCTTTCCTCCAACAACTATTTACATTACGAACTTGCAGAGATATGTAATGTTTGTAGTGTTAAAGTAAAATATATATGGCCGATAAATGCTTGACATCAGTATTTGAGTTATGGACTGGATGTTTTACATATGCAAAGTAGTTGCAGTTCATATGTTTTCTTTAAATTATAATTTGAGTGGATACTTGTATGTGTAGTTGTAGGCGATGCTGGTCTCGAATATATTCCTCATCTATTTTCTCTTTTTTTACTGTTAATTGATGTAGTCTTGGTTTCTTTTGTGTGTTTGCATCTTAGGGCTGGACTGATGGACCTGATTTGAGCCAGTTTGTCAGAAGATGAAGGTATAGATGGGGAAGTCTTTCAACTTAGTGTTGAAACTTCATGGTTGTAAATCGTGTAACATGATTATAGGTTAAGGTCTTCCAATTTAGTATTAGAAGTTTTCCGGACTTGGAACTCGAAGTATTTTAGATGAACATTTTAGATAGGTGAAATTGTAAATGTGTACACATTTATATACAAATTTAGTTTTCTAAGTCATTATCTATTTAATTTTGTTAAATTCAGTTTTGAGTCATTATTAATGATTCAACTTTTAGTTGTTGATTCAGTTGAATCAGCTTTGGATTCAGCAGAACCAATAATCATTTTTTTAATTAAATATCATCAATAAAAACTATTGTGTCTATCAGTATATATTGGTAGACTGTCAATGAAAGTCATTTTTTTAAAGATTTCAACCTTTGCCAGACACAGTCGTTTTGGAAAAAACCACTTCCAGATTCCAACTGATGAACACAGTCCTTTTTTAAGATCTTACCTCTTGTCTTGGCAGTGGTTTAACTTCCATTTTCCACTAGTGTAAGTGATCAGTATAGGGGTATTATCCCTGCAATGGCCTATGCGGAAGTTCAAGGCATGCCTTATGCCTGAACAAGACTCGGTAGCTAGTGATGCATGTAAACTACATCGACCATAGCCTTCAATGCTTTATACCATTGTTATGTGGTAAGTTGGAACGGTGGTGTTTATGGGTAAAAATCGTTTCCGCCGATTTTGGTAAATTCGGTAGGTGAGTGAGAAACTGGTTTAAACCCTAAACAAATGTGCTGCACGTGAGCACTTTATAGATTCGAGAGATCAATTTGTACAAGTCCGGCCTAAACCAAGAAATGGTCGTTCCAAACTTGCTTCGGTCACAAAGTGGAGGAGAAGGGTTGATTTGGGGAGGAAGCCAAGAAAGGTGTTGAGACCAGAATAATTCTAGGAGAGTAGTGTCTCGACTTGTATCAGAAAGTGAAAGCTTAGGAAGCTTGCAAGAGATGAAAGCTTTTTGGAGAGCTTGCAAAGTTGCCTTTTCTGAGATTATTGTATTTTTCTCCTGACCGAGACTTGTTGTCTGGTGGAAATATGTAATACCTATTTATACAAGTCGAGATTGAAACGTACCCTGGCCTCATGAAGGAAGAGAGTAAAGGGTGAAATAATGGGAGGAGGTGGTAACCGCAAGGTGTTTATGGGTGAAAACGTTTTTCACCATTTTTTCCTCATTTATTTGACCGATTTATTCCTATTCACGCTTTCTTAATATGAGCGTAGTGTACGCCGCAAGCCGTGACCGCCAAACCAAGACCCGGAAAGCATCCCCAGCCTTGTGTTGATGTCTCGAGTGTTGGTTGCACCTTGACTGCAAGTGGTGCTGCTAGGGGAGCATGTGGAATGTGCCAATGGCATGTGCGGAATGCCTTTGTTGCGAGTTGCACCTCGAGCGCAAGTGGCAATGCCAGAGCTGCTAGTGGCGTGTGTGGCATGTGCTAATGGCATGTGTGGAATGCCTTGGTGGTAGGTTGTACGTTGAGTGTAAGTGGCAATGCATAGAGCTGCTAGTGGCGGTGTGGCATGTACGGAATGCCTTGGTGGTAGGTTGCACGGTTTGCAAGTTAGGCTACCAGCGTGGGTTTTGGCATGTGCCAATGGCGCGTACGGCCAAGTTGGCCTAGGTTGCACGGCTTGCAAGTTGGGCTACCAAAGATGCGTGTTTGGCATGTGCCAATGGCATGCGTGGCCAATTTGGATCATGGCCCGGTAGGAAAAGCTACCAACGATGCGTGATGGCATGTGCCAATGGCATGGTCGGCCATTAGGGCCACGCCCTGGTGAGAAAAGCTACCAGCGAGCGTGTTGGCATGTGCCAATGGCATGCTCGGCCATTAGAGCCATGTCCTGGTGAGAAAAGCTGCCAGCGAGCGTGTTGGCATGTGCCAATGGCATGCGTGGCCAATTTGGGTCGCGGCCTGGTAGGAAAAGCTACCAGCGTGCGTGTTGGCATGTGCCAATGGCATGCGTGGCCAATTTGGGTCACGGCCTGGTAGGAAAAGCTACCAGCGAGCGTGTTGGCATGTGCCAATGGCATGAGTGGCCAATTTGGGTCGCGGCCTGGTAGTAAAAGTTACCAGCGAGCGTGTTGGCATGTGCCAATGGCATGCGTGGCCAATTTGGGTCACGGCCTGGTAGGAAAAGCTACCGGTGAGCGTGTAGGCATGTGCCAATGGCATGCGTGGCCAATTTTGGTTGCGACACTGGTAGGAAAAGCTACCAGCGAGCGTGTTGGCATGTGCCAATGGCATGCGTGGCCAATTTGGGTCGCGGCCTGGTAGTAAAAGCTACCAGCGAGCGTGTTGGCATGTGCCAATTACATGCGTGGCCAATTTGGGTCGCGGCCTGGTAGTAAAAGCTACCAGCGAGCGTGTTGGCATGTGCCAATGGCATGCGTGGCCAATTTGGGTCGTGGCCTGGTAGGAAAAGCTACCAGCGAGCGTGTTGGCATGTGCCAATGGCATGCGTGGCCAATTTGGCCTAGGTTGCACGGTTTGCAAGCTTAGGTGCGGGCGCTACTTTGGCATGGCGCGGCTAGGACCAAGGTAGGGGTGTTTGGCTTGGCGTGGCGTGACCAGCATAGCTAGGGACAAGGCAGAGTGTGTTTGGCATGGCGCGGCTAACTTGGGCTAGGTGTGGTTGGGATAATTTGCCATTGGCACGGAGGTGCGGCTAGCATGGTTGGCATGCTTTGGCGCGTTTGGTGTGGCTGGCATGATTTTCCATTGGCACAGAGGTGCGGCTAGCTTGGGCTAGGTGTGGCTGGCATGATTTGCCATTGGCACGGAGGTGCGGCTAGCATGGTTGGCATGCTTTGGCGCGTTTGGTGCGGCTTGCGTAGCTAGGGCCAAGGCAGAGTGCATTTGGCATGGCGCGGCTAGCTTGGGCTAGGTGTGGCTGGCATAATTTGCCATTGGCACAGAGGTGCGGTTAGCATGGTTGGCATGCTTTGGCGCGTTTGGTGTGGCTGGCATGATTTGCCATTGGCACAGAGGTGCGACTAGCTTGGGCTAGGTGTGGCTGGCATGATTTGCCATTGGCACGGAGATGCGACTAGCATGGTTGGCATGCTTTGGCGCGTTTGGTGTGGCTGGCATGATTTGTCATTGGCACGGAGGGGAATTAGGGTTTTTTTCGTTGTAACCCTAATTTGAAAAAATACCCCATATTAATTACTGACTACATGCATTAAATGTTCTAATAAATGTGTCATGGTGACAATAGGTTCTTTGGGGTTTTACGATTTTACCCTTTGTTTAAAAACCACCATCAATATTAAGTCCCCTGCTTAGCTCGGAACAGGAGCTTTGTTGCGAGGTAAGCATAAGATGGTGACAAACTATCAGCAACAAATCGTAAAGAGAATTGAGGAGGCTTGTCGACCTTTTTATAAATAGGATTTGGAATCCTTTCCTCCGGCGATTTTGCACAATCGGAGGTCGGCGCAATTGGGAAGTCGACATCATTGAGAGACAGGAAGCTGGGCGGCATTGAGAAGTTGACGCGAGTTGGGAAACTGAGCGTGCTAGCTGGTGGGACCGGCGCAAGGTGGGGAAGCTGAGCGTGCTAGCTGGCGTGACTTGGGCGGTCATTGGAAAGTTGACGTGAGTTGGAAAACTGAGCGTGCTAGATGGTGGGACCGGCGCAAGGTGGGGAAGCTGTGCGTGCTTGCTGGCGTGACTTGGGCGGTCATTGGGAAGTTGGTGCAATTGGTGGGACCGGTGCAACTTGGGAGACATTGGGAAGCTGGGCGCAATTGGTGGGACCGGTGCAACTTGGGCGACGTTGGGAAGTCGGGCGCCCTTGTGGGCCCGTTCCTTACACGCACGATTTTTGGTAAAGGGAAATCCTTCCCTATTTGTAATCTTCACGCACATATATATAAAATCCCTTTCTCTCATCTTGCACTTTGTTCTTTCATCTTTTCATACTAGCGGCAGAGTCACAAAGAGAAACCGGCTTCCAGGTATGTCTTCCAGTACTTTTCTTGTTTCCCTTTTCACGTAGGTGTAAACCCTAAGAGTAGGCGTTTTCATAATCCTTGCAATGATATTGCGCATATGATTTCTTGGTGTGCTTCTTGTAGAAACTATTGTATATATGCACCCAAGGGAAATACTGCATATATGATTCAAACCCGTAGAAAAATGCTCCATATATAATTTTTAACCCGGAAAAGGATACCATAGACGTATTCGATGCCGTAGAAAATACTGCGTATATAGTTTTGAACCCGAAGAATGATACTGCAGACGCACTTGAGCCCGTATAAAATACTGCGTATATAATTTTGAACCCTGAAGAAATACTGCGTGTGCAGTTTTGAGCCAGTAAAGAATACACCCTCTTTTTTTTGTATTCCAGGTTTTCCTTTTGTTGGGCGCGGTTATGTGTCAGGGAGATAATTTCGTTTTCTCCGTGTGCAGATATCTTGTTACTAAGTTGTTATGAAGAAATCCGACAAGATGTTACCTGAACAAAATTTCGCCTCATCGAAGGATGTTCATAGTTCCAAACCAAACACGGATGATGAATTCTTCGCCAAAACACTTTCCCCTGCTCGGAAAAATCACCCAGGCTTCGTGCCAATTTTTTTAACCGGTGGTGAAGATGAAAAGAAGACACGTTCGGTTCGCGCCGCACCTGATGAAAATATTGTCGCTTACTCTTTGAAGAATATTCCCTCTTCTGTGTCTGCTCCTTCTTCTTCTTCGATTGCTTCACTCCCTTTGGAAACTCTTTCTGCTGATAGTGCGATCTTTAATGGAGTGAACTCTTCTACTCAAGCTTTGTCGGATATTATGAGTGTTGCTCACTCATCCATCATTGATCCTTTTAAACTTCGCATTTGTGATGCTCTAGTCAAGCTGCTATGCGATTCTCCACCAAATAAACCAACAAGGAGCGAAATCTTCTCTCAAATTGATCCCAGCGTCCATCTTGCACTTGATCTCCTAGTAAATACTTTTCCTCTTACACTCCTCTATCCAAACTATTTTACCATATATTTGTGCTTATTTTATTTCTATTTTAGGACTCTCTCCGTCACATGGTTCTTGCTGAAGGATATTCTGAATCTAGTAGTACCATACTAGAACTCTCTCGTCAGGATGCCGCATAAAAGAGAGAACTTAGTAAGTTGAAGGGGGAACTCCAGACTGTGAATCTTGAATCTGAGGGTCTTCGCAACAAGAATCAATATCTCAGAGGTACTTATCTCTTAACTTTTGTAACCCATTTTAGGAGTAGCTTACCTTTTGTATCCATGTTTTTTGAATTGCTTCGTGCGTGTATTAAGATTTAAACCAGAAGCGTGTTATGGAGAGGTATGATTTTGAATTTTTGGTTGAAGATGCTCGCACGGATAATGAGAAGTTACGGAACCAGATAAATCAATTAAATAATGAGCATTCATATTCGCTTGATCAGATTGAAAATCTAACAAATGAGAATATCCATTTAGTTCAACAAAATGAAACATTAGGTTCCCAAGTTTCCCATCTATCTGAATTGTTGTACAGTGCTGATTTAAGGCATTAAACTTTGTCAGATGAGAATCTGGGTCTATCCATGGAGAAGCGATCTTTCTTAAAGAAAGAAGCGATGTTTTCGCATCGGTACCTTATTCTCCAGAAAATTTGTGATAATCAAGAGGAATTTCTTCGCACACTAAAAAGCCAGCATGACGAATCATCGAAGATATTAACCGCGAAGAATGAAAAGATCATCTATAGTAAAATAAATCTAACTGTGAAAATAAACAAGCTTAAAGAGCAACACGCGCAACTAAAAGAATCTCATGATGCCCTTATGAAAGAAAAGGACTCCCTTTCTCAGGATGAAAAGATAGTTCGACCTCGTCTTAAGGGTTTGGTTGGTGATGATTTTGATAAGGCTATGTAGAATATGAAGGATAGTGGTTTCACTTTATCTCAATACCTTCTTTCTCAGAGTGAAGGTAGTCACATGGAGTTGACTTCCTCAGTTTACTTGTTGTTTTTGATTATTTATATCTTGCTGCTGCGAAAATTTCGCTCTAATTATAATTCCATATTTCTTTTGCAGAGTTTGAGAAATTGCATCAGTCCACCATCTCTCAGCTATCCGATCTGGCTAAGGTTCGTAGAGAACGTGCGAAGCTCTCAGTTGCTCTTACCTCTTCTCGAGAGCGAGCGAATAGGAGATGTTCATATCTTGAAAGCTTCATGGAGATTGGCATAAGGAATGGTGAGAAAGGTTTCGCTCTTGGAACTCATGTTAAGGCTCAAGCTCTATTAAACAAAATTCTCCAAGGAAAATCACTTCATTTGGTAAATGTGGCGCCTCTTGATATAAGTGAAGATGAGAAGCTTCCTGATCCTGAAAGCGATTATGAGCTTGTAAGCGATGACGAGGAAGATCCTGAGGTTCCCCTTCAAGAAAATCAACCTGAAAAAGACAAATCTGGTGGTGACTTCTCTAAAGATCCAAGCACTGATATCAATCCTAGCAACGAAGCTGACGCTGAAGCTTCTGCAATTAACCGAGATGCGCCTTCTATCAATGCTTAGCTTTTCCCTTTTCTTGGTCCTTTGTGTCTTTGCGAATGTATTTTTGAAGTATATTTTTGTTCTTGGCATTTGTATTATTTCCTCAACAGGTTGTATTGACGCGCAAATATGACAAGTCTTAATACTCCCGTGAGTAAAAAGTCTCATGATATTTGCGTCTTTTGACACAATTCAGCTCCCTAATAGAGGGTGCCGTCCTTATATTCCCCCTGATTTCCCCTTCAAGGAAGCTTACCCCTACCGGGTTAGGGTGGGCTCTTCCCATCGAGTGATGCAACAACCAGTTGTTTTCGCGGCCTCTTATCCCTCCGCCGATTTGGCTTATGGTTACAAGACCGCACCCTAAGTGGGGTTTCTTCGAACCGAGTACATCATAGTCAAGACTTGTCAAGAGCGGCCAGGTACGCTCTAGACGCCCCAGGCACTCTTGACTCAACCGTGTACCTTGGCTCCTTGATCGAGTTTTTGCACTCCTTAGAAGAGACCTTCTCACCTTAATATTTCGATTTAGGCGCCTCTCCTGGATGGGATTTCGTTTCACCCCAAATCTCCATGACTCAGGTTCCAGGGTCGGTGTAGCTTTCACCTGAGTCATGCTAACCAGGTTTTCCCCAATAATGATGCGCGTTAGGTCTTATTATTGCCTCTTGTTGTATGCGAAATAGGTTGCACGCCTTAATTGGATGCCTAGCCTCCCTAATTGGAGTCTTTACTTTTCCTTCTATTAAGGTCTTATTATAAGGTCTTATTTTTGCCTTTTTGTTGAGATATATGAATTATTCATAAAAGAGCAAATTCTTTATTTTTATTCATAAGCTTGAATAGTACACCCTTGTTGAATGTTGAAAAATTCGCATCTTCAGCTGCATACGCTTGATTTTCAGGTACATGGCATTGCTTTCTTCATGTGTGCGACCATTACCGCGCATGGCTTACGGATAGTATTTCTTCAACTATAATCTATTCCATGGATGTTAAATCTTGTGACCTATGCTCCTCCCCTCAGGGTCCATCAACTCTCTATTCCTAACTATTCTCTTTATTATGTAGGGTCCATCCCATCTTTTCTCTAGCTTTTCATCTGCTCCTTTCTGATAGGGAGGTATTTCTCTCAACACTAGCTCTCCGATTGAAATTCTCTTTCTTTGACGCGCTTGTTATATTCTCGAGCTATCCTTTGATGGTAATTTTCCATATATTGCAAATAAATTTCTCTAGTTTCTTCTAGATCATCAAGTTTTGTTAAGATTAAGACCGCGCTTAAATTCTTTTCCCATGCTTATTTCTTAGTTGTAGGAATGATAACCTCAGTTGGCAACACCGCCTCTACTCCGTATGTCAGGAAAAAAGGAGACATTCCTGTAGCTTCTCTCCTGGTTGTTTTGTATGCCAATACTATATTGTGCACATGTTCGCACCATCCTTTGTTGTATCCTTACAACTTCTTCTTCAATATATATGCAATTGTTTTGTTGGTTTCCTTAGCTTGTCCATTGCTCGGCGGATATAAAGGGGTGGACCGCTTTGGATTTTGAACGCATTAAGTAGTATTTCTATGTCTTCTCCTTCAAATTGTTTTCGATTATCAGAAAATAGTTGCGCGGGGATTCCAAATATACAAATGATATTCTCAAATATGAATGTGAATACATCTTTATCTCGAATATGTTGCACCGCTTTCAGCTCTGCCCACTTTGTAAAGTAATATGTTGCTACTATTAAATATCTCCTCTGCTATGTTCCTGGTATAAATGGACCTACAATGTCTAAGCCCCATTTTCCAAATGGCCATACACTTTTTGATGAGTTTAGCGCCGCAGAGAACACCATACGGTTCTGTCTTCATAAAGGGGTATATTCCTCTTCCAACATTGATTTCAGGATGTGTCAAAGCCCATTGCGTTCTTTTGATAGATGGGTTGAGTTCATGGTGAGTAAGGAGCACATAAATACCAACATGACTCGAGCGCAGATTATTGATGTTGTCAGAGCTTCAGTAAATCTCCAGATTAGGAAGGATATCCCGGGCTTGGTTGCTTTCATCTCCAGATGGTGTTCGGACACCCATACAATCGTATGTAGATGGGGTGAAATAACTTTCTCCTTGGAGAGTGTGGCTCTCTTGCTGAATCTTCCAGTAACCAGGAATCTTAACATCCAATTGTCTGAAAGTGAGGGGAAGATGCGGGATGACCTTGCCTCCAAGTTGGGAGATTTCGCTCGAAAAGACTCCACTGCGAAGTCGAGGGATTCGTCTCGGAAGAGGATGAGAGGTGCTTTTACAGCTGGTGGATATCTCAATGGTTTCCGGACGAGCTGGAACCTAAACAGAAAAGCAGTGATCTTCACGTTGCAGCATTTTTGGCTCTTTGGTTGTCCAGAGACATTTTTGATGACGGTTCTGGTAAGGAGGAAATAAGACCAGAGTTGCTAGTGATTGCTGTGAAGTTGGAAAAAGGTGAAGTTCTTCCCATTGGCAAGCTATTCCTTGGTTCCCTGTATGTGCATCTGGATCACCTAGTTGCGAACATGTGAGTTTCGAATGGTTTCATGAAATTGGATTCATATGTGCACGTTGCTTTCCTACGCAAAGCCTCCGGTTATGGGAACACTTTGAGAAGTACGCTCCGAAACCGTTGCCTTCGATTCCCGCGAGTTGGGGCGGCTCTCGAATTCTTCGATGGGTGAACAGGCGTCCAAGGGTTGGCATGAGCTTGGTTAGTCTTCTTGATAAGTCGTATGAAATCAGTTTTTGCCCATGAGAGACAGTCCATAGGTCGGTGACTCAAATTGACACCTTTGCTTCTGCTCCGATCATGTTTTTGTCTTCTGATAGCAATTTGAGCGTTGGTGAAAACTTGTTTATTCAAAGCTGCATGTCCTGTTATATGCCGTCTTTCTTCATGGGGTCTTTCCAGATAGTCGCATAATATTGACCGTGATGCTCGTCACATGGGTTTCAATCAAGGGGTGCCTCTTGCTTACCGGCCCGGTGATTCCTAAGGATTCATTGCGTGTCGCCCTCAATGCCAGTGCCTTGAGTAGGGTATCCGCCTTCCCTTCTTTCAAACGGGAAGAGTAACTTCGACGACCTTTGGCTATAATGAGTTCTGCGATGAGTTTATTATGATCCAAGATTTTGTAAACAACGTGGTGGATAATGTTCGTTGTAAACCTTTCCCACAGCTTTGAAGAAGTATCCAATGTTGAGAGATCTCAGCGAAAGTTGCCTAGCAACTCCGGAAAGTCCCTCAGCAAAGGAACGGAGAACGAAAAATCGTGCGGTCGGGTTCGGGTTAAGTGGTTTCAAAAGATCCTCCCGCAGCTCTCGTGTCTTTCAGCTTCTTCCATAACTGTGTATGTGTCGCCTCCTTGTTGGTTTGTCTCAAAACACGCGAATTTCTCTTTGAAAACATGTGTCTTGTTTCTTCCAGGGCTTCGGTGAGTGTTAATGCTTTCACGCTCTTGCACGTTGCCAGAGACGGCAATTTCTTCAAAGAATTCCGGAAGATCGAGCCTTCTCATAGCAAGTGATGAGTCAGAGAAAGAAGAAAGTTCGACTAGTGAGAGTGGTTCCTCTAACAGCACTGGTTCTTTTTCGGGAAGTGGTTCGGTGAGTTTCGCGCTTCTTTTCCTTTCTTCTTCCGTTTTTTCTTTTGAAAATGTCTAACTCAAGTTCGCAGGAGGAATCCGGTTCGGATGACGATTCTGGGGTGGAGCCACGCGAAAACTTGTCTTTGGTGACCACTGCCGGTGACTCGGAGATGGGAGCTAGCCAATTGCTGGGAACAGATGTGGTTCAAACAGTGGATGATTCCCTGATGGTTGCTGCCGTAGACATGGAAAAAGACCCTTTGCGAGTCATGAGGCCAGTTGCAGGCGCCATTTTTGATCCCCCGTACTTGGTTCCTTATCCAGATCATGTGCTTTGGTTGGTGGTTTCAATAAGGTCAAGCTAAATATGAGGCGTTGTACACCGAGAATATGGGAGAAGCATGGACATATGGCCACAACCAAGAAGATCACTAGTCGATTTGCGCTGGTTAAGCGTGTGGAAGAGGCTTTATCTTCCATCGAGGACATGCGCTGAGGTGACCGGCCACACCGTTTCAAGACGTTATTGCCGATTCGGGAGCACCATCGCGACGTGTGTGTGTAGAAAAGGAGTTCAACGCTTCGTGGTTTGTCGAAGGCCTTGCTGAGATCCAGAAGTCGAAAGATGTAGCAGTTGAAAGCCTTTCTGCAGAGGAGATTGCACGACAGGAGGTAAAACTCGAAAAGCTTTCCGAGATGTTGACTATGAAGGTAGCGGCTCTTGAAGATGCAAAGTTGACTTTCTCTAAGAAGAGCAGACCTCTATTGGATGGTTTTCCTTGAATGTTTCTCTGTTAAACTTTCATTTAGGTTCTTTTTTTTTTTTTGAAAAAACGTCTTTGGATGTCCTGGTTCAAAGTTCGACCGGTTTTGATCGACAGCTGGTAGCTTTTGAGGATATTGGATTATTTCTGGGATGAATGGTTTTGATAATACAACTCTGATTATGTTTTGGGAAAGGAATATTGCTTTTATGAAAGTGTGTGCTAGCAATAGGCATAAGACTCAGTAGTATGACGGTTTTACTAAGAACCTAAAAACAGATCGTATATCTTATGCAGTCTAAATTTACTCACTTCATAGGTTTTTGCGAACACGCCCCTCTCCATGTAAAAGGCGGCTTGTTGGTAGCATCCGCAAACAAGTCCCCAATCGCTCGGTAGCATCTTGGCGAGTCCCAGTTTTCTCGTAGTTTTTACAATCAGTAACCAAGGTCGTCTGCGCATTGAGTCGGATCGAGTGGTAGCATCTTCAACAAGTCCCCAGTTTTCTTGTGTAGTTTTTACAACTAGTAACAAGGGTTGTCCGGGTAGTTGAGTAGGATTGAGTCGCCTTCCCTACCATCTTGACATCCGGGTCGAAGAACGAGATCGACAGTCGACATTGTAGCCGATAGATCAATCCTCCCGCCCGTAGTCGCCAATTGTTTATGGGTAAAAATCGTTTCCGCCGATTTTGGTAAATTCGTAGGTGAGTGAGAAACTCGGTTTAAACCCTAAACAAATGTTCCGCACGTGAGCACTTAATAGATTCGAGAGATCAACTGTACAAGTCCGGCCTAAACCAAGAAATGGCCGTTCCCGGACTTGCTTCGGTCACAAAGTGGAGGAGAAGGGTTGATTTGGGGAGGGAAGCCAAGAAAGGTGTTGAGACCAGAATAACCTCGGGAGAGTAGTGTCTCTACTTGTATCAGAAAGTGAAAGCTTAGGAAGCTTGCAAGAGATGAAAGCTTTTTGGAGAGCTTGCAAAGTTGCCTTTTCTGAGATTATTGTATTTTTCTCCTGACCGAGACTTGTTGTCTGGTAGAAATAGGTAAGACCTATTTATACAAGTCGAAATTGAAACGTACCCTGGCCTTATGAAGGAAGAGAGTAAAGGGTGAAATGATGGGAGGAGGTGGTAACTGCAAGGTGTTTATGGGTGAAAACGTTTTCACCATTATTTCCTCATTTATTTGACCGCTTTATTCCTATTCACGCTTTCTTAATGTGAGCGTAGTGTACGCTGCAAGTTGTGACCGCCAAACCAAGACCCTGGAAAGCATCCCCCAGTTTGTGTTGATGTCTCGAGTGTTGGTTGCACCTTGAGTGCAAGTGGTGCTGCTAGGGGCGCATGTGGCATGTGCCAATGGCATGTGCGGAATGCCTTTGTTGCAAGTTGCACCTCGAGCGAAAGTGGAAATGCCAGAGCTGCTAGTGGCGTGTGTGGCATGTGCCAATGGCATGTGTGGAATGCCTTGGTGGTAGGTTGTACAGTGAGTGTAAGTGGAAATGCATAGAACTGCTAGTGGCGTGTGTGGCATGTGCCAATGGCATGTGCAGAATGCCTTGGTGGTAGGTTGCACGGTTTGCAAGTTAGCCTACCAGCGTGGGTTTTTGCATGTGCCAATGGCGCGTACAGCCAAGTTGGCCTAGGTTGCACGGCTTGCAAGTTGGGCTACCAGCGTGCGTGTTTGGAATGTGCCAATGGCATGCCTGGCCAATTTGGATCATGGCCCGGTAGGAAAAGCTACCAGCGATGCGGGATGGCATGTGCCAATGGCATGCTCGGCCATTAGGGCCACGCCCTGGTGAGAAAAGCTACCAATGAGCGTGTTGGCATGTGACAATGGCATGCTCGGCCATTAGGGCCATGTCCTAGTGAGAAAATCTGCCAGCGAGCGTGTTGGCATGTGCCAATGGCATGCGTGGCAAATTTGGGTCGCGGCCGGGTAGGAAAAGCTACCTGCGTGCGTGTTGGCATGTGCCAATGGCATGCGTGGCCAATTTGGGTCACGACCTGGTAGGAAAAGCTACCAGCGAGCGTGTTGGCATGTGCCAATGGCATGCGTGGCCAATTTGGGTCGCTGACCTGGTAGGAAAAGCTACCAATGAGCGTGTTGGCATGTGCCAATGGCATGCGTGGCCAATTTGGGTCACTACCTGGTAGGAAAAGCTACCGCCGAGCGTGTTGGCATGTGACAATGGCATGCGTGGCCAATTTGGTCGCGGCCGGGTAGTAAAGCTACCAATGAGCGTGTTGGCATGTGCCAATGGCATGCGTGGCCAATTTGGGTCGCGGTCTGGTAGTAAAAGCTACCAGCGAGCGTGTTGGCATGTGCCAATGGCATGCGTGGCCAATTTGGGTAGCGGCCTGGTAGGAAAAGCTACCAACGAGCGTGTTGGCATGTGCCAATGGCATGCGTGGCAAATTTGGCCTAGGTTGCACGGTTTGCAAGCCTAGGTGCGGGCGCTTCTTTGGCATGGCGCGGCTAGGGCCAAGGTAGGGGTGTTTGGCTTGGCTTGGCGTGACCATCATAGCTAGGGCCAAGGCAGAGTGTGTTTGGCATGGCGCGGCTAGCTTGGGCTAGGTGTGGCTGGCATAATTTTCCATTGGCACGGAGGTGCGGCTAGCATGGTTGGCATGCTTTGGCGCGTTTGGTGTGGCTGGCATGATTTGCCATTGGCACAGAGGTGCGGCTAGATTGGGCTAGGTGTGGCTGGCATGATTTGCCATTGGCACGGAGGTGCGGCTAGCATGGTTGGCATGCTTTGGCGCGTTTGGTGCGTCTTGCGTAGCTAGGGATAAGGCAGAGTGCATTTGGCATGGCGCGGCTAGCTTGGGCTAGGTGTGGTTGGCATAATTTGCTATTGGCACAGAGGTGCGGTTAGCATGGTTGGCATGCTTTGGCGCGTTTGGTGTGGCTGGCATGATTTTCCATTGGCACAGAGGTGCGGCTAGCTTGGGCTAGGTGTGGCTGGCATGATTTGCCATTGGCACGGAGGTGTGGCTAGCATGGTTGGCATGCTTTGGCGCGTTTGGTGTGGCTGGCATGATTTTCCATTGGCACGGAGGGGAATTAGGGTTTTGTTCGTTGTAACCCTAATTTGAAAAAATACCCCCTATTAATTACTGACTACATGCATTAAATGTTCTAATAAATGTGTCACTGGTGACATTAGGTTATTTGGGGTTTTACGATTTTACCCTTTGTTTAAAAACCACCATCAACAGTGGAAGCTAAGTTATCTACATCATGCTCCACGAGCATGCTTTCAAGGGAAAATGGACATGCATTTTCCTAGTCTTAAGACCCGGTAAGTAGCATCATCATGGCGCATCGGGGAATTTATGGCCTGCGTGCCCAGGAGCGCTAGGCGTACTTTTCCAATCCGTCACACACGGAATGAGGGGACATGGGATCCGGACCCAGTTAAGTCACATTGTGGGATAACACACGCGAATTAAAAGATAAGTTTAGCATTCAAGCTTTAGAGTTCAAGATTCAATTTTCAGAGCTCAAGGATTAATTTTTGTGCTAGTGATGTAGGCCTTAAATTCCAGCATGACCTTGTTCGTGATACTTTGGATGATGCTTGTTTCAGAGCTAGCGTGCCTGCTAGGAAGGTAGTGGCCTTGGGCCTCTTATGTCATGATGGTTCCTCTTTGAGGCCTGCTGATATCCTTGTTTATATCTGAGAAAATGGGCAAGACACGTGTTTTCATGTCACCGGGGTTTCTCCTTTTACAGGAGGAGAGGTACGTGCTTTCTCTCATGGCCTTGATATCTCTAACACTAAACCAAATTCTGGGATTAGAAACTGAGTCGTTACTAAAACGGGTTGTAACGGTTCTTGCCTGTTACAAAAAGGGGTGTTACATTTTTTTGTAACGGCAATGGGGCCGTTACGATTTCTGGGTTGTAACGGCGTGAGTAACAGCTGAGGGCCGTTACGAAATGACACGTGGTAACAGCTGAGGGCCGTTACGAATTTTTTTGTAACAACGTCGTCGTAACATCTTCGAGCCGTTACTACGTGGCAGTTTAGTAACAGGCCGGAGCCGTTACTACGTGGAAAGTTGAAACAGCTCAGATTCGTTACAAATTTTTTTGTAACATCAAAAAAATTACTGCCAATCAACATTGACCTGGTCAAAACTTGTCAATACTGACCAATTTTGACCTGGTCAACATGAATGACAGATTCATTTTCTACCGAAAATAAGCCAGAATTCCAAATATCCTGTATATGCCTTTTAATCCATTCATCATCCATTCAACAACAATTTTTCAATCAATTCATATCAAATTCAATCATTTCATATAAAAATAACTGAAAATTTCCTAAGTAACAATTTTTTTTTTTTTGTTAAGGGAATATATAGAAACTTCATAAGTTCAGTTCATTCTTATGTCCTAAGGGAATACAAATTATGTGTATTACAAACATCATGAATATATTTTGTAGCTAAGCATACCATGAGAGAGTATATGTTTATCTTTGTTCGCCTCAGTAGGTTTCTTTAAGATCAGACAAGAGCATTTCTTCTGTAAGTGCCTGCAAGTGTCAAAAGAAACATATAAACTGCGGGTAAGCAAAGACAGGCATGATGTAAAGCAAACTAGTTTGCACTATGCAAAGAAAATGCACAAACAAGTAAGATTGCAAATATTACTAGTAAAATCACTCAATTATCTGTTTAGATTCTTTTGAGTATCCTCACCTATCACTAACCAATTTGGTTGCAGTTTTGGATGAAGTTGAAAGAGCTTGTTTTTCGGAAACTTCAGCTGCATCGATACCCTTGCCTGTATTCAAGAAAAATACTTGAATGATTTGTTGAACGTTCAACAATATTGCATTTTATGAATATGTGTAAGTTATTTTTTCACTTACTGAAAGTACTGAAAGAATCTAAGAGGACCTCTCCAGTTATTCTGGCTAGTATTTGTTTTCCTGCATGGAAGCTGATTGGTCCATCTGCTCATCTAGTGCCCATCTCGAAGATATTAAGAACAATCTCCTTTGCAGGAAAGACAAAAAGACATTTCAGAAACCTCTCCAATTCTCTCCTTAGCCTATCAAAAAACATCATAATCAATTCAATGCAACAAGAGTTGGTAAAAACAACCCACTGCCCCTGCAGTTGCAACAGAGTTCTCATCTTTGAGATAAAGAACATAAGTTATACTCTTGGAGACGACCCGTCAGAACTAACAATTGATTAAAGATATCAAATGATTAACTGTTTACAAAGAGTAAATAGATTTATCTAGGAACAAACCTTGTCATGCCTAACCCGCTTTCCTTGAACTGAAGTGTGAGCCTCTTTGACCACATAAGTTGAGCTGCACTAGAGAAGTGTATTTGGATCAGAAATCAACAAGGATCAAACAAAAAAAAAACAATTGAGATAAAAAATGATTGCGTTAAGGACAAACCTAGAAGGCCTCCAGCAAACACATCTTGCCAATATTGCCAATAGTCATCTACTCGAGAAACTCCCAAAAGATGCAACCAGCAAGGGAAGAAACAAGAGACAAAGTTTTGCGACATGGCCCTTGCGATCAAATAGTCTAATCTTTCCATCTAAGTACCAAGCTAGATAACCAAGACCTGCGAAGGACCCTTCAATTTGCAGAGGTAGTTTGAAATTAAATGATGGAACGATAAGCAAACACAAAAGCTTATAAAGAAATTAAAAAATACTATGTATCAAAGAAGATACTGAACATTCAAGTGCTTAATCAACAGTGGTACGGGTTAGCGACATACCACAAACAACATGAAGGGATCCAGATACATTAAGAGAAAAACACAAATGCATGTCATTAGATGCCAATTGTCCCAAAAACTAAACAACTGAACCTAGTGTATAACAAACCCCTTGGTACTTTTTGTCAAGGATTAACTTCATCGGTATACTATCTACTATCTTTGGGTACCTACAACCATTTCATAATGAAACCTTTATATACAGTAAATTTGTTTGAATATTAATAGTAAGATTAACTTTTAACTATATTTTAATTATACACTTGTTTACCTGTTACAGTTGTTGATGGTGGTTTTTATCCTAGGTTTAAAATCGTAAAACCGCACATCTGACACGACGTCATTATGACCATAAGCACATTTATTGAACCCTTTAATATGTCTGCGAGAAAATTACTAGGGTACCTTTTTTTAATACTGATTACGGTTCCGATAGGCCAAACCCTAATTCTCACACCACATGTGCTAATGGCAAACCATGCCAGCCACGTCTACCGCGCCAAGGCATGCCAACCATGCTAGCCGCACCACCGTGCCAATAGCAAACCATTCCAGCCACGTCTACCGCGCCAAGGCATGCAAACCATGCTGGCCACACCACCGCGCCAATGGCAAACCTTGCCAGCCACACCTACCGCGCCAAGGCATGCCAACCATGCTAGTCGCACCCCTGTGCCTATTGCAAACCATGCCAGCCACATCTTCTCGCTAAAGCATGCCAACCATGCTTGTCGTTCCAACACGCCATGCACAACGCTGGTTCCCAAAACAAAGGCATGCAACAATCTACGACCATCTTTCCGTCTAAGACGCAAATCTTAGCCGTCCAAGGTTACCAGACAATGCATGGTAACCTTTAACCTAAAAACCCTAGCTTGGTCACGGTCCTAGCTTGGTCACGCCAAACCCTTGGCCCCACCATGCCAATCCAAACCGCACCTTTCCTTGGCCCTAGACATGCTAGCCGCACCATGTGCCAACGACATGCCAAACCCTTGGCCCCACCATGCCAAGCTAAACCGCACCTTACCTTGGACCTAGCCATGCTAGCCGCACCATGTGCCAACGGCATGCCAAACCCTTGGCCCCACCATGCCAAGCCAACCGCACCTTGCCTTGGCCCTAGCCATGCTAGCCGCACCATGTTCCAAAGACATGCCAAACCCTTGGCCCCACCATGCCAAGCCAAACCGCACCTTGCCTTGGCCCTAGCCATGCTAGCCGCACCATGTGCCAACGACATGCCACCATGGCATGCCAACCTAGCCGCGCCATCATGTTGGCCTTCCCTATGCGGCCACCAACAAACTAAAGCGTGCGACGATCAACAACTACCTTTCCTCTTAAGATGCAAAATCTCGACCGTCGAAGGTCACCAAGCTAGCAAGTCTCCAAAGCTCGACTTGCCATGCAACAACAATATACTACATTTTTTCTATAAAAAATTCGAGACATCAACACATATCACAAACTGGGGGATCCTCTTTGGGTATTGGTTTGGCGGTTTATAGTGTGCGGCGTACACTACGCCCGTCATAAGGAAGTGTCATAAGGATGAGGCGGTTAGTAAATACAGGGAGTTAATGGTGAAACGTTCTTTTATGGGACATCAATCCCATGCGTTAACAGTTTTATGGGACATCAATTCCATGCGTTAACGGTTTTATGGAACATCAATTCCATGCGTTAATGGTTTTATGGAACATCAATTCCATGCGTTAACTGTTACCACCTACTCCCATTTACTCACCCATTTTTCCATTCCTTAATGAGACCAGAGTACGTTTCACTTCGAATTGTATAAATAGGTCTTACCTATTTCCATCGAACAACAAGTTCAGTCAGGAGCATACACCACTCAGAAAACGTTTGCTAGCTTTTCATACGTTAGCTTCCCACTTTCTGATACAAGTCGTAACACAACTACTCTTCCAGAGTCAACTATTATGGTCTCATCACTTTCCTTGCTTCCCTCCCCAAAACCAACCCATTCTCCTCCACTTTGTGACCGAAGCAAGTCTGGAACGGTCATTTCTTGGTTTAGGCCGGACTTGTTTAGATTTATCTCTCGAATCTAAAGTACTCCCTTGCAGTACATTGTTTAGGTTTTAAATTCGTTTCTCAACCACACACCCGAAATTACCGAAATCAGCAGAAACCATTTTCACCCATAAACAATTGGCGACCACAGTGGGAGATTGATCTTTCGATTATAATGTTAATCTTCGACCATCGATATCATGCTTCGACCCAGACGTCAAGATGGTAGAAGCAGGCGATCCGCTCAAGGATCGACGACTCGCTACTGCGACGACTCGATTATCGCCCATGACACGACAGGGTGGACTGGGACTTCCTTAAAATTGAAGCAAACGATCCGCCCGAGAATCAGCAACTCGGTTATCAAGCAACTCAGTAACGACTGGGGACTTTCTATAATCACGGCGACGCTTCCCATAAAACTCAGTATTACACCGGAAGGTTCCCTTTTTATCAGGAGACCTGAGAAACCGAGTAAGTCTTACCTATAAAAGATACGTGGTTTGCTATTTCAAGTTTTCATGAGAATCGAAAAACCGATAGTCATATTATGTTTCATCCCATGTCATCTACAACACACGATTCCAGGTTTTTTTCCTGGGATGCCCACGTCACTTTCAGTCATAACCAAGATAATTTCATTTCCTACACAATTCATTCCAAAAGAAAAATCCAAAACCATCGAGATAACATTTGTCTATCAACCCAAAAAATCCAGAAAATCAAAACCATAAATTAGGCGTTTCATTTTCCCTTTAAAAAAAAAACTGAAAGATAAGAAGTTCCAAAGACAGAAATGTATTCAAGGAAAGTTTTCCAGCAGCGACTTGCTCCTCTTAGCAAAGGCCTCCCTCGTGCTCTAAAGAGCCACCCTTTTCAATTTCATCTACCTGCATAATTTTTTGAATTCTCGTCTCCGCTTCTTCACCATGTCTACTAAGGACCTTCGACTGTTTGGGCAGCTGACTTTTCAACCTCGGAGAAACCTTCGACGAACCAAGGAGTATTGAACTCGAACTCTATTCACATATCGCGATAGAACCTCTAGCTTGAGATTACATCCCGAGAAACCGTGTGACCAGTCACGTTATGCATGTCGTCAATCGAAGACAAGGCTTCCTCCACACGCTTGACCAGCGTGTATCGACTAGTTATTTTCTTGGTCGTGGCAATATGACCGTAGCTTTCCCATATCTTGGTGTATAACGCCGCATGTTTAACTGGCACGCTAAATCCCCCAATCAACACGTGATCCGGATAAGGAACCAGTATGGAGGAACAAAGGTGGCGTCGCGATCGCATCAAGAATCGCAAAGGATTCCTAACAAAAATTGCGCCAACATTCACATCTCCGTTATCTGAGTCACAACAACGCTTCCGCCTTAATCGTCCCCTGTTTCAAAGCTACCAGGCTTGGCTGACACGACTAGAGGCGAAGCCGTGTCTTCACCAGTTTTCATCTCAAGTTCATCTTCAGAAGCAGCTTCACTCTATGATATCGCGGCTTAGACACTCTTCAAAAAAATAAAGAGAGAGAAGGAAGAAGAAGAAGAACCTGGAGAAGACTCACTGATTCGCTTTCAGACCGAATAGAGGAAGATTAAGCACTACTATCAGAAGAACTACTCTCGCCATCTCTGGACTCTGAGCTTTCATCCTTATTAGGTTCTCCATCGCCGTGGACAGGCTCAGCACCGCCACCCTCCGTCTCGGGAAGGATCGTTTTATGATAACTTGCAAGCTTGGTAAAGGCATTCACGCTGCCGAGACCCTGGACGAGATGCAAAGGCGGATACTCAGAAAGGAAAACAAGGATATGCACGATCTAACTAAATTCAAGAAGAAAATCATACGTGCCCGCATATTGAAAGAACTAAAAGTCGATAGAGCTGCGGAACCTGACTGGAAACCACCTGCACGATTTTTAGACCTTCGCTCCTTCGCTTGGGGATTGTCCGCGTCTAGACTGACGGATTTTCTTTTGGCTAAAGAAGTATCCCTCAATAACTGATGCTTTGCTAAAATCGCGGCAGAAGGCCTACCACGGGTGTTCTCCACTACGAGCTTCATAAATTCCTGGATGAAAAGGAATTCACTCTGCCAGAACGTGTTATACTTGGAGGTAGTCGAAGGATTTCATTCCGAAAGCAAGAAAGGGAAACTTTTGCCCGGCATGAGAACACTAGCATCGAGAGCGTCCAGAAGTGAGTCCTCTGGAGTTACCAGCTGACGCACGAGAGGGATCCCTTGGTCAAAACCCATATGCCGAGCTGCCCGATCAATATTGTAGGAGACTTCCTGACACGATCCTCGGAAGAAAGACGGTATATAACCAGACGTACAACTTCGCATGAATACAACCTCGCCGACGCCTAGGTTCCTTTTGTCAGAAAGCAAAGACATGTTTGGAGCAGAAGCAAAAGTATTAACCTGGACTATGGATGTACACACTGGGGCCCATGGACGAAAATAAACAGCGCATGAATTATCGAGGAAATCAGCCAGGTTTGAGCCAGCTCTTGGGCGCCTATTCGACCATCGAAGTAATCTCGAGCCACCCCAAGATGCGGGGAGTGAAGCCAACGGTTTAGGAGCATATTTTTCAAAATGCTCCCATAGCCACGCCTGGAGAAAAGCAACGTGAACATACGAGTCCACTTTCATGTAACCATTTGAAGCGCGCATGTCCATATCCAGATGATCCAAGTGTGTGTACAGGGAACCGAGAAACAAGCCACCAATGGGGAGAATAACTCCTTTCTCCAATATTATAGCAAAATTGATGAGTTCCAGCCTTATCTCCTTTTTACCAGATCCATCATCGAAAACATCCCGGGACAACCAAAGAGCTAAGAATGCCGCGACGTGGAGTGTACTATTCTTTTGATCCGGTGCCAGATCATCGGGAAACCATTGAGACATCCACCAGATATAGAAACACTTCATATCGTTCTCTTTTCGAACAAACCCTTTCGACTTCGCAACCAGGGTGATACGCATTTTTTCTTCATCATCTGACAACTTGATGTTAAGGTTTCATTTCATGGGAAGATTCAGCGAGATGGCCACACTTTCTAAGGATATAGTCATTTCTCCCCACCTGCATATAGATGTGTAAGTATCCGGACACCACCTGGAGATGAAAGCAACCAAGCCCGGGATGTATTTCCTAATTGAAGTGATGCAGAAGCCGCGACAGCATCAATGATTTGCGCTTTGGTCAAACTATCTCTTACATAATCTTGACTTATCATAAATTGCATCCATTTATCAAAGGAACACAATGGACTCACAGAGATTTTGAAATCAATAAGAGAGGCGGAATACTCTTTCCTCTGAAGACAAAACCGTATTACATTTCCGGGCGGAACCGACCGATCCCCTCCCTCACTCTCTGGACCGGTCAGAAGAATCGGCGCATGTTTAAGATGATTTCTCCTGGAAAAAACTATCGTGAAGAATTTATCAGCCACGTTTGGCTTGGAATTACCAACATCCTTTGGTACGGCAGAAATTGTTGACATCCTAATGAAAATTATCTTACGCTGCTTTCGTCCTCCGAGATAACTACAATGGAGTAATACGAGGAGAAATTATTACGAAAAGTGCATGGAAATTATTTTATCAGACGCAGGGGAGCCGTCCTGACGCAAACCAATTGGTTCAAAAATCATTTTACACATACGCGAAGAAATGGGGACTGACAGACTCTGCATCGCCACTTTATGCAGTGGGAAATTCGCGCCCAGCCAAGTAGGTGCGCCTCACCACGAGAACCATGCACACGGCCACACCAGAAAAAAAAAAAGAAAAAAAAAGGGGGGAAACCCTAAAAGCTAGATTTTCGCAAGAAGGGAGTAACAATGCTCGTGCACACCTACTTCGCACAGTAATTGAGGCGGTCAACATTGCTACGGTATTCACGCCTAAATACTACTACGAGCTCGTGCAAAACATAACTACGGCCGGAATTCACGCCAACACAGAAGGACAACATTTTCTACAAGGTTATGAAAAAGGTACGCCCACAACTAGGGTTCGCACCAACACAAGAAAGCAAAAGGAAGCATGTTAAAGAGGAAGTGCCGGAAGACATACCTAGTCCGCTCGTCCGCTTCACCGTTACTACACAACAAGAGCAAAAAATAAATAAATAAATAAATATATATATATATATATATATATATATATATATATATATATATATATATATGATGGAGGCGTGAAGTAAAGGGAGAGACCGTCCCCCCTTTTATAGACATGATGCTTGGGAGTTTGAATAAGGAAAGGACTTCCTATTTGAGTCAAGTAAGGAAAAGAGGCAATTGGGCCCGTGAAAATAAATCACCAATCCGTCCGCGCCATGCCTTGGCCCCACCACGCCAAGCCGTCCGCGCCTCACCTTGGCCCACCGCGCCAAGCAGTCCATGCACGCCTTGCCTCACCGAACCGCGCCTTACCGTGACCGCACCACGCCGAGTCGACCGTTCCATTGCCGTGGCCCCACCATCCCAAGATGTCCGTGCCATGACTTGTCGCACCAGCACCAACTCGCCGAGCCAGCGTTATGACGTTTTCCTAACCCAACCAAGATGATGAGTAACCAGACTAAACCGACGATTCTCATCTCACCACTTCACGGTCTACACCACAAATAGAAAACTATGCAAGATCGCTTATTCAAATCAAAATCATGATTACATGATCGCTTACAAGAATAACAAAAACATCAAAATACAAGATATATAATCAAAACCCTAATACAAATACTGTATCAATTACAAGAAAATCGTCAAGAGAAATAGACATATATAAACTGCAAAGATATCCAATTTTTGTAAATGTAGTAGGGAAGGAAGATGGTATATTTCACAATCGATTCCGACCATTTAATCTGATTTTCTTTTTCTTCAATAACAGATGCTCCTAAAATCTTGTAGATATAAACAAACCTGGATGACCTAAATCTCTTGGATTGAATATGGATTCAAAGAGTTACCGTGTTGAATTGTCAATATTCTTGAATCGATAAATAGCAAGTCACGAACCAGCTATCAAGGTTTGAATAAATTGCTATCATAGCGAAAAGAAAGGCGCCCAAAATGGCGAAGAAAAATCGCTACAAATAGCGAAGAAATATGTCAAAAGACATCAAAAACAAAACAAAACACACTTTATTAATTAAAAATTAAAAAGAAAAGAAATGTTGCTCAGATCTGGTCCAAAAACGACCAAATCTGAGCAAGACGAAAATTGAGTCTATGTTTCTTGAAAAGAGACAAGAGTGTTTTAAATTAAATGATGTGTTTGCCGAGGCAATTAGCTCATGTCTTAAAAAAACCTGGCTAAATTGGGTCATATGCCACTTAATTGGGGCCTATAGCTACATGACAAAATAGGGTCATTAAGAAATAATTCATAGAAACCCCTTATCCACTATTTATGTTAATACCTAATATGCCCTTGTTAAATTAGTGATGATTAATTAATTTAATATTTGTTAAATTAATTAGTGTTTGAGTTTTATTATAGTGTTAGGATTAGAGTAGAAATTCATTTTCTTTTTTAAGGTTTGGAGGGAAAGAAGAAGTAGAGGGAAAAAAGAAAAAACTAGGGTTTGTGATTTTCTTAGCAAAAATGAAACTTTATAGTGATGATGAAGACTCTAGTAGTGATGAAGAAGTGGGTGCATCAAATTATCATGATTTCGATCCTACCGAATTGGATAATTTGTTAAATGAAGAAGAGAATGCCAACCAAAGAATGCTTGAGGATATTATTGAAGCACAAGAAATATATCGTCAGGAAGAAGAATGTGATAATGCTTCTAATAAACAGGTATGAGTTGTAGCGATCTAAAAACATGTATTAGCAAACATGCTTGATTTTTTTTTTCCAGAATCGGTTTATTTGATACTAACACATAAACCGATTCTTGGTAAAATCCACAAATTGGGTATCATAATCGGTTGTTGTTCATCACAATATACTACGATTGTAGTAAATTTTTGGCGGGATGGGTACGTGATCAAAATCGGTTTATGTTGTGATATGCATATGACTATTCCTTCACTTGGATTTTGTAGTAAATTTCACGATCGGTTCATTTATGTATATATGTAATCCGATTTTGGAGACGAAATGATACAGGAAAAATGATGACCAAAATAGGATTACATGTTATGCAATGTGAACCGATTGTTAAATACGGTAAATTTTTTTCTGAAATCATCAAGTCCTTAATCGAACTTTATAATTGCTCATATAAACTGATGCCTAAGAATCGGTTGTCTCGATTGTGACACATAAACCGATTCTAAATCCTACACCTTTCGATATATTTTGTATATTGTTGCGGCATTCAACGAAGATCATCCCAAACCCGTATCTCTGTTGGGTGTTGATACCTCTGCCCACTATTTCACTAATTTGGAATGTAAAGAAAGAAACGATGCAAAACAATGGTTTATAGACAAGGGAATGGAGATCAAATGCGCGTTAGTTTTAGGCCGTCATTCAAGTGAAGATCGTTTGGAACTTGTTTGTGAGAGAGGTGGAAAGCAAAAAAGTCACTGGGCAAAGGACAGAATGTACGTGAAGAAGACGACAAGGGATTACATTACTAAATCAAAGAAGTATGGTTGCCCGTTTAAGATTATAGTTAATAGACCCAAGGGTAAGGTATACAAGCTCTCTAAAGTAATGAATGGTTGTCATAATCATGATAATCCGGAATCTCTTATTGGACATGCGGCCGTTTGTGGGTTGAAAACACATCAATTGGAAACAGTGAGGTCGATGAAAGCGTGTAAACCAAGTGACATCCTTAGGAAGATTAAGTAGGACGATAAGGACAAATGGGTTCCATAGTGACTCTATGGGCCGCTCTTGGTGATGGAAGCACGCCTAGGGATGAACGAGGTAGACCCCATCTAACGTGTTACACCATATTCAAGGAGTATTATTCGAAACTTCCTGAAATCATTAAGTTATATGTGTTATCTACCGACGACGTGGATGCGGATGGGAATTGTGGTTATCACGTTGCGTCGGAACAAATTGGCCATATAAGTTTGGCGGACGATGAGAACCTAACCCAATGTCAATACTTTAGAAAACTGATGGCCTTGCGCTTACAAGAAGACAAGGAATTTTACATATCGATGATGAAGGAAGAAAAAACAAGACAAGACAAAGAAGTGATTTTTGAAAAAAATGGTTGCTAGAGTACAAGGACCAAAGGGGAATGAACCAATTACCTGACAGTATTGGATGCGTATGCCTCTATGTGGTCATCTCTTGGCGGAAACTTGGACTTGCGTTGTTCATCTATTTTGGTAAGGGATCATGCTATACATACGCACCAAAATACACCATTTGGGATGAATCTCTTAAGGATCAGAGAATTATTTTATTCAACAATAACAACATACATTATATCAGTCTTAGAGTACGTGATGATTGTCCATTACCACCGGTAGATGGGTTTCATGAGGTCCCGGAGGTCACCAAGGAGTGGCTAAAAAAATACGATCCCAACATGAGGCGATGGGAGGAATTGATCGTGTCGGATCAATTCGATGGTCTACATTTGTTGGAATGAGTATTTTCCTTATGTTAAAAACTTGATCTATCGGATGCTTATATTTTGTCGCTTTCTTATATTGTATTTTGCAAACTTGAACCAAGCTTAATGAATGAAAGTGGTTAGCTTTTTTGGGTACCTTGGACTCATGAAATTTGTAACATAATCGGACTTCTAATACGTTTATAAAGTCCGATTTTGGAGGTAGTTTCCTGCAGCTTTTTCAGAATTGGTTTATATGGACGATAATGTAATTCGATTGTTGGAAGAAAAAGTTACAGAGATTTTTAATTCAATAATCGGATTACATATGATCCAATATGATCCGAACCTGAAACCAGAATCGGTTGACGTGTGTATTAGTGTAAACCGATTATAGTTGATGTTCATCATATCCACCCAGAATCGGGTTATGTAGGTTCACATTAAAATCCGATTTCGGACACAATCGGATTAGTATGGTGCACCTATAAACCGATTCTCGGGTGGATTTTCTAAAATTTAATGAGTGAATTTTTAAGATTTAGAGATAAATCATTGGAGAGTACCACTTAGAAGGAATGGTTTAAAGGGATTTAACTCAATCACTTGAATTTTCTGTTTTTTTGGGTTTTTTTTTTTTCAATACCCATAAAGAAATTAGATTTCAATTGTTGTTTGTGATTAATTATGATCTAATTTTGATTTTGATGGAAATTGAAAAAAAAATTGAGTTTTGATTAATGATTTTTGTATTTGTTAATTAAGTTATGATTTTGTATTTGTATTTGTGTTAGAATAATTAAGGTTTCTTTAAGGGTTAATTTAGTATTTTTACAATCTTTTAGATACCCCTTATCATTCTCTATTGGGTGGATGAAGAAATCAATAGGCCCCAATTTAGGCTGGTAAAAAAAATGTGTCCCCTTTGTTCCGTCCCTGTTTTTTCCTAGCCCATTTTGTTTTTCCTCTTATGGACTCTTTTGTAGCTTGTACGTATACTTTTTTGTTCTGCTGTAAAATCTCTCTTTATTCTTCCGAATAAAAAAAAAAAAGAAAAGTCATTTCAATACCTTTTTACAATTTATTTTTCCCGAAATTAATTTGGCAATAAAAATTCAAGATGACTCATATAATCAAAAAGAGTAGTATATTATGAATTTGATTTTTTTTTCTTTTACTTTTTTATTCTTTTTTGCTATAAAATTATAGTTTCTGGGGAAGTAAAAATGTTTTTCTTTTTGGTATCCAAACATACTATAAAGTCTAGGCGCCACTTATATAATCAAAAAGAGTCTGCATAGCATGTCCAGCACCTTGCTGCTCCAAATTGCCAATTGGCACCACTTGTTAACTCTTTCTTACGACAAATCGGATCTTTGACAGTCAATAATTATTAAAAAAAAACAACAGTAAAATTAACATAATTCCCCAGCAAGCTAATACAAATGTTATTAGCTAGTCAATCGAGTAACATAACTTTTCGAAGAGATCCAACTGTTGCTGAAACAAAGTTATGTAGACATCTATGCCTTCATCACCACCAAAAGAAGGAAGCAAGTATATAACACCCTCCCAATTATAACACAAAGGCATAAAAATACAAGGTTTTCCAACCCCGAAATCAACCTCACCAAATGGAAATCCAAGCCAACAATCAACTTCCAAATTAGGCCACCATGACGGCACAAACACTTTTTTTTGAGGTGTCAAATCCTTGTCCAGTAATTCGTAATTTGCAAAGTCGATATAAGATTTGAAGTAATCATCATTCACCTTAGCCACTGCTTCATGTATTATCTCTGCAGTACCACTCAATGGTTCATACAACATATCCTTTGCTTCAGCTTCAGGGTTAGCCCAGAGTACTAAATTACCAAAGAATTCGTCAGGTACGTTTGGTTTCATCCTTCTTCTCCCGTTCACCGTTATTCGCATTTCAGTTTTCTGAGATTCGGCAAGTTGTCGGACCTTTGTAATGGTTCTCCATAAATGAGCAGCTAAGCTTACAAAGGTGCTATAAGGTCTTTGCTCACCACTGACAATACCTGTCAGTGAAGATGAAGCTTGATTCTTGATCTTGGCTATAAACTCGGGTTTGAAATGAACCTTATGCTGAATTACATCATCCCCTGAGAATGGAGGTTTAAGGATTTCTTGAATGATATCTCTCTTTGATATCTCCGCAGTCATATGATCGAACTTGACACCAGAAGGAACACGAGGAGAAAAAATGTTTCGGTCATGTGAAGGACACGGATGGATGTCAACTCCACGGCAAGCTTGACCCCATGAAACCATGAAGCGGCTCACAAACAAACCATCTGCAACCGTATGGTTTGATGAAAAACTTACAACTAATGAACCACAAGTGAATCTGGTGAGCTGAACTAGAGCCAACTCTTCAATACCTTTATAGCTTGGGTTAAAGCTCGATAATGTCGATGTTTTAAAGGGCATAGCCTCATCGAGAGTGCAATCAGCCGATGCTTCAATGAACCTCATACCTTCGTCGTTCAGTAGAATCACTCGTCGACCACCGTCGTCTGTACCGAACCTTCCGGCCCATTCTCGATACTCAGCTAAAACCTTCCGGAGACCTTGTTCTAGCACTCTGTTTGATGGGTTTGGGGGTCTATAAGCGTATAGTATTGATACATGCTCGTCTTCTGCTAACTTATCGAAAACAGTAAGAGGAACAAACTGGTTATTAGTGAGATTCGATGGCTGATGATATTGATCTTCATCACTTGAATCATCGTAAATTGGTCTAATAAGCGTTGAACTGACTTGATCAACTTTGATAATGGTATTGGTACTCATGACTGAAAAATATTTGATAATGTGAGATTTAATTATTGATTTACATCAATGAAAAATATATCTTATATAACGGGAAAGACCTTGCAGCAGACCCAAGATTGGATCTAGCTAGAGTACCTATGTAGTTGTTAAATCATTGTTTAGTTTATTCAGATATATATATGCAAGAAATGTCCGGGACCTCGGTGTTTAGTAGAACACACGAACATTTTACTGGGTTTAAGATGGCTCACATGCATGTCCTTTTAGATAATATATTTCTGTGGACATTGTCCGTATTCTTATATTTTTTTTTTGGGTTCTCACGCAGGTGTAAAATGCAATGCATGTGCACACTACCGGTCCCTGAATTAAACCCAGAATGATCTGCACCTAATCATCTAATTATTACTAACCACTACGCTGTATTTTTTGCTTTGGTATCGTGAAGAAACATGAGATGAGTAATTAAATAGATTTCGAAGTTGTCAACTACCTAATAACCGCGTCTCTAATTGCTAAATCAGTAATTAACGGATCAATTTGAGATATTCTCAACTGGGTAGTTTCCCGACATTCCACTTCTCCAAAAATCAGCATGTCTAGTCTGACATTTCACATGTAACCTAGAAGAAAAAGAAAATAATACTACTAATAAAAAAATAAAATAAATTAAAACACGGTTCCACAAATATAGATATCTTTCACATTTACAAGTAATTGTCAATCACTAAACTGTATTCATACGACTAGTCCATAGAACAAAAAGTAGCTTCAAACCTATCGGGAAGTCGAACCACAAATAAGTGGATCTTTTTTTCATCGATGGAAATCCAAGTTTGCCAATAATAAGCTTAAAATCGACGATTAGAGAATATAAACCAAGGTTTTAAAAACGTCCGTTTTTACCGAAAAAACAACCGTTAAAACGGTCACACTCATATACCGTGGCCGTGAGGGTCCCCGAACCCCGTGCCTTTATTAGGCCGATAAATAGGAAAAACGGCAGCTTTATAGTCATGTTTTTAGGCCATACACGTTAGTAATCGTTTTTCTAAAATTAGTTTGAATGTTTTTTTTTCTTCTAAATAACATTTTAACGCATGTTTTTAGAACTTGTTTTCCCGTTATCAATGCGACGTTATAACCGTAAATAACTTTCTTACCATTTCTTTTGATTTTTTTCTTCTCTGGATTGAAAGTTGAAAACTTCGAATTAAATATTTTTAAATGATACAAGGAAACTAACTATAGGATTAAAACTACAAATTTAAAAAACATAGGATTGTTAAACTAGTATTCATCATTTAAAAAGCTACGCGAACCAATTACGACAACCACCTTTTTTTCAAGTATTCTCTATTTTCTCGACGGTTCCTTTCCACATCATAGTCATCGTTGTCGGGGTACTGGCTATCTTCGTTTGCATAAGTATCATCATCATAATAACCATCATTATCGTTATCATAACCTCCTTCAGTATCATCATTATTGTTACCTACTTCATTATTATTATCAATATTAGAATTATATCCTTTGTTCATATGTTGAACACCATGGTCAGAGCGATCGGAAGTGTAATGAGAATCATATGTTGGATTCACGAATTTTAAAGACTAAAATGGGTACATGATTCGGACGCGAATTTTATCAAACTTTATCAAACTTTCGTAAATTGTATAGTGAAAAGCATAGTGAAAAACTTTACCTATTACCTAATTTTATCAAACTTTCGTAAATTGTATAGTGAAAAGCATTTTATAACACCTATGTAAAGAATATAAACATGACTATCGAATTATATACATTTCTTATACTAACAATAATCAAATAAAATGGTAGTATTAGAATTTCTTAATGATATAGGTCATCTATTAGTTGGACAAAATTTAAAAATTAATAGGTTAACTATTTAGGGACGTGGGGAGTATTAAAAAATTAAATACCTTGTGACAACGTTTTTTAGACTCGTTAAAACATTTTCACGCACGTTATAACCGTTACATAGGAAATTCAGATTAATAATTTTTTTTATTTCCTATGTAAATCGTTATAATGCCCGTTATTTTCAAAAAACGCCCAAAAACGCGTTTTTTGACTATATAACGCGTTTTTGGCCCAAAACGTGCTCACACATGAGAAAACGCATTATAACGGCCACACCTAGTATCCGTGACATGAGCCGTGACCCGTTTTTCAAACCTTGATATAAACAAGACATAAACATGCCATATAAGTACAATACTGAAATATCAAAAATCCGATAAGAAAAACGGGAGAATAAACATAATATAATGGATACAAACATGATCATGCCAAAACAATATTTATTAATACAAAATCAATTAATATTGGTGCTTGACATCAATATAATATGGAGAAAAATTTCAAAATCATGTAACAAACATGACTTAAAAGACTCATTAGTCTCGTACTAGAATTCATATTAATATCTTGACACAATTAATTAATAAGATTTTGATGCTTCAAAATATTTGAGTGCACAACAAACATATTTAAATCACGCAATCAAATAGCATGGAATTGATATTTAAAGCAAATCGCAAGTGGCAAAGTTTTGGGTTGATGATAAAATTAATACTCGATCTGCTTATGGAAAAAAAGAAATTATTATCACCTTTTTAATTCACATATTTTTCCAGGCAAGATTGGGGTATACTCAAACTAATTGGGGTATACCCAATAAGACAAAATCGGGTCATTTTTAAGTAAAACTAAGCCACCCCTTAACCTTGTTTTTTCTAAATGGCTAATATGTCCTTGGTTAATTAACACTAAAATTCTGATTAGGTTAATTAATTGAGTTTAGATTAAAATTTTCAAATTATGAATTCAGTAGATTAACCTTTTGATCCGTCTTATGAGTTCGATTTCGATCAAAAAATTTTGGTTTTGAAAATGCATAAAGCCGGCAAGGTCGTGGTTTGAATAAGCTTCCGACCATACATCCGCCGGAATGGTCAACTTTGAATAAGTTGCCGACCATATATCCGCCGGATTGGTCCTCGGATGAAGAACACGCCGACTATCTTGGGAAGCAATCTTACGGTCGGCATGTAAATATTTCCTACCCTTCCGTCTATATTAAACTCGGCATGCAAAAAAAAAAAACAACATTGCCGGCTGACATATAAAACCTAATCCTTTATTCATTCAATTTTGGTTACTACATTGATTGAAACATAAAACGTAACCCTTGTCGACGTAAAAACGAATGCACTTAGCATGTGCATCAAGCCTTTGAACCCCTAGGCGACCCTAGTGGACGAGTTATAGTCTCGTGAGGGTTTACATAGAGGTCTACCCACAAAACCTATACAAAAAACTTCTAAAGCCATCAATCTTCGTCCGAGGACGATACACCCTCCATCGTTTCCGGGGCATACTCCGGGATTTTGGACTCCATGAATTGATAGCTTGCATCGAATGCGAATGCTTTCCCCTTTTCCTCCAAGTAGCGCACTTTGGCGACTTTATGCTACAAAAACATTCCACAAACTTACTTTGTTAGTGGTGTTTAGTAGGAAGATCAAACAACATTGATCACGTAAAATAAACCACAAAAAAACTTACAAATTGTTCAATGGACAAGTTAAAGTGGGGAGCGTTGAAAATTTGTTTTTGGATAGCTAAATAAGCAAGTATCGCATTTTCAATGACTATGTGCCTATCGTGCACTTGTTGAACACTTCTTGAGTTAGGATTCCCACACTCTTGGCTAAAAGTGTTGTGAACTCTAGCCCAAAAGGTTATGGAATCCACCCTTACGGAGGACTGCCTTCGAACTCTAGTCTCCGCATACCAAGCTTTGGTGATTGCCAAATCTTCATTAGAATCAAATGAAGTCATTTCTTGTGTGTAGAGAGCTATTGGTTGAGTTAGATGGAGTGTGTGATGATATGAGCTTTGGAGAGTACATGCAAATAGTTGTGTGTTGTTTTGTGGATATAAGTAGTGCATTTATAGGATGGTGCCCAAATTTGGCCGTTATAGTGTCCAAGTACAAGTGAATCAATGCAATTGTACTTGCAAAAATTTGAATTTTGAACCCGCCGGCGGGGTCGTAAATTTGCCACAATGCCGGGGTCTCAAAACGGCCGGAAATGTATGGGTTCATTAGCTTGCCGGCCAAAATACCGTCGGCATTGTTTTGTTTTGTTTCCCTTTCGACCTTACATGATTTTAGGCATCACAAGAATGGTTTTTTTTTTTTCAAGATATGGCCGGCAGGGTCTCTATTTTCGTACCTTACGGCTACAAAACGCCGCTTAGTAGGAATCGTATTACCTTGGCGGCCTTGGTAACTATACAATTTTTTGTTGACAGGGCCGGCAGTCTGACATTTCACAACATTGCCGGCCCTGGGACAGCCGACAGGGTAGCTTCAAAAAAGCATGACGGCTAATGTATTGGCACTTTATATAACTAAACAAACCATTCATTCAACAACTAGAAATCCAACATTTTTTGTCCAAAATACGAAAACATGTCCCATAAACCGTAAAAAAACCTGGTAAAAACATTTGTCCACACCATTAACTTAAACATTTGTCCACCACAACATAAAGAAATGAACTAGAAAAGCATTCATTGGCCACGACCACGACCACGACGACCACGACCCCATTTTTGAACACTACCTTCACCACCACGACCACTGCTGCTACCTTCACCACCAGGACCACTGCTGCTACCTTCACCACCACGAACACTACGAGTCCTCTTTTTATCAGCCTTTATCTTGGCTTGTGCATCCTTAATAGCTTTTTCTTCCGCCTTTACTTCAGCCTGAAGTTGCTTGAACAATAGCTGAGCATCCTCATTGTCAACATTGCAAGCATAGTCAATGTGCTTGATTTGCACAGGTTCTCCTCTGTCTTTCGCGCAACACAACACCCTCACAAAGGTCTTCAACTGATCCTTCTATATTTAATTAAACAACAAACAATTAATATAATGATTCGGTAATGCAATCAATCTTAAAATAGTAAGAGCAACTCTAAAATACTTACAAATATCTTAAGCAATGTTGCTGGGTCTTTCGATTCGATCTTCTTCTTACGAGCCAGTTCTTCAGTAGTCATTGGCCTAATCATAGTAGGACGAGCCCAACCCAAGTACCAAGCCATGTATTTCTCAGTAGCTTCATGACCGGTGGTCACCTCGTCCAAAAGACTCACATCGATGTTACGGCCCGGTCTATCGTCCCAATGTTCTTGAGTTGCCGCTGGATCGTAAGAGACGTTAATAGTTTTTTGGGAGGTTGTGCGGTCATCCGGTTCACGAGAAAGAAACGGCTTTTCTTCATCGAAATGAGGTTCTTCTTGGACGTAACCCAATTGTCGCATTACCCGATGTGGATCGTACATTGAAAATCCTTCAAACACAGTCATCAAGGGTCCATAGTATAATGCAACAAATTCATTTCTCCTTGGGATTAAACCTTGATTTCTATCCTCTCGATATGGATCAAATATCACCTCTTCCGCATTCAATTTGTCGATGGCGTCTCGGAGTTGCATAAGATTTTGCGGCATTTCCTTATCTTGAGTACCCTTAAAACTGTACTTTTGGGCTCTTGGCAAATGAACCGGAACACTTTTATCCACTTTGACGTAAGAGTTGTCTTTGAACAAAGAAGGGAAGTGCTCATATATCCAAACCTATGCAAAAAGAAAAAAAGTTTAGTAAGAACCTTATCTAACGAGAATTTTGCGAATATAAATGTTCTAGACAATAAAATTACCTGGAAGAGACATGTGTTTCCGTTAACTTGCTTAGTGAGTGCCCTAGAACATTTTGTCAACTCATTGTTCAAGAAGGCGACCACCGAGCACTCCCAAGAATACCCACGCATCTCATGTAAGGGATCCAATAGTTACAAGTAAGCGGCATCGACTTGGTTTCCGGAATTGTCGGGAAGATACATTTGCCTGTGGTGTATAGCAAATAAGCGGCCGCGGTAGCATTGATTCGCACCGGGTGCACTATTCCTTCCCTATCAAGGATTTTCCGAGTCTTCCATAATATGTCCCTCAACTTCATTACATTAAACTTCTTGGTTAGTCGACCATCATTCTTGTCAAGAACATCATCCGTCTGAACCTGATTCCAACCAAACAATTTCTTGCTCAATTCGTAAATCTTTCCAAAAAAAATGGCATTATCGAAGCCCTCACTGACTGCTTTTCCATCAACCTCGAGGCCTAGAATTTGTTGAGCATCATCGGGAGTTATTGCCATCTCACCGAATGGGAATAACAGAGTATCAGTCTCTCCGTAGAACCTCTCACAGAATGCAGATACGGTAACTTTATCATGATTAATATTCGAACTCTCCACCGCAGGCCACAACCCGGAGTTCCTCACAATCACTTTCACCTCCTCACATTCCAGGCCAAGATCCCAAGTATGAGTCACTGAACACAAAGCTTGGCACCTCATGAGACGGATGGCATGCTTGTGATCCTAAATACCAAAAAAAAAAACAAAATGAAAAGAAATACAAACACTTGACGCAAATTTAATTAAGATAGTTACACACTTGAATAAATAACAAAGACGGATTAAGATTACTTACGATAGTAATATGGACCGTACATGCCCATGAGTCTTTGTATCCAAAAAGAACATCTCCACCATCTGCTGGGGTCCCTTTTGGAGGCTCACCTTCTTTCAGTGCAACCATCAAGTTTTGGGAGGCATGTGAGAATCACCTAGGTTTAGTGATCACCCTCTTCTTCGTTCTGGTTGAAGTTGAAGCCGAAGCTTCGGTGGCTTGAACAATAGCTAGAGTTTGTTCTCCTTCTCCATCTCCATCTCCATCTCCATCTCCATCTCCATCTCCATCTTCTTCTTCTTGTTCCTCTTCCTCTTCGAAAATTTCATCTTACGATGATATTCTTACCTTTATCTCCATTACCATCATCATCATTATCTCCTCCCAGTCTCGGGCATGTCTTGATCACCATCATCATCATCATTGTTACCTCCTCCAAAAAGTTGGATTGGTTTCATCAACATCATCATCATCACCTCTTCTACCAGATGGAATTGATTGGTCTTCATCTGGAGTCTCGTCTGAATCACTGGGTTCAGATAGTGGTTCTAAGACCTTTGTCGTTCCCGGCACAACATATACCCCTCGATATTTTTAAGACAAGAGTTTATCACCAACACGAGGAGGGTTTGAAGGAGGACTAAGAGCTGCTTTCAGAGCTGATTTCATCAGAGCTACTTTCTTCTTTGCCATATGCAATCTGAACAAGAATAATTCAGAAAAAAAAACATCAAAGGCCGGTAGGGTAGACATATACAACATATCCGGCGGAAAAATGGCCGGAAAGGTCGACCGAAAGATGAGTGCCGGATAAGACAAAGCCAGAAGTGTATCATCAAAATAGCCTTCCGTCTCACAAAAAAATATAGGATTTTTCACTAAACTGGTCGGAAAGGTCCATTTCCCACACATCGCCGGCTGAAAAACAGCCGGAATGGTTTAATATAAATACCATTCCGGACGAAAAAAATCTAGGCATCAGGAAACATTCTAAACAAGTAGCCGGAAGGGTAAACAATAATAAGATGCCGGCTTCAATAAAAAAAAAGACGCCGGAATGGTATACAGATGAATAACCTTCCGGCCCTGCTAGTATCAGTTACAAAAACTATACAGCCGGCAAGTTCTTCAACCTTATACCTTCCCGGCCAAACCCTAACTATGAAATCCCGGAAAGGTCGATAACAAAAAACCTAGCCGGCGTCAGAATCGCCAATTCACAAATTCAAATTTTTCGACATAATTTGACATGCAAACATGAAATCGAAGTACTAGAGTGAGTTTAAACAAGCCCTTACTTTCTTAAGCGCACCATTTCACGTGTTTCAAATGGGTTCAATTACTTCTTCTTCAACCGTTTTTTTCTTCACTTTCTTAGCAACCAAACTTGCAATTCCAGGGTTATATTCATTGGGTTTTCGATTAGTTTATTTCATACGAGTTGCCTTCTTCCGTGGTGGATCCATTGATGAAGATTAATCGGAGTTTTCGAATCGACGATTTTAACGAATTGATCGACGAGTTTTGGTGGTGGTGGGGGTGATGGAGCCGGTAGGGTTGTGGAGGAGAAGAAGAAGAAGAGAAGAAGATGAAATGAAAAGATTAAAACTGATTTAGGGTAATAGATTTTTTTTTTAAAAAAGGTAGTTTTGTAACTTACCCATTAGGACTCCCCCTAAAACCATAAAAAGAGTCCCTTTAAAATTGGGTATACCCCAATCTCGCCAGGATATTTTTATGCTAAAATGAGAAATCGATAAAAAAAAATTAGTTATGTATTTATTTGCAGGAAATGCATGTGGTAGGTATCACTTATTATTCGATGCGTTTAGGGGCGGACCAAAAATTTTGAACAAGTTGTGGACCAATCACATGAACCGTTTATATTTATCTGAATAGATGTATATATGGGGCCGTGAAGAAAACCGTCAAAATAAACACCGTCTCAAAAGGTCTCACAAAAGCAGGACCCCCTGCTGTCTTCCGCGGGGCCCATCGGGACCACACCAAAAAAAGCTATGAGACAAAATTCAAATGCGGTTTTGGTGTGGTCTGCACACACGATCTGTTCAGAATCTCTGGAAATTTATAGGGAATAAGATTTTAAGATTTAAGTAGGGTGTGAAAATTTGATTTGAATGGTTGAATTTCATGAGTCCACAATTGGTCCACCTTAGGCTTTTTTTTTTTCTTTTTCTTTTAATTATTATTAAACGAAAATGCTAGATTGACCGACCGAAATCCCGTAAAAAATCTAGTAAAAAATCCCGTCCCTAATAGATAGCTGGTCCCACTTTGCCCCATTGATGATCCCGATACTAAGCATGTCGATTCCCCTCTCGGGAGCAAAATCGGGAGAACCCGTCGGTAAGTGTATCCCTTCCGATTATTAAAGGACTTCATCCTTCCGTAACTATTACCAAAGGCAAAGGGCTACCACTTACAGAGGGCAACCACATCAGGGGCCGTCACAGAGGATTTGTTTAAAGTCTTTATGACTTCTTTTTTGGCATTTTGCTAAGTTGACCGCTGTAACACAAGTCCACAACTACTTTTTAACTACTTCTACGTTTCATCTCCGCTTTCTAATTTTGTTGGAAGCTTACTTTTGAAATCATCGAATTCATTCAATTCTGCTTGATTCTGGGTGTATATGGATTGGAATTTAAGGTTTCCTCAAGGGTGATGAAAAGGGGGAATTCAGAAAAAATAAAAAAGGTATGCTTTTTTGGTTTAAATTTTGATTCTTAATTTTCTATGGATATTAGCAATGAAATTAGCGTTGATCCATTTTTGATCGGACCATCATCGATATTAAGTCGAACAATTTCTTTTAGAATATTTTTGAGTTCAATTACACAATTAAACCAGAGAATTTACTGTATTTAATTGGAAACAAGCTCCTAATGATGAATGGTGCCACCTCTAATCGCTGCTTTGATGTGCTGAGAGCAGCACTAAGAGGGGAATGGAATTCCATCATAAGATTTTATACCTTGCGCCAAGTATCTAACATTGATATCGAAGATGATAACAACAGCAACGTTCTAGTTAGCAGTGTTTCAGGGGACACCATTCTTCACATATGTGCACTATGCCGCCGAACCGATGTTATGAAACAGCTGTTGAGTATAATGCCGGCAGCAAAAAGGTTATTGTCAGTGCCTAATAGGAAGGGGAATACAGTGTTACATGAGGCAGCCAGGACAGGAATTGTGGAGATGGCTGAGTTAATCTTAAAGAAAGAAAGAAATAGTGGAGGAGATCAAGTGTTGATATCAATTCGCAACTTAAACGGTGAGACACCTATATACTGGGCAGCAATGTATGGACATAGAGATATGCTATTGTTTCTAAATACAACTGCTAGTAGCATAGAAATGATCAGAAGCACATCCACAACTATGGCTGATGACCCTTTAATAACGAGGACTGATGGCTCAACAATTCTTCACGCTGCTGTTCTTGCGGAATCTTATGGTAACAAACTATACCAATATAGGTTATGCTTGGTACCGGGTTTTGCATAATGTCATACTTATAGACAATGTTAAGAATAGTTGAACACTTTTTCTTTTTTCTCTTCGGATTAACAAAGAGAACTCTAATGTGTCCTGGTGTGGTGCTGCGTTTTGATTTGTACCCAGTGAGCATCAGTAGTATCCATGCATACCGGCACCACTGGTAACCAGATTGTCTGTCTATTTACTTTTTACTTTTATATCAGTTCACATATCTGCCCATAAAAACAGATGTGGCGCTGGAGATCCTGGAGATTTATCCAGACCTTGCTTCTTGCAGCGATGGGGATGTATTAGGAAATAGGGCTATTCTTAGCCTAGAATTATAGTTATATTTGGAATACCTTGAGACCCAAGTTGGGTCTTTGTATAAATATCTTGTGTGTTAATGAGAATGACACAGACTTAACCAAAACTTAACATGGCATCACGAGCCTAGTTAAAACCCTAAACCTAAAAATTTTATTTCAAGTTCTGCACGATGGGAGAAGATATAACAGAACCATCAGAACCAAAGGAAAGAATGTAGAATATGATTTGCGTAAGAAGAATCGGTGTACCATCCGGGATCAAGTGATGGTCCAGGTATTATTATTACTCCAATTGTTTTAAAAGGAACCAATTATGATGAGTGGGCTAGAGCCATTAGAAGATCGTTGATAGCCAAGAGAAAGTTTGGCTTTGTTGATGGCACCATTAAAGAACCCGCAGATCCCGATCGGTTGGAAGAATGGATTGCGGTACCAATCAATGCTCGTTTCTGGATTAGCAACACACTAGAATCTTCAATCGATCGACGCTAGGAGATTACGATGATGCAAGTCTTCTCTGGACACACTTAAAGAAAAGATTTTGTGTTGTCGGTGGAACACGAATATGTCAACCGAAAGCTTCTCTCGAGTGATTGCAAACAAGAAAAAACCGAGAGTGTAGCTGTCTATTATGGGAGATTGAACAAAATATGGGATGAGTGGTGACATATATGAAGATACCACATTGCAAGTGTGGTCTTTGCACTGCAATATTGCGACTCGGTGAGTATTTTGCGAGAAGAAGATTTTCTTCATTATTTTTTGATCGGTCTGGATATGCGTGTTCGGTCAAGACGTGAAACGATTGTTGGCAAGAGAACCTCTACCATCTATCGATGCGGCTTATCAAACTATTGTGAATTCTGAACGACTGCGAACAAGTGATGTAGTATTTTCGAAAGAAGTACAAGACAATGTTATGGCATTTAAAGTTGAACCTGATCAGCGAGCAACCACCAATTGTCATATCAGGACTCTCGGCGGCTGGTGCATCTCCTTCATTCACTTCTTCTTGATCTTCAGTTTCTACTTCATTTGATGAAGTTGGTTTCTCTACTTCAGTAGGAGGTTGATTCGACGAAGATTGACCTAAATTTTCCTTAGGTTTCATGGTTTTATAGAATGAGTTTAATCGACGAAGATTTTTTTTGGAATCGACGATTAATTGTTTCAAACGAATAGTGGAAGAAGAATAAGAAGAAGAAGAAAAGAAAAAGAAGAAGAAGAAAGAAAAGAGTGAGTGGAGGGAATAAGTGAACGGTTTTATTTTTTCTTTTAATGATTTTTCAGTTTTTTTTTATTTAATGATTTTTCATTTTTTTTATTAGATTAATTAGTTAATGGAAGGGTAGAAGGGTAATAAGTGAAAATGATTGAGGGTATTTTTTAACTTTTACATAATATGATCTCCCCTATAACATTTAGGTTCCACTTAGTAATTTAAGCCCCCAAAGTCCCATCCCCTTTAAGCCCCAATAATAGGATTCTTTTTCTTTTCTGATTGTGAAGATTTGCTCGTGAAGATTTTTTTATTTTTTTTCTGAAGCATATCTGTTCGTTAAGATAATGGAGGAGGAGTAAATAGAGTAATGAATATTTGGAAGCCGTTGGATTTTAGATTCCCTTTGGGGGTACAATTGTAACTTGGTATTTTTATTTTATTAAATTTATTAAAGTTAGGTCATAAACAGTCAACGTTCGGTCCATCTACCAAACACTAACGTTGGACAAATGTTAGACCAATGCCTAGTGTTGGACAAAACCTAAGTACTAAAATTTAATTATCCCGAAATATTTAGACAGTGTTTCAAGTCTTTTAGAGCATACATCTTCTTCGGGTGCTTCAAAATTTTGGAAAGAATGTTGCAGTTTATTCTCTACTGCATTTGATTTTTGGGCATAAAAGAGGTTAATTTATGGTATGAATTATGAAAAATGGGAGTGGTGAAGGTTTGCTTGCTGATGTTATTCCCGCGCTGAACAATAAGAAAACTTGGACAGTTCAAGTTTTTCTTCTTTATGTGGAGAACTCAGATTGCCTAGATGATGAAGCTACAGTTATGCTGAGATGAGCGACTTGTGAACGAAATTGTAGTGTTTTAGATCATAGGTATTGAGTTCATATTAACGATAAGAATTTTACTGTTAAGTCGACGTATTAATTTTTAAGACCAGAAGGTTTACCCTGTATGTGGTCGAAATAGTTTTGGATTTATGGAGTTCCTAACAAGATTAAAAGTTTTCTTTTGGAGGTTCCTTAAAGGGGCTATTGTGGTGGATAACGCAGTGCAAAGATGCAAATAATGGCAATTGGATTTGTTCACGAATCCGCATAAATAATTATGGATGTGGATCAGGAGGATTTGTCAAGAATTGTTCTTCCACTGGTGTTTTAGTTTGAAGTTCTTTCGCTGGATGGGAAGTTACAGATGTATTGGTGTTGGGTTGGTCATATTGGTTGAATAATGGGAAAATTGGGGATATGCCCCAAAATCCAGTGTAATCTTGGGAATATGTCCTAGGATTCCAATTTAAGGTAATATGCCCCATTACAACGGTTTCTGTCCAACAAAGTTAAGTTGTCAATTTATCGAACATTGACCGGTCAAAATCTCGAAATATGAGATATCACGGATGTAGGAAATGACATGTTTGACCTTCTCTATTTGAACGGCCAGAGATAAAACTCGATTGAATCAGACGAACCAAACGTTAGCTTCTTCTCAATTAGACAAAATAAAAAGTAAAATAAAAAAAACAGAGATCCAAAAAAACCAGAGACAAAATATGAAGCAAGAAATGATGTTGTAGTGACAAATTGGGAAACTCAAAATCAAAGTATTGAAGCTTCTAGTGGAGATGTATGACCCTACGACTGATTCGTTATTGGGAATAATTGATCTTGGTCAGAGATTGGTTAGATCAGGATAATGAAGTTTATTACCATCATGATTGAACGAGATTATCTTGGAAGATTTTGTTAAATCGATGAATGGGTACTTGTTAATAGTGTGGAATTGCATTTTACTAGTTTGATTTCATTGGTTTGAACCTCTAGGGTTTTCAAATGCAATTAGGGTTCGTAAATGAAATTGGGGATTATGAATTGATCTTGATGGTATTGATAGAAGATAATAGTTTTGTTCGATTATTCTTTTGGTGATTCGAATTGATTGATGGAGATATTCAAGCTTCCTTCATCAACTGAACATTATACTCTGAAGTCTGAACTTGTCATAGCAACTCCTAAGGAATTAGACGATGGTGAAGATGGTTCCATGTGGTTTACACATGTGATAAAAGGGTGAATACGTCTTTTTTTCGCATATGTCATCTCACACGTTTGCTTATTTTGACTAGTTAACACAGCTGGATGGAAACTTAAACGGTCGGGGCATATTAACGTAAATTGGAATTCTGGGACATATTCCCAAGATTACACTGGATTTTGGGGCATATCCCCAATTTTCCATTTGAATAATCTATTATGCAACTATGAAAATGGTTGCATAACATGTTATGCATCTACATAAGTTGTTGCATAACTTGTTATGCAATCCAGAAAATGGTTGCATAATACGTTATGCAACAACTTTTTTGTTAGTATCGAAACCAACAAAAAAAAGACTGCATAACTTTCATACACCTACAATAATATCTCGCATAACACGTTATGCGATGCAAAAATTGATGCATAAAGCATTATCCAACCACTTTTTTGTAAGCACTGAAATAAAAAAAAAAGTTGATGCATAATCTTTTATGCATCCAAGGAAATGGATGCATAACATGTTATGCATAAATTAGTAGATATGGTGCATAACATTTTATGCATGTTTTGTTGTGTCTGCACTTTGCATAATGTGTTATGCATCCTTTTTGGTGGCTGCATAACGATTATGTACAAAGTTTTCGAAAATTTTGCCTAAAGAACAATCACCTTCGACTTTTTCGTAAAAAACTTAAATTTGGTATTATTGTCTGTACTCCTTGTGTAGATATGTAGATTTCTTTAAAAGCTTTTCGACGATATAAAATTTGTTAAATCCCAAGACACGGTTTTTTAGATGTGTTATATTCAAGTTTACCTTACAATTCCAAGACACGGTTTTTTGTTCTTAGTATAACCTTATTCTTTTCGAAAAAAAAAATTACCTTACAATTATTCCCCGAAAAATTAGGATGCACAATGAGTTATACAATATCAACATTTTAAATGAAAATCAAATGTCAACAAGAAGTTGCCTCGTTAAAACCCTTTCAAGAAAACCACATGGGACAAAACTTGAACAAGGAAAAAGAGTACAACTTTTGACGTAAATATTGATGCTAACCCAACTATATGAGTTTTACAGAAGACAAGCATCAAAAAAATAACTCTAGTCCATCTTGAATAAGAGTTTAAGCTAGCATAATTCTAACTGCAGATTTAAGGGGAAAAAAATAGAATATATGCAGCTAAAGCATGGATTTTTGTGTTTTTTTGGACTCCTCAAGAGACCTATATATAAAGCTGATATCATGAACTAATTAATCCGGATTTTTAGTTTGGTACCAAACTTCTAAAAACACATACATGATTGTTAAACCTGACATAATCAAGTCAAGTGGCTGCCTGAATATAATTTGAATCCTCCAAAGAATACAAATTTGAATATGTTCTCCAAGAAAATCACTTGTGTGAATGTAATACGAGTCCTTCAAGACTACCACGCAAAATGCATCATATAGGAAGAACGATATATTATTGAATCAATCCTCGGGTTTGAACTTATAACCCTCAATCGCTCTTAAAACGACTTATTTCTCTTAATACGCAATACGACTACACCAACCTTTAATTAATAGGCTTGGCAATTTAAATTTTTAAGTCTTGGATCCAAAATCACGTTAATCAATAAATTAATCCAATCTAATTTGGAATATATGCCAACCAATCACATTGTCGATATTCCTCTGCAGAGGGGTTAGCAACCACAATCTTTATTATTTTAGTAGCTACTATAATATTCGACAAAAAAATTAGCTTACTACGAGCTCACACAATTCCCAAATGTATGCATACTTTGAAAATTTCAAAATTTACTCGGTACCAAGACCATGAGCATTATAATCTCCTCGTTTTCATGTGAGAAGATATTATTATATTTGAGAATGTGATTTTGGTACACTCAATTGGAGCACTACCTGTAGCCTTTTATAGAACGCTACTTATTTACTAAATGTGACTGGATTTCCTCGCAAAGCTTATATAAAAGCAAAATGAGAAAAATTTCACGCCAATTATATAATGACAGCCTTAATCGATTTGAGTGATGGGAGAGAAATTAATATAACTTTTGAGTTAATGAACACCAACCTCCGGTAGTGTATGGTCTCCCCCTGGTTGTGGCGGAAATACTTTCATCTCATATACAAAAATAAGATTTATAAAGTATTTTCCGATTAATTCGAGACATATACTTATTATAAATATATCTTTCGACATAAAAAAAATGTAGTCTTAAGAGACATACATATTTAACATCAACCATGTGTTACGTTTGGAACCAAAATTAATTGGTGTAAAAGCATATAAAATATGCGTACTCCCCAAAAAATATACTCCCCAAAAAATAAAATGAGAATAAAATTATGGACACTTATGTTAGCAAAAGAAATTTATAGAAAGATCAAATAAGTCGCTCAATGACTAATGATATTGGCTAACAAGCCGGGTGCGCACCCTTTGATCTTTTGTGTCCTTTCGTGTTCCAACTACAAGTGGAACAGTCCAAAATTTCGGAGATTATTAGTAGGAAGAAAAATTAAATTTTCCCAATATCCCAAGGATATTACAAATTTTTTTTTCGCTGGTATTTGCAATTGGACCATAATAACGATACTTTATCCCTCTAAAATCAGTAGGGAAAACCGAATCTAGTTGGTTATAGATTTCAATTTAAGAAAATAAAGAAATCATATCATTTGAAGAGAAATATTCACTTAATGATTGACGAACAATTTCCTTTGAAGGAATAAAAATTAGTGGTTTATTATGAGATAAAACCATATTCGTCGATAAAGGTTTCTTATAAACCTATGTTCTGCGTCGTTATTTTAGAATCGACGAAACATATCAAATTGGCTAAGAGAAAAATTAATTTGGGAATGCCAATTTTACTCACATAATTGAGATACCAAACCTATACAAAACGGTTAAACGATGTGCCAAATTCGTTTAACGATAGGGAAAAAGAAAATTGTTTAGTCATCACATATGGAAAATCCATTTTATGGTCACGGATAGTTTCTTGTAAACGAATAGAAACACTTTATAAAAAATCACATGATCTTCCTCCAATGGAAGAAGATACCAAACTTAATTGGCCGGAGGTTTTTCAACCATGCACGTGATTAATTACTTTAAAGGTATGCGATAACACCAATTTTGGTGATTACAATTTCATTAAATGAATAGAAATTGTAAGCCATCTTTCGATGGATTTATTTTCTTATTTCTCAATGAAAAATATAGAAAAGAATGGAAATCAAACATTTCAACGATTACCCATACAATAATATACAATAAAAATAAAATTGATCACATATTATAGCATATAACATGAATGATTAAATTGATTAGATATGGATAAAAAAATACACTTACGCGGACCCTTTTAATCATCCATCAGCTCAGAGTATGGATGGAAATCTTGCCCCTTCATGGACCCTTTTAATCATCCATCAGCTAGGAATATGAATGGATAATCTTGCTCCTTTATACTGTAGCCATCAAGCAATAAGCTATATTAAAATCGGTATAAAATAAAATAAGCAAAGTAATGTGCAACCATAGGTTTAATTAGAAGGGAGTCTATGGACGTGAGCAAGATCGTCCAACTAGATACGTCTTGAACTGTTCAAGAATAGTTGGATAATGATATACAATATACCGTATCGTTGTTACATCTTACGGTTTTAACTACTGTATCATGTCAAACAGATTGATAAGAAAATTGTTCTTAACTACAAAAAGACAAATAAATTGGATATAAACCAAATAAATAAATAAACCTAATAAAAAAAATTAGAGTTTATATTTATAAAAATATAAATACGTTCAATTATTAATTTTTTTTAATTATAAAATAAGATAAACAACTTAATCGATCATACAAAAAAAAATTGCTCAGTGATTAGAGGTACGTGATGATGACGTATTGTAATATAGAAGATAAAGAACAAGGGACACAAAGTAGAGAGGGAGAAGGAGAGAAATTCCTATTCATGTGTGTAGAATTACAATGGGTTAAGCCTCTTTTTTTATATAGATAGAAGATTTGGTTCCCAAGATATGTAAACCCTAATCTTAGACACGAAGGGCATCTTAGTAAATAGATATTTAGTTTATAACAATGCAGACATTTTTCATAATTTCCAATAATTATGGGTGTCACAAAAACAAATAAATATTTTGGGTCTGACAATAAAAAAATAACATTTTTAGGTCTTAGCTTAATACCAATTGGCTTCGGAAGCCCTTGGTTATTTGTGATTTTAAAAAGCAAGCTTTTCATAAGTCAAAATATTGCCGCCTTTGCTCCTCGAGTTCAACAGACCTTAAAGTATTTTTGGCACAAACAAATCGCAAATACTTGATATCCTATAAATGAATGATTTTCTCATTATAGATTTAGATCAAATTAAGTTCTACAAACCATACGAATGGTCAACCATTTTATGTAGATCGAAGTTATTATCAAAAGTCTATCAAAGATTGTGAGGACCTAATTGCCATAAACAAATGGGTAAAACTCATCTTCAAAACAAGTCTGAATTGCCATGGCTCCGTCAATGATCTAACAAAAACACTCCCACAATATCATCAGCAACACCACATATATCCTGAAAATATTCCTGCCTTTGTGCCAATGCACCAGGATAAGCTAGTGGAGGAGTGGCATTGCTGAACAAATATTTGCAATCATCAGCCCATGACGCAGCAGCATGGATTTCATCCTGTGTATGGTAAAGTGCATCATCAGAATCAGAAAACAAATCACTGATTGATTGCTCAAGTGTAGCCTTTGCATTGTCATATTTCGTACTGCATTCTGTGACAACTCTAACTGTATTTGCGTCAGTATAAGTTTTAACAAGCTCGTCGAGTATGTATCTTGATATGTCCGCAGCATTGCTTTTCGCAGCAGTAATCGTAATATTAGCTCGACCTCTTGCACCGGTTTCTTTGCTGGATGGATCGGCGTTTAATATCTGTGTACAGAGATCGATGTATCGCGTTTGTTTGCAAAGATCTAGGATCGATTCAGCATCTCCTAAATGAACGATGAAAACGAGGGAAAGAATAGAGATTAGGTAGACAACGGATAAAGCCATTTTTTTTCTTAAAAATGAATTATATCGAGAAGAATTTGCATATATAGTATGGAAAAGTTGATTGTGGGAATAATCAAATATTCTAAATTGATTACACATTTAATATTATTTGGTACGAGAATATCTCATAATTATTGTTTGGTAAACCAAAATCTTCAAGATATTTCGTAATTGATTATCTTTTAGTAAGATACGGGTCATTTTAAGAGATTTAGTAATTGATTAATCTCATAATTATAATTGAAGAATATCCATCAGTGGCAAAGCACAATATTATTTTTTTGAACTTCTATAGATACTAGAAAAAAATTGATCGGGAAGGATAAGCGTCGACTCGGAGAACATACATGCTAAGGAAACACTGCAGCTACATAGGTCAAAGACTCTGAAGGATCTTTCAGTTACGGTCACCATCACAGATTTCTGCGCACCGAACTATGGACTTCCAGATGAATATGGTGGTTGCTGCAAGAGAGCACTTTGAAATGTCTGAAACCGCTTTTGCTGGAATGGCAGATAAAAGAGCTGATGTGGTGCCAGTTCAGTTTGGAGAACATACATGATAACGATATTCAATCCATATTTCTAAAATTACCGCCTTCTAAATTCAGTTTCCTAATCCATGTCCGACTAGCTAGAACTTCCAGTATTATTCGGTTTCACCATTCAGCTGCCTATAAATATCACCTCCTATACTCGTTTTTTATCATTCAATTATTCTGTCTCTAAACTCTATTATCTCTTTCTCTCTATAGCAATCTTTCTCTCTATAGCAATGGGGGGTTTCCGTCATGGTGATTTAGTCGAAGTAAGCAGTAAAGAAGAAGGATTCTTGGGTTCCTATTTCGAAGCAAGAATAATCAAGCAAACTGAAAAAGACGAGTTCTTAGTTGAATACACGAAACTTTACGAAGAAGATAATGAGAAGTGCTTGCTGAGAGAAGTTGTTCCTCGCAGTGAAATTAGACGCATGCCTCCTAATGTTAAAGCATCGTATTTCAATATCGGTGAACCAGTTGATGTTTTCTGCAAGGATGGGTGGTGGTATGGGATAGTTACGGGTAGAGATCCTATTAGAAGTAAGCGTACTGGGGAAGATCGTTCTATATATTCTGTATACTTTCCTTTGTCAGGGGAAGAAATCGAATACCGCAAGTGGGAATTGAGGGCTCATCTGGAAGTGGAACAAGTTAATGGCAATTGGTTTTGTTCACGAGTCCGCAGAAATAGTATTAGTCATGGATGTGGATCAGGAGGATTTGTCAGGAAAAGTTCTTCAGCTGGTGTTTTAGTTTGAAGCTTTATATTAGTTATACAAATTCTTTTAAAGTTGTAACGTATTTACTGTACTGCAATGTTTATTTGTTGAATAAAAGTTTTTTCAAGTATTTATTTATTAATCGGCAAAAATTTGTTCAAGAAATTTTAATCACGAAAGGTGCTATAATCTATGATACAGGTGCACTGCTGTTATCTTGAGTTTATGCTTTGCGAAACATTGAATCGAACGACAGTTTTCTTCTACAGCTTCCCCAAATTGCGTTTACTTTATCTCTCTTTCAATAGCTAATAAGTTACCAGTAGATACTAATCCTGCAATATAAATTTGCATAGGTTTTTTCATGCCCCCCTTTTTTTGTTGTTGCAAAAATCTGAATGCACTTTTAACATGCCAGGTTTAACTTCTAGGAGTAATTATGATAGTGATGCCTTAGTAGTGCCTACGAAGAATTTCTTGGAACTCTGTCAGTATTGTGCTACAAAAATCCGATTCGCTTGACCACAATATTTTTACGGGCATAGCTGAAGGTGAACAAGATACTGATGTCAGTAATAGCTTGATTACAAAAATGATTTTCCATACATTCTAATCCTGACATTGCAGGATAAGACCCAAAATTTGACAAGTCACAGAGAACCAAATTGCTCATAATGACATTCAAGAAATCCTTGCAAGTATCTAAAAGCCGGTTGCAGGAAGTAATCAAATTACTCAAATTTAGTTCACTTAATCAATAATTCATAGTAGAAAAGTAGATTACATAGAAAACCCAAGATTAAATGAACAATGTCAAAGGACAAAAATTAAAAGAATGGATGGTGAACGGAATCGAAAACGCTCATAACTTTCAAAATTCAAGAAATTGTTGATAAGACAATACAAAACATAAATTACATAGTGAAATTTTCTTCTATAACTACTAAATTTTTGATCTTGTAGCAACTCTGCGTTCATCAACTCTTCTGACATTTCTTTTTGGATTGATTGGGCAAGATGTAAAATCCAAAACCTGATTCTTGAAGAAAGATTTAAACCCGAATTTCACAAACAGCGGTTCACAAAGATAGTTGATTGATGATGATGATGATTCATTGATCTCAGGTTTTTCTCTTGATGAATACAAAAAGGAAGTCAATTTTGCATATCAGTTCGCTCTCCTTGATCATCATATTTCTCTGCAAGAATGCATTCTTCAATATCTTCAAAATCATAATCTTCTAATATAACGCGTATATCTTCTGCTAACTGTTCATCTTCATTGGTCATCGTTTCTTCTTGAAACCCTTTTTCCCAATTCAATGATCGTTCTTTCCGTTCTTTCCATTCAGATTTACTGTGAGAATCACCAGCAGGATATTTTGCGTACAGTTTATGTTGTTTTTGCTGCAGTAGTTGTTGTTTTTGAAGCTGCTTCTGCAATTCTTGTTGAAGAAACCAATCTTCTTGAAGTTTCTTTAGTTGCAATTGCAGAAAGTAATCTTCCTGAAATCGCTTTTGTTGAATAAGTAATTTTGTCGCTGTAATTCTTGTTGCTGTTGCTGGAAATTGTATTCGAGTAATTGTTGTTATAGGATGTGGATTTTCAGTTCTTGTAGGTTTTGTTGTACATTATTTTATTTAACGACATTGTATCAATCACAGGAAACCAACACATTGTTTTATTAGAGAAGATAAAGTTTTCTTACAGACACAGCACATTAAATGTGAGTATTTAAAGACAGACTAACGTACACCTGACCGACAATACAATTGGGACAGCTTGCACACGTGAGAGGGAATTACAGTTAAATCATCCTTATCCAACACCGCGCCATCTTAACCTGCACTGCTACATCTCTTATCATGCACCACTACATGTGTGTCATTATTCCCCCTCAAGCTCAAGGGCAGTGAGCTGACATTAAGCATGGAACGCAAATGAGTGAAACGTGGAGCATGAAGACCCTTTGTGAAAATATCCGCAATCTGATCAATTGTGCAAACATAAAATACATCCAGAGCTTTTGATTGGACTAGATCTCTAATGAAAAGGTAATCCAGCTGAACATATTTCATTCTTGAGCGGAGCACATGATTAGATGCTAAGGAGAGAGAACTAAGATTATAGAAGAAGATGAAGATCTCTGAGTATAAAACAGATACAAACAATTTCAGCAGCACTATGAGCTAGTGTGCGATACTCAGCTTCAGTGCTGGAGCGGGCCACAGTTGTCTGTTTCTTAGATGGCCATGAAATGATGTTAGGGCCAAGAAAAATACAGTAGCCTCTAGTTGATCTTCTGTCATCAACACAACCAGCCCAAGTTGCATCTGAAAAACCCAACAAAAATGAACTACCTTTGGTAAAGTGGATGCCATAGCCAAGAGTGCCTTTGACATAGCGTAAAATTATTTTGGCAGCCACCAGATGCACAGTTCTAAGATGCTGCATATGTTGGCAGACTAAGTTCACTGCAAAGGCAATTTCAGGCCTTGTCCATGACAGATAATGAAGTGCACCTACCAAGGACCTGTATTCAGTTAGATTATAAACCATCATCCTTTAACAATTTCTCTAAAGCAGCAATTGGATTCTTACAAGACTTAGAACCCTCCATATGAAATTTATTGAGAAGATCCATTGCATACTTAGTTTGAGATAAAAATAGAGAATCAACATTCCTATGAACTTCAAGTCCCAAAAAATAATGCAGAGGACCCAAATCATTAATTGGAAACTGCAACTGCAACTGTGCAATGACATGAAGAATAAAATATGATGAAGAACCAATAAGCAGGATATCATCCACATAAACAAGTGCAACTGTAATTTGAGTGCCATCCTTGTGAACAAATAATAAAGAATCTGCAACAGAGTGTACAAACCCCAAAGAGAGCAAGACATTACTGAGCTTCTCAAACCATGCCCTAGGTGCCTGTTTGAGTCCATAAATGGCTTTATGTAGGAGACACACATGATTAGGCTTATTAGGATCAATAAAGCCAGGTGACTGAGCCATATAGACAATTTCCTTCAGATCCCCATGGAGAAATGCATTACTTACATCAAGCTGATGAATTTTCCAATTGAACTGCACTTCCATAGACAAAATGATTCCGATAGTGGTTGGCTTAGATACAGGACTGAATGTATCTTCAAAGTCAATTCTTGGTTGTTGATGATAGCCTTTTGCAACAAGTCTTGCCTTATGTCTGTCAATGCTGCCATCAGGATTATACTTTATCCTAAACACCCACTTGCAACCAATAACATTTTGATCATTTGCAGGTGGAACTAAAGACCAAGTGCCAACATTTTGAAGAACAGTTTACTCATTCACAGAAGCAACTCTCCAAACAACAATTTTGTTAGCAGCAGTAATACAAGTAGGAATTGAAGATAAGAATGCAACTGGCAATGGATGTTTAGTAGCAAAGTAACATTTAGGCTTGTATATTCCTCTTTTTCCCCTAGTAGTCATGCTATGATCATTCATAGTATAAGGAGGAGCTAGAGAAATACTAGGAGAAGAAACAATAGGTTAAACATTGGAGATTGGAGCAAGATTCTCACTAGAAGACTCAATAGGCAAAACAGCTGGAATGGAAGTTGAAGGCAATGTAGCACTCCCACACACTAATGAAGTGTAAGAAAATGAAGATTCATTGACAAACATGTCTAGAGATGTAAATGGTGCCTGAGATAGGATCAAGACATCTATAGCCTTTGTGGGTTATACTATAACCAAGAAAAATGCAGTGTTTACTTCTAGGTTGAAGTTTATTGGTGGTATAAGGCTTGAGTCATGGAAAGCAAGCACAACCAAATGATTTAAGAAAGTTATAGTCAGGTTGTTTGTGAAAGAGGGCTTCAAAAGTTGATTGAAAATAAATTGCTCTAGTTGGCAGTCTGTTGATTAGATAATTAGCAATCTAAAGAGCTTCTACCCAAAAAGAATTTGGCAAACCAGCTTGACATAGAAGAGTTCTAGTAATTCCTATAAGATGTTTATGCTTTAGTTCAACAACACCATTCTGTTCTGGTGTGTGTGGACAAGATAATTCAAGACTGATACCTTTGGATTCACAAAAATGAATAATAAAATTATTGAGAAATTCACCACCATTATCAGTTCTTATAGTGATAACAGAGTGAGATAACAATTTTTCAATCCTAGTGACAAATGAGATGAAAGCATGTTTAAAATTTGCTTTGGTATTCATAGGTAAAAGCCAACAATATTTTGTAAATCCATCCATAACATTTGCATAATACAAAACACAAGATGTAGAAGCTACATGACAAGGACCCCAGAGGTCTATATGCAATAGTTCTAAAGGTTTAGTAGCTTAAGAGCTAGATAATTGGAAATGTAGTTTCTAACATCTGCATAATTTGCATATTCATTACAAAATAAGGGTTTATTTGAAACATTAGACAATTTTAGTTTATTACACAATTTTTGTAGTTTCCGAAATGAAGGATGTCCAAATCTTCTATGAAGTAGAGCTGGATCATGAAGTGTGGAGGAGAGAGCATGATGTTTGGAGCTGAATGAAATGGGATAAAGTCCATTTTTATGTGTACCTTGGAAAAGAAGCTTCCCAGAGTTGTGGTCCTTCACACAAAATCCATGTGAATCAAGAGTTAATGAGCAATTGTTATCTGATGTAAATTTATGTATGGATAAAAGATTATGTGAGGACCGAGGGACAATAAGAACATCATTTAGTGTGAATGAATGATCATTAGCAATTATACTAGAGTTAGCTTTGTGAGTAATACGCATACCTTCACTACTAGAAGTTTGTATGAGTTCTGAGCCATCATATGGGGTAACCTCTTGAAAGTCATCCTTGTTAGAAGCAACATGATTTTTTGCACCACTGTCTGCAATCCACTCTTCTGAAGAATCAAAAATATTAGATACTACTAACATTGTACTCAGATTTGTTAGTGGACTTCTGCCTTGATAGGAGAAATTGAGTCTTTGATCATAGTTAGGAGCCAAATGCTCTTTAGAAAGACAAATTTGACATGGTGGTGGCTTAGCAGCAGTTTGATATCCTCTGCCTGAAGGATTTCTATTGAATATTGCTGGATTAGGAAATCTTCCACCATATGAATTAGAGTAGCCTCTTCCTCTATAATTGCCTCTAGTGTTATGATTATAACCTCCTCTAAAGGATCCTCTATTAGCAAGAAAAGCCTTGGCTTCAGCAGTTTCTTTCTGAGATTTGAGTCTATCACTAACCACTGCTTCTTCACTTAACAAATTATTATGTAATTCAATGCTTGAGATAGGAGGATTTCTCTCATAGATGTTACAAATGGAATGTAATCTGAGTTAAGTTCTTTTAGTGTGATAACTACAAGTTCCTTATCTGATATGATTTCACCTGCTGCTGCTAATTGATCTGATAATGATTTCATTCCATTTATAAGAGATGGAATAAATCGATCACCTTGAGTTATAGAAAGCAATTTTGTTCTAAGCTGAATAGAATGAGTTGATGAAACTCTTGCAAATCGATCTTCAATGCTAGTCCATAGTTGATGAGAGGAAGTAGATCTGGAGAAGTAGGCGATGACAGAGTCTGAGATTGTTGAATTAATCCACATTATTATTGTTGAATCTTCATCCATCCAGTCGGTGTAAAGTGGATTCTCAATGCCATTCTGTTGATTCCTAAGATTTGTAAATTGACGTGGACATTCATGAGATCCATCAAGAAATCTCATGAGTTTGTATTTAACAATGATAGGATTCATTAGGTTACGCCAGGTGATGAAGTTATCATCCTTCAATTTGAGATGAACAAAGTTTGTTAATTGATTTAGTGGAATTGCATAAAACGAATTGGAAGTTGCATTTTCCATTACAACTGATGATGAAAACCGAAACCAGAATCAAAGAAGAAAGTAGAGATTAGTAGATCCTGATAAAAGAAAATCAAGAAAGTAAAGAAACAATCAGTAGATCTTGAAATCTTGAATGGAAAACAAGATTGAAACTTCGTGAATCTTCTTATATTGATACAGTAAAGAAAACTAAAGCTAAATTGATTGGCGAATCAAGAAATTGAAGTAACAGGATCGAAAATGGTGAGGAGAAAACCCTATCCTACCCCCGTCCGATACCATAACGACATTGTATCAATCGCGGGGAAACCAACACATTGTTTCATTAGAGAAGATAAAGTTTTTTTACAGACACAACACATTAAATGTGAGTATTTAAAGACAGACTAACGTACACCCGACCGACAATACAATTGGGACAACTTGCACACGTAAGAGGGAATTACAGTTAAATCATCCTTATCCAGCACCACATTATTACCGTAACCTACACCACGCCATCTTAACCTGCACTGCTACATCTCTTATCATGCACCACTACATGTGTGTCATTAGTATTGGTTTGTTAATGATGATGATCGTCTTACAGATTCATTTATGCATGAGATGCACAAACAAGTAGCACCATGTTGGCTTCTGCTACTGCGTCTAGTTGTGGCGATGTTGCTGTACTTCATGGCTGACATTAAAGAAATTGTGAAACTTTCAAGAAGAAATAAAATAGATAAGAGGAATGTGTTGAGAGGAATGAAAGGGGGGAGTATTTATAGGAATTTCCAGATTTTGGAGTACTGAAGGGTTTTATCCGGATGGACTCGAAGTCGAATTAGAAGGTCGGTTTAGAATTAGAATTGGGTCCGTCTGACAAGGTGTTTTGTTTTATGAGTCCGGCTCACTTAGGAAATCTGAAGCTCATCCGTCTGACCTGTTCAGCAGCATCCGGTTTTATACTTTGACCCAAAAGAACATCTTAATAGCATAAAACGAAAAAAAAATATGGAAAAAAAAAATAAACATAAGTTAAAAACAAAAGAAAAGAAAAAGAAAGGGCATAATACATGGTTTCACTTTATTGTGTAAGCCCAAGAAAGCCCGGCTAGTTTGAGGCCTATTAGAATTACTCGAGGCCTATAATTAGAAGAAAAAAGGTGTCAGTACAAAGTAATTCCAAAAATCTCTTAACCAACTAATTTCCTTCGTTCCTAATTTATTATGAACCTGATTAACGTTTTAGATGTTAATTGGCCGTGTTAGATGCATTATCAACTAATTTTAATCTATCAATAAAACATCAAACAAATGAAAACTTTTGATTTTTTTTCCCCTGAAACACCAACAAGACCAATGTGTGTTAATGCACTCGTGGACCAATTCATTGACGAAATAAAAAGCCAGTTATTTTATTTGGTTTTTTATTGGTATTATATACCAATTTTTGTATTTTCATAATAATAAAATTTTGTTCATTTCAAATCCATATAACTCACTTTGATATGCATCATGGATGCATTTAACACGTTCGACTAGCATTTGAACCCCTAAGCGACCCTAGTGGCAACTTATAGTCTCGTGAGGGTCTATATAGAGATCTACTCACAAAATCTACAAAACAACTTCTATAACTATCAATCTTCGTCGGAGGAATCTTCCTCTTCTTCAACAAAACCCGTTATCAAGTCGGGGAATATTTCCTAATTTTGGATATCATGAGATGATAACTTTCACCAAATGTGAATGCTTCTTCATTTTCCTGCAAGAAGTGCATTTTCACGGCTTCCTCCTACGAAAATACAAACATCAACTTACTTTGTTAGTGTTGTTTTTCCCCGGCGAATATGAATGTTGATCACCCTTTCTTTCACAGCGAGATGGCAGTTACGTTATGGAATTATTTCGGTTTGTATTTTGCAATTACAAGGATTGATAATTCTTGTCATCTGTTAATGAAATGCTTCAAGGATTTTCAAAGAAACTTACAACTTGGTACGTTGTTTGTGGTCACACCTTTAGTCATTTTTCGGGGTTTTGTGGCTGGAAAGAAACAGACGCAGCTGTGAGGGTGTTCGGTCCTCTTCGAGATATTTAATATCCTTAATGAGCAGTATGATTGGGGAGATTAATGTCTTCCTTAAACTAAAAGTATCTAGCCAGAAAAAGTTCAAGAATTTTTTTGTTTGCTCCATATTCCGAGAGCACGATTTGTTGTTAATTTCTTTGCATGTTTCAGAATACAAGGTGAAACGTAAAGGAGTTAAAATTTCGAGGCGGAGATGTCCTCCTTCGGGTTTTTATATTCTAAACACCGACAGTTCAAGTTTATTGTCCTCCTTGTTTCCTTAATACCTTAGCTTGTAAAGCAGAGACCACGTCATCGAAAACCAACATATTGTCTTCTTAGGTTTTTGCACTCAACAAATAGTCGACGAAAGAATCATACAACATAGGTAAAGAACATAATAATATCATAAATTTATCCGTATCACAGATAGTGACACTGGTATTGGACAAATCAGAACAGATCTTGTTAAACTCGTTAATATGATCAACCATAGACTTACCAGAAGACATCCTAAAGGAATGGAGTCTACGGTTCAAGTAAAGTTCCGAAGTCAAATCCTTTTGCAAGTAAAGCTTCTCTAACTTATCCCACAACACCTTTGCAGAGATTTCACTTCAAAAGTTATGAGCGATATCCCTTGAAAAACATAAACGGATAGCTGAACATGCATGCATATCATGGTCAGCCCACCTCTCATCAGTTCAATCCTTTCGAAACGCAGCTGGCTTCTCCTTTATTGCTTTGATTTGTTTCATACTAACAAGAATATCTTTTACATCAGTTTTCCATGATGTGAAATTATTCTTCCCATTGAACTTGATAATATCAAATCCAAGCACCTTGGAAAATTCACTTGATTTAGAACCATACATCTTCACATCTAACTATGATTCTCTTCTTGCTCACTATACCACTTGTTACGATTAAGACCTTAGAATTAACCTCTCTACAAGACACTAGTTCTTTGGATCACGTAAAACTAAAGAAAACAGAAAACAAGATGACGAGAGATAAACAAATACACAAGATTTAACGTGGTTTGGCAATATTCCTAAGTCCAAAACAACTATGATCAACTCTTATTATAGAACAACTGATTAGAGAATTACAACTTAACGATTGATGAATCAATCCTCAACCTATGACTACCGAGATGTTTTTCACAAACACCAAAATAATTCTCTTTAAGCAAAACGTTTTAAACCCTAAAATTATATGATTGTGAGAACTTTTTTCTAAATTATGTTGTTTTAGTTTCCTTAAGACTCGTACGCCTATTTATACAGGTTACAAGCTTGGCTTCTATACATATGAGTTATACTTCTAGGAAACCCCAATCAAAGCTAAGTAAGGAAACATTTAGTTTATCTAAAAAAGGAAACCTACCAAAATAAAGAAATACCTAGAGGATTCTAGATTATTCTAGAACCTTCTTAAAACATCGACAACTTATAACAATCTTTGCCCGACTAGTATATGTTTCATACCATTTTTTGATAAGTTTTGTAGATTTTATTTTTCAGGGTATATCATTTTGGATATTATATAAAAGGGGTAAAAGCAACAAAGAGACATGTTCCTTCGACCGATGGACTACTGTACAAGTTAAAAAAAAATATGAGCAAGCTTAAGTTTTTTTTTTTTTATTGTCGGTTGGAATGTTAGTCGCTCAAAACTTGGCAATTGTCGTCTCTTCTAGATGATTTGCATAAGTAGTTGATGTAGTTTCTTCAACAAATAGTTAATATTCAGATACATTACCATAAGTGTACAAAACTTCATCTGTGGTAATACCTTATGTGGATCAAAATGACATCCAAATTCAAAAGGGCTTGTTATGTTGATTTGATCTAACAAAGTGATCTAGTTAATGGTGGCATCCACCAAATAACCAAAATGGATACAAGTCCCCCTGGATGACCCCCATGCTGAACTAAATAGCCTCACTAAAGCCTTTACAGTAAAACCCAATGGGGGAAAATTTTGAATAAGGAAAAAGAGAACAAATATCAACAATGTGAATGAAAATTAAACGTCAACTAGATGTTGCCTCGTTAAAACTTTGTCAGGAAAACCACGTGGGACAAAACCTGAACTGAAGGTAAGACATTAATATGGATGCTAATTAACTCAACTATATGAGTATTATAAAAACAAGCACCAAATCATAACTATAGTCTATATCATACACAAGTTTTAAGCAAGCACAATATTTTAACTGCAGATTGATTTAATACAAATGATATTTATGCTGCTAAAGCGTGGATTATTTTGTGTTTTTAAAGACTCCTCAAGAGACATATAATGTTCATATCATTAACTAATTAATCCATATTTTTGATTTTGTACCAACTTTCTAAAAATACAAAAAGGATTGTTAAAACCTAACACAATCGAGTCAGGTGGCTGTCTGAATATAATTTGAATCCTACAAAGATTACAACTTTGAAAATGTTCCCAATCATATTTCTTGTGTGAATGCGGAAAAAAACGGTGGTATAACAACCACACCCAATATTTTGTTCGGCAATCTGAATGGACAAACTCCAATATACTTTCAAGAGAATAAACTAGACAGTCATACTCAATCTTTATAAAAGTATATCAAAGAGTTTATATCTCTGTTTCACAATGTAATCATAAAATCAAACAAATAGAGTCCGTGAGCCTGATTATTATGTTAAACAACTTGAACGGTACCAAAAACCAATGTTCAAGTGTCAATCAATTTATATCAACAACCAAAGGTTGGATTATCTAATTGATTGAACTATGCACAACCTGTGATATTTCTGTTATATAAAAAAATATAATGCGGAAAAGAAATAAAATAGACACCATAAAAAATTTTAACGAGAAAACTACAAATGCAGAAAAACCCCAGGACCTAGTTCAACTTTGAACACCACACTGTATTAAGCCGCTACAGACACTAGCCTACTACCAATGAACTTTAGACTGTAATGTAGTTGATCCCTAATCAATCTCACACTGATCAAAGTACAGTTGCGCTCCTTACATCTCTGAACCCCAGCAGGATTCTACGCACTTGATTCCCTTAGATGATGTCACCCACAACTAAGAGTTGCTACGAAACAAAGTTGAAGGCTTGATAAACAAATCTGTCTCACATAGAAAAGTCTATTGGAATAGATAAATCTGTCTCCCATAGAAATAACTATGAGTTTTGTTCCGTCTTATGATAAATCAAGGTGCAGATGAACCAATTGATAAACCGGACTTATATTCCCGAAGAACAACCAAGTATTATCAATAGCCTCATAATAATCTTAATCTTATGGAAGCGAAACAAGATATTGTGGGATGACAAACGATTAGACGAAGATGTTTGTGACTTCTTTTAATCTTACCTATCGAAGATAAATCTCAAGCAAATATTTGCAAAGATAATACTCAATCATGATAGTAGAAGTAAGATCAGAACACACAACTACATAGAAAATAGTTGGGACTGGTTTCACAATCCCAATGAAGTCTTTAAGTTGTTAACCTACAGGGTTTTGGAGAAAACCTAAGGTTAAAGAAGAATCGACTCTAGTTGCGACTAGTATCACACAGAAGGTGTGGGGATTAGGTTTCCCAGTTTCTAGAGTTCTCCTTTATATAGTTTTCAAATCAAGGTTCGCAATATAAGTTACCTTGGTAGCAAAGCATTCAGTATTCACCGTTAGATGAAAATTAGATTCAAGCTAATATCTTTCAACCGTTAGATTGAACTTAGCTTGTTACACAAAAATGAAATGCACCTTCATTTAGGTTTGAGTAACCGTACCTAAACGTGTACATCATGTTGGCTCAACAATAGTTAACCGAAGTTAGCCATATGAACACTCTCATATCAACCTTATTCATCTTAACCACAACTAGTTCAAATGACACAAATAAAACTAGTTATAGAGTTGTTCAATTGCTGTATTCTCATAGAAGTATACAAGAACACAATTGAAGCAAAATCAGTTTGATTCACTCGAATCAATTCATGAATATTATAGCCACGGTTTGCAAAGATTGCATTCCTTATTACATAAATGTATTAGTTCATGTCACAACCGGTTCTAGAACTTTAACCGCTCAAGTATGCAATCGGATACGCATACTTAAGTAGCCGAACTAAGTTTCGGTTCGCCAGTATGTGAACGGGCACACATACCTCCATACTCAGCAGATATTCCCGTACCTAAACCTTACTCCAGTACGCGTACCAGTATGTGTACTTAGGCTTCCGTACTTTCACAAACCAACTGGTACGCATACGGGTATGCATACTATGTCTTCCGGAGATGGATCATATATATGTAATACTGAATACTGTATAGCACAACGAATTTTGTCTCAATATAGGATATAGAGTAGAAATAGACTTTCCAAGTGATAGATGAGTTTCAGTCTCCACATACCTTTTGTTCATGAAGTTCCACAAGCTCTCTTTAGTAGTTCTTCGTCTTCAAATGATTAATGTCGTGAAGTCTAATGCTCAACTACACAATCTATCCTAGTCTGAGACATTGATATAAGTAGACTAGAAATCAAGACTTATAGTTTTGAACACTAATGTAGTTGCAGGAAATCCTACACTACACCCCTCACAATAATCCACACAACTAAGACATTTGAAGATGAATAACAATGATTTTATTGATTAATTCCTTGAATGTTTACAAGATAAGATAGAAAAGAGCTAAAGAAATTACAATCACCAAAAACTTTCTCTCTCCTAATGACTTGTTTAACACTCCGAAAAGGATCTCCCCCTTTAACAGGTTTATTCAACTCTTTATATAGGGTAGTACACAAGGGATGACAAATAAAAGTTTGTCCTTTATTTTTCGGGAATGACTTGCGAAATATCGCAAGTGTACAAGTATTCATTCTCGCAGCTCTACTAAACTTCGCTAAGTCTTTACACCTTTCTCGTGTTTTGGCTGTCGTCATTCATTGCGTCATTTATGTTATTCTTCTGCGACGCCCTCGCAATGTCGTTATTTATTGATCTCGCGAAGTATAGATGTCGCGATATTCTGATCCTACATCTTGCCTCTTCTCATGTCTTCTCTACGAAGGAGAGAATGTCATGAGAACCAATATTTTGAAATGCCGCAACTGTTCGTCTTTATCTATTACAATCCCGTACTTTTACACGGAATTTATTACACATGTTTCTTCTTCCACTCTTTTCTTGACACGTCTCTTTCAACCGTTTTTTCTTGACCATTCACGTCCCATCTCGCATTAAATGCATTTGTTTTCTCGAGAATTCTTCTCTCTATATATAGTTTTCTCACCCTCTTCTTCTTCTCTTTTACTTTCCTCTCGCAACTTTTCTTCAACTCTCTTCCTCCGCAATTTGCGTTTTCGCATCAGTAAATATTCCTTTTCTTCTTTCTCTTGATCTTCAATTCTTTAATCATTCCCATACTCTAAGAATGGCTCCTCCGGTCGTAAATATGAAACCCTTTTAGATGAAACTCAAACGAAATTACAAGAGAAGGGTTTCACCTTATCTACTATTCCCAATCAAGAATCTTCATCTATTCTTTCGCAAAGTTGTTTATCGATCATCGGTGTGATGACGAGGAAAATCATAATCTCGCTTAGGTCAAATCCTCGCAGGTCTTCCCATTCCCCTGTACGATCCCGAACTGCCCTTGTTCTATGAAATCCTTTGCTCATGAGAAGTTCTCGCGAGCTATTTATCAATTAAGTGGTGATTGCATCCTCCTAATGCTTGAATTTGCCAATCGTGGCGCTGGTAAGGGATCTCTATATCCTGATAACGTTAAAGATCCTAACTTCGCAAGTTTAGAGATAGTCGCTGCAAAATACACTCGTAGAAAACTTCTTTGAAAATTATGAAGTAATAAACATGAACAATGATAAATCTCATTTGGGGTGCCCGATTGAAAAGAAAAGAGAACGTTTCCACGATAAGATACTCATGCTAGATATTGACCGGCATTGGCAAGAACAACGTTCCTCGATACTCTAAAGATGAGAGGTGGTCTGTTTTTCCACTATTTTTGAGCGGACCTTACGTTTCTGGTTCTAATATACTCCCTGCGAATCTCGCAAATTACCAGCCTTGGGTATTTAATTGGCCCGAAAAGTCAAAGAGGTATACCTCCTAACTTTTACTTATTTTACAATCTTCACTCCCTCTTATATCTAATCTTGCGAATTTTTCAGATCACCAAATTAAGAAAGAGCTACAGAAGAAATCCAAAAGCGAGTACTCTGGCAATACTTCGTTCAATCACGGATGAAGTAAGAAATATTTTTCCTTATTATTTTTAACAATATTGTTGCCTCTGTTTCTTATCTTCATTCGTGTGCGAAGGTTGGCGTTGAAGAAATTGACATTTCTCAAGCTGCGAAGGCTAAAGGCAAGAATAAAATCACTTTTCGCAAGGATAAATCTTCTCGCTCCATCTTCTAAAAACGGAAAATCCATCCTCTTCTCATTCTAATTCCCAATCCAAATAAAAATTCCGATAAAGATGAAAATGAGGTTGATATTTCTCCAGCGAAGGAGAATCATTCGGTCGAGTCTGCTATGGCGCAATTGTCTAGTGTTTTCTCTGATTCTATGCAAGGATTGAGAGATGATCGTTTTTCTGCTACTTGCGAAGCTCTCGCAAATATCTGCGATGCCCCACTGCTAGTGGATAATGATTATTTTCGTGGAGTTTCCCGGACAATGGCTCCCAGTTTCTTAAATGCACTTAGTTCCTTGGTATGTTCATATTTCTTTATTTGTTTGTGATTTCGATTATAAACCTTATCTTAACAACTCCTTTATTTTCCTTTATAGTCTAGGAGAGCTTCCTTTGTCGTTGCCTCAGATCTTGAGAAGAGGCGCAACAATCTTGAAAAGAAAAATCTCCAACTTAAGGAGAAGAACAGAGAACTAGAAATTGAAGTTGTGACATCTCGCAAGAAGGATGAAAGTGAGACTGCCGCTCTTCGCGAAAAAATTCAACAAAATGGAAGTTGAGTCTTCTACCTTAAGAACAAAATATCTACTCTTCAAAGTGCTAATCAACAGCTTTATGGTATAATACCCTTCTCTTTTCTTCGTTTCTACTTTGTCATTTATTTTTCTTTACCTGACTTATCATTTTCGCAGACATTTATAATCTTTCTGAAGAAGCCATCCTTCTCCATTCATTCCCTGAACCTATGGATGATGATGCTCTTCTCGCTCATCTCAATGAATCTTTAAGTAGTTCTTCAAACAAGATTAATTATCTCTCATTAAATGAACTTCGAACCAAATTTCATCTCTTAGAAATTGAGCATAAATCTAGTTTAGGTTTAGCCAACCGATTTAAACGTTTATATCTTAGCTCCCACAAGAATAATAATATTCTAAGGAAGAAAATTAGCAGCCACATAGATGATAAGGATCGCATTGCTAATCAAGGTGCACAAGCATTAGCGAAATTCCAAAAGACTCTTCTTGAAGTCCAAATTGAACGAGATGAATCTCTTCGCCAAAACGCCATACTTAATGAGCGAGAAAATCAAATTCGTTCACTCCTTGTCATAAATAGTGATGATGAATTCGCTTGGGCTGCGAAAGTTCTAGATAATGCCAGAAATAACTTAGGTGTTAATGTCAGTCTTCATGCTGATCATACTGCATTGGTTAAAGATATGATTTCTGACAGAGAAGGTTGTTAACTGTTCTTCTTTATTTTACCACTTCTTTTTTATGAAACTGCTATTAAGTTACTGACTCATTATCATACGTTCACAGAAGCTGAGAAGGGATATCAAACAAGGATTGAAGAACTTGAATCTGAAAAAGAACAACTTGCCAAGAACCTCTCTCTTCGCAACGACAAGTATTCCATGTTGAAGAAACAATTACAAGCTAATGTAGCGAATTTTAATAATAATGTTGTTCGTTTTCGCAATAAAACTATTAAGACAGTTTGCGATGACCACAATATTCCTCATTCTTCTTACCCTTGTCTTCTTGATGAAATTCCTGAAGATATACCTTCCTTTGATGTTTCTGATAGTGAAGCTAGCGAAGAGGATGAATCTGATAAAGAATCCGATGACAAAGAAGAATGAACTGAGAGATAGCTCCATTTCCCTTTTTCTGATATATGTACATTTATCCTTTTAACCTTCCATCTTTGTAATTTCTCACTGTAAATCTATCATATGGAAATAAATAACAAATTCTTACTGTAATCATTCCCATACTTGCCTCTGTTACTTATTTTCATATGAGAGATTATATCGATAATCTTTAAAATATAACCGTAATCGCAAGATTATTTGCTTACTCGATTTCTTGTGTTGTCTTATCTTCACTTATGTTAAAGTTCATCATTGCGACAAAATCGCAGGACGTCTATACATTTTCATGTAAGGACCCATTGATCTTGCCTTAACATTGTTTTGTGTGGTCTTATTTTGCCTTCCTAGTTAAAGGTCTTATTTTGCCAACCCTCATTTTGCGTCAATATGACATGTCTAAATATTCTTGCGAACATAAAGTCCCATGACATTGCCGTCTTGCGACAAAATCGCAGGACGTCGTTACACTTTCATGTAACGACCCATTGATCTTGTCTTATCATTTCTTTAGTATTATTGCCTCTGCAGGATATTTTTGTTGCGACAATATGACAGGCCTAAATGTTCTTGCGAACTTAAAGCCCCATGACATTGCCGTCTTGCGACAAAATCACAGGACGTCTTTACACTTGCATGTAAAGACCCACTGATCTCATCTTGCCCTCGCGTTAGTATTATTGCCTCTTCAGGATCATTGCACAAATATGACAAGCCTAAATTTTCTTGCGAAAATAGAGCCTCATGACATTTGCGTCTTTTGACACTTATCAGCTCCCTAATGGAGGGTGCCGCCCTTATCATCTCCCTGGTTGCCCCTTCAAGGAGGCGTACATCGGCCATACAAGACTAGCTCCTCCCATCCAGTCATAACAACAACCATTTGTTTTCACAGCCTCTTATCCCTTATACCTATAGGGTTTATGGTTACGAGACTACACCCTAAGTGGAGTTTTCTTCGGGCCGAGTGCAGCATGTGCCAAGACTTGCCAAGAATGGCCGAGACACTTCAAATGCCCCAGGCACTCTTGGCTCAACCGTGTACCTCGGCGCCTTGGTCATACACTGACTCCTTGGAAGAGACCCTCGGTCGTCCAACCAGGTATAACCTTATTATATAGCCGGAAATCCAAGGTATCTCCCCGGATAGGCTTTCATGGGCCCCAAATTTTCATGACTCAGTTCCAGGCGGTGTAACCTTTTCCTTGAGCCATGTCAAGAGATACCCCTTATATGACGCACTTTAGGTCTTACATTTGCCTCTTGCAAAATATCATTCGCGAACTAGGGTGTACGCCATAAAGGTTCGTCCCATTCACTCATTCTTTTATTTCATCAATTCTTGTAATCATTCATTGATTTTTGATTATTTCTTCTTCGTCTGTGCGTAAATTTTCATTCAATCTTGCTTCATTTGCTGTGATCTCACTGTAATTATTTAACTAAGCTTTCGTTATATTCATTCTCGCGAAACCTTCACGTACTCCTTCTTCGATCATCACATTTTTTTTGTATTTTTGACATGTTTTTGTCATAATAATTTTTTTTTTTTTTTTTTTTTTCACAACTCTAAAATCAATTATTTACTTCTTGCTCTTCTTACTCCTGTTGCTCTCTGTTTCTTCATTCAAATTCCCTGATATTTCCTTCCCATTTGCGAGAACATCGCAATTTCCAATTGTTTTCAAGCATCGTTCTCGCATTATATCTTCATCTCTCACTTCTATTGTGTCCACCATCAGTCTTTCTCTTCTTTGTTCTTCTTTGATATTCCTTTTCCAATTCTTCGTTGAACATCCCTTTCCTCGCAAGACTCCACATCGACTTCATAGCATTTTTGTCCTTCAGCCCAATCTCCTTTTATAACTCCAACACCACTGGGATGTGGAAATTTGATGCACTGGTGGTAAGTTGATGCTACACCCAAGATCTCATGCAACCAAGGTCGCCCAATTAACACATTATAGGGGGATTCTACATTGACTATGCAAAACAAGATTTCAGTTGATAATCCATTCAATGGTATTCGCATGCGAGCTTCTCCTTTAGGTTTATTAGCAGTACCATTAAAGCCATAAATCTTATAGGTTGACAGTATTAAATCTTCATCCTTTCCCCCCATAGTCTTGTAGGTGTGATAAAAAAGCTCCTGAACTTGTATTCGCAACAGGGTATGATTCCATATCATTTTGTTTTTCCTCTAGAGCAATATATTCCTCCTGAAGCTCTCGCAACTCAGTCATTGTGATTGTATTTTTGACTCTAAAAATTTGAATATATAGCAGATTTGTCGCAAACATAGCATTAATGAATGATAAGATGAGATATCTCTCCTCCACTCGGCCAGCCATTTCGCTACACATTGTCTTCCATCTTACAGTTAGATGCTTCAAACTTTCACCAACCCTTTGTTTTAACCCAAATACATCTTCAATACCTGGTCGCGAGGAATTATTACTTATATATGCCCCTAAAAATATAGCCTGCAAGTGATTGAAAGATGTTATTGTATTCCTCGGTAGCCCTTCAAACCATTTCAAAGCTTCTCCTGTCAGACTTGATGCAAAATATTTGCACAATATAGCATCCTTATTCTCCCATTGTAGCATACATCTCATATAAGCTTTGATATGCTGTATTGCACAAGTTGTTCCATCGAAAATGCTGGTTAATGTCGGTAAATTGCACTTCGGTGGTATTCCTCTTAATTGTATCTCTTGTGTGAACGGAGTTTTCGCAGCTTCTTGTATTGCTTCATCTAACTGTCTCTTTCCTCCTCCCCTTTTACTGTTCATCATTCCTCTCATTTCTGCCAATTCTCTCAAAAAATTTTCATTTACATCAGAATTTGAATCTACTGGTCTTTTAGTTCCGCTTCTCTTCGCCTGCGTTCATGTCTACTTTGACTTTCTTGCGCATCATTCTCTTCTCGTATTTCTCTGCGATCTTCTCCTTCATTTCTTTCGCGAATTTGCACAGCATTATATCTATCGATTTCTCTTCTTTGGTGTCTATCAGCTCTCCTTTGTGCTCTTTCATACTCTTCATTAATATTATCATTGTTGCGATTTTGTTCTCGCCTTGTTTCTCGATTATCATGATTATTCTGGCGAATTGCCTCTTCTAACTCATGTTCTTCCATTTCTGCTCTCAATCTTTCTCTCTCACGAGATAGACGTGCTTGTTCGGCATAGTGTCTTTCAATTTCATCTTCAATTTCTTTTTGCTTCCTCCGTGCTTCTCTCCCATGAAATATTCTTCTTCCTTCTTCTTGATTTTCTTCATCCATTGGTTGATTCTGCTCCTGACGTTGCCTATTTCCTTGGTTTCCACCATTCTGCTCATTTTGAAGAGTCTCGGGACGTGGGATATAGCGATCTTCCATCATTTCTCTTCTCTCGCAATATTATGTGCCTCGATTTTGCTCTTCTTCTTGGTTTTCTTCATTAGCATTTTCTGTAGGTAAAATTCTCCTTCTTTCCTCTCTACCTGATCTTGAGCTTGACCTTGTAGTGCTTCTCGACCTTCTGTTTTGTAATCTCATGTTTTCCATACTCAACTCATGATTCTGTCTTGTTAAGTTTGCACGTTCCTCTGCCTCTAATCGTCTCTCTTCATGTATTGTTTGCCTCAACGCCTCTAATGCTGCGATCTCTTCATTTCCATGAATTATTTCTCCATTCCCTTCTCGGTTTCACCAATCTTGTCCACTGTTTACCAATTGTTGTTCTTCTTCCCCTTCGTCGACAGAGTCTGATCTCCAAGTATGCACACTTACTCTATCATAATCCACAATTCTATCCACTACTGGTTGAATTGGTGATTGAATTTGATTTTCTTCATCATTCCTTATGTTCCTTCTCGAGGGTTCTCCCATTTCATTTCTCTCTTCTCCTAACAGTTGTTGGCTGCTCAGATGCATTTCTCCTTCTACCCATTTCTTAATTTTGATAAACTGTTGAAAATTATATCAAATTTCTTTTCCACTACTCCAAATTCTTGCAAATCACGATGTCAATCCTTACTCAAACATCCATGTTTCTAGCGCCAATATGTAGTTGCAGGAAATCCTACACTACACCCCTCACAATAATCCACACAACTAAGACATTTGATGATGAATAACAATGATTTTATTGATTAATTCCTTGAATGTTTACAAGATAAGATAGAAAAGAGCTAAATAAATTACAATCACCACAAACTTTCTCTCTCCTAATGACTTGTTTAACACTCCGAAAAGGATCTCCCCCTTCAACAGGTTTATTCAACTCTTTATATAGGGTAGTACACAAGGGATGACAGCTAAGCTGTCCTTTATTTTCGGGAATGACTTGCGAAATATCGCAAGTGTACAAGTATTCATTCTCGCAGCTCTCCTAAACTTCGCTAAGTCTTCACACCTTTCTCGTGTTCTGGCTGTCGTCATTCATTGCGTCATTTATGTTATTCTTCTGCGACGCCCTCGCAATGTCGTTATTTATTGATCTCGCGAAGTATAGATGTCGCGATATTCTGATCCTACAACTAACATGCATTGACAAACAAGATTTAAATAGCAACGCTTGCGAGTTTGACCGAGAAATGCTCTAACAATCTCCCCATTTGTCAATGTTAATGACAAAAATACCAATACATATAGATTACAAAATAAATAAACTTTTTAGCTTCTCATCCAAATGCTTGATCTCCTTGGTTCTTCAACATTAATCGAAATCTTCGTCACTTCCAAGCACTCCAGTGATTCTGAATGTGTTCAACTCAGCATCATAGTTTTTGAAGATCCGTAGCAATAACAATGAGAAAACAGTTGCTCTGAATCATTGTTATATAGTGTCATAGTATGGTGATATTATTACACAACATCAAATTTCAATTGTATCATAACTTTGACAACAATGCTATGGTGATATATATCACTCCCCCATAGTCAATACTTCATCTCACAATGAAAACCGCTTCCCCTTATATAATGATGATCCGTAAACCATATATATTTTTAGTATGAACTACACATTAATTATCCCCCTTTTGTCAATATAAATTGGAAAAAATACGAAAACTAGTGGGATCAAGGAGTTATTTCATGACCAAAAGAGAACATAGCAACTTGATTTCGATGATTTCACATAAAAGAAACTTAGTGTATTCATCAAGGAGTTTATAAAGATACAAGAAAACTCCTACAATATTCCACAGTCGCACTCTCCACAAAGATTTAGCAATTAAGCACAAGTTCAATTGAGAACTCCCCCCACACACACACACAAAATGTCATTCCCGAAAGAACAACAAGAGCGACCTTACTTTTACAAGAAAAGATCGAAGGATTTCTTTGGACATAATCAAATCAGATGAAAATATGAATTTGTATCCAAAAATCTCAATTGAATTAACCACAAGGAAAATAATCAATTCAATTGGCCATGCTCAACATAAGAAGACACAAAGATTTGGATCAGGAAAAGACCAATATTGCAAAATAATCAAAGATTCATTCTATTTTTTCATCACTATTTGCACAATGACATATAATATACTTAATCTTTGAAAACAAAAGTTCATCCTATCTTCCATCAATATTTGCGTAATGAATAATATGCTTAACTTTTGTTGTCAAAAGTTCATTCTATCTTTTATCAATACTTGCATACCGACATATAATAGAGTTAACTTTTGAGCAAATATCGGACAGTCAAGGTTCACTGACTTAAACAACATATCCCATAAAATTTTGAAATATATAAAACCATAAAGATCAATACTTCCAAAAATCATCTTCCAAATAACTTAGAATTTAAATAAATAAATTTAAAAACATTCCAAGATGAAAACCGTTGGTAATAGCTATGTGTACTCACAATAATTGCTATTCCAAACCCTAGTTATCCTTCTTAAAAACATAAGAATAAATTCTCATAAGAAGTTTCCTACAAAAAAAATAAAACAACTCTAAAAACAAAAACGATCACAATCAAAAATCAGAATTCACGACTGAAACCTTCACGGGTTTCAAGACCTTCAAGCTTGTGACAAACAACATAGACTGCTTCTTTTGAAAAGATGTCCTCTTTGAGAAGATATTTAACATGTGACCTCATGAAACCTTTTTCAAATCAGTTCGTATCACATCAAGATCCTTTATAGAATTATCAAGCTTCAGTTTTGCATTTCCCAAGATGTTTGATGAAATCATGAACCACCTCAGCAGAGACCATTTCAACCTTTTCAACATCTTGATGAGAAAATGCATATTAGCATGATGCACCGGGTTTGTGTTCGTCTGGTTCAACAATGGTTCTTTTCTTCTTTAAAACGAACTCTAAATATACAACATCATCAATAGAATCAGCTGGAAAATCCCAAGAACTAGGATGAGAAGCCATTCTTAATAGAAGAAAATCTAGAGTGAGATATCTCAACTCAGAGGGGAAGGTATATAAACATTTCTTGGGAAAACTTTAGGGTTTCCAAAGTGGGTTCGTGACAAGTAATACACATACCTATATGAACACAACTTGACCCATAGGTGAAAACACCAAAACAACAAATTATTGCAAAAACAAGGAGACTGTTTAGCAAAAAATTTCTAAGTGAATAAATTCACAACTCTTGGCTCAATGAAATTTGTTCAAACAAGAGAAAAGTTTAAAGCATAGCAATTTTGACACAATAAAATTTCAAGAAGAAATTAAAAATAAAAAGCCAAACCAAGTACAAATACTTATGCAGAAATGTTTGTGATTGATGATCCTGCTAAGAACGATAAGGAAATAGCTGGACAATCAGAAAACATTTTTCTATCAAGTATACCTGAACATATCTCACTCAACCAGTATTTTTTATGAGTGAGAAATCAACCTTTTGATTAATTAGCACAAGTATAAGCCTTGAGATCATCAAATGAACGTTGTTTTCTGTTAAACCTCTTTCTCCTAATGTTTGGAGGAAAACCGTTATGATGCGAAAAGTTATCATAAAATTCACTATCATCAAAATAAGACGCATAGTTTTTATTCTCACCTGAAGAAGTTTGCCTTGAGGGAATTGACAGTCTGTTAGTGATCTCTTTATAACCTTCAATTATCATATTTAGGTTGTCTTCCAAATCTCCATTTTGCTTCCTTCTTCTGGTACCTTTTTCACATCAAGAACAACATTATCTCCCTTTTTAACAGAAGAAGATCCTTGAGCTCTTCTTGAACGAATTGTGTTAGGGAGTTTATTAGGCTCTTGAATATTTGAGGAACACATCGAACGGACTTTCCTGGTAGGATACAAAGGGTGAGTACTAAAAACAATTGGTTTAGACATACGAATGTCAGTTACACCTTTGAGAATTAAATCTAAGGTGTGTTGAAGACGAATAATAGAATTGTCATTCAACCTAGATTTCCTCTTTTGTTCAACATGTCCTTTTGAATCACAAAAGAGACACACTTTATGAACACCTAAGTGATTAGAGAGGAGCAAACACAATACGATCGTTGGGTGACATCTTCATTCTATGTGATGTGAATATTCCTTAATTAGAGGAAGACACAAGCACATCTTTCCCAACAGGAAGGGATTTCGGTTTAGCTTCTGGAACTAAATTTTTTAGAGTTAAATCATAAGAAATTGCTATAGTGGACTCTTTGGAACATTCTTGAACAAAGAGTTTCCTCAAAAGACGTTTAATTTCCAAAGCATCCTCTTTGAGTTTTTCCTCAAGTAGAGTTCGTGAAGAACAGACCGAGGCTTTTTCCTCTCGAAGGACCTTTAGAAGAAAGTCACACTTATGAACTTTACCAACAAGGACATTGACTTTGTGTTTCAACCGATTGACATCATCAGCCTGGATTCTAAAAAGTTTTAGAATAACTGCTATATCTTTGGATGCTTCCCTTTCAACTTCAGATTCAGACTCGCCGGTAAGGTAATCGGGGTAACTCTTGTCAATGCCAGTCTGTTTCATTGGAACACTGGGTTCATCTATATTATAGATTCACAAATCTTTCTCTTTAATAGATTTCATAGAAACAAAACTTTTATTTCTGGCGATGCGTTTATCAGAGATAGCACAACTGTCCATAGAGTCAGATTGCTACAAACACATACTTATGAGGTCTTACACGTGTTTGCCTGCTTCGATACCAATTGAAAAAGTGAGGGTATAACAACCACACCCAATATTTCGTTCGTCTTCTCAATGGAAAAACTCCAATATACTTTCAAGAGAATCAACTAGATAGTCAGACTCAATCTTTAGAAAAGTATATCAAAGAGTTTATATCTATGTTTCACAATGTAATTAGTAAATCAAACAGATAGAATCCTTGAGCCTGATTATTATGTGAAACAACTTGAACGGTACCAAAGACCAATTTCAAGTGTCAATCAATTTATATCAACAACCAAAGGTTGGATTATCTAATTGATTGAACTACGCACAACCTGTGATATTTCTATTATATTACAAAATATAATGCGGAAAAGAAATAACACAGACACCATAAATTTTGTTAACGAGGAAACTGCAAATGCAGAAAAACCCCGGGACCTAGTCCATCTTTGAACACCACATTGTTTAAGGCGCTACAGACACTAGCCTACTACCAATGAACTTTGAACTGGAATATAGATGAGCCCTAATCAATCTCACACTGATCAAGGTACAATTGCGCTCCTTACATATCTGAACCCCAGCAGGATTCTACGCACTTGATTCCCTTAGATGATCTCACCCACAACTAAGAGTTGCTACGACCTAAAGTCGAAGACTTGATAAATAAATCCGTCTCACAAAGAAAAGTCTATTGGAATAGATAAATCTGTCTCCCACATAAATACCTATGAGTTTTGTTCCGTCTTATGATAAATCAAGGTGCACATGAACCAATTGATAAACTGGACTTATATTCCCGAAGAATATCCAAGTATTATCAATCACCTTACAATAATCTTAATCATATGAAAGGAAAACAAAATATTGTGGAATCAAAAGCGATGAGACAAAGATGTTTGTGACTTCTTTTAATCTTACCTATCGGAGATAAATCTCAAGCAAATCTTAGCAAAGTTAATACTCAATCACGATAGTAGAAGTAAGATCAGAACACGAACCTACAGAGAAAATAGTTGGGTCAGGCTTCACAATCCCAATGAAGTATTTAAGTCGTTAACCTATAGGGTTTTGGAGAAAACCTAAGGTTAAAGGAGAATCGCCACAATCCCAATGAAGCCATTAAGTCGTTTAACCTACAGGGTTTTGGAGAAAACCTAAGGTTAACTAGTTTGATATTCCAATAAAAATTCTAGTAGTTGAGGCAAACAACGATGGTGATATGTGTGAAACCACATCTTTTAACACAAACCTCCCTTGGAAACTGAAGACGATTAGAAATCGTTTGGATTAACTTGTCGTCAGTGGCTTGATATTCAAAACAAGAATCAAGAATCCTTATGGTATAGAAAATATTGGCCACATAAAGATTCAGAAATTAGTCCTGAAAACTTTCCCATAGGTCTTCGTAAGTTGCTGTCTCGATTTCAACACCTCAAATATTTAACTCTAAGTGGTCTTCCTAATATAACAAATTTTGTCACATCATAGCCATTATTCCATAAATCCGAAGTTCAATCTCTGTGCTTTGAATATTGCCATGAGTATTCAGATATTGAATTGTCTTTAATTATTTCTTGGCTCCCTCATTTGACAGATATAAATTTAGCCTTTACTCAAATTGCTGAGAAAGATTTAGAGACCCTTGGAAACTGTTGCCCATCCAAAAAGAGGGCTGACCTCTCACGTTGTCAGTCAATTACTGATTCAGGAATAAGTGTTCTCTTAAAAAACCGTCGAGAACTATTTTCACTTTGTATTGGTTCCTGCAGCAAAATAACTGGTATCGGATTTCTTGAGTGTCCAAAAACCTTAACTCGTCTTGGAGCTGGTGGGTGCCAACTTACACCAGAGGGGGTTAAAGCAATCATTAGTGGTGGTGGGCTTACTATTCTACATCTCTCGCCTGACGATTTTGGAAAAGGATGGGTTAATACTGAATCAGTTTTCAAAAGGTTGATGTTCATTAGATTTAGAGTGTTTGAACCTATCGAATTGTAAGAAGTGGTAATTGAATTATTGTCCCTCCTTTTGATGGGTATTCACAAATATCCCTAACAGACTTTACAAGTGTCCCTGATGGCATAATTGAAAATACTTTTAAAAACACAATTATTATAATTCCTTATTTAACTTCCCTCTCTTATTTCTTTCTTCTTCAATTCTTAATTTTTAACACCGAAGAAAAAAAAAATCAACGCTCTCACCACCATCATCTCCATCGCCTCTCACCACCACCACGATCTCCATCGACGCCACAACCACAGCAAACATGAGCAACCACCGACGATCTTCTGCCGTTAGATGATACCGCCGGTCTCTAGAAATCTATCTATTACGATTATCGTTTCGATTTCAAATGATTTCAAACCAGATACAAAGATTAATTTGATTTTGGATCTCGATTTGATAGTTTCGAGTGAATTACGAGTTAAAGATTCAGATCCGGTGAGTTTGATCTCGATTTAAGATTTGAGAGATAGAGAGTTCTGTGATTGAATTAGAGATCGAGAAGATGTTGAGAGACAAAGCAACAAAGTCGAGATGGGATTTTGTGAAGATTAAGCCACAGGAAGAGAGAACAGATCGAGAAATAGAAATGTTGATGTCGATCTCAGAGATTATGAGACCTGGTGCTGTTTGAATCGTGTAGGTTATGGTGAATGATGATTTTTATTTCGTTTGTAGATGAAATCGAAGGTTGGGTTTTGCTAATTGGAAGATTCAAAAACAATATTGCGCTGAAATCGAAGTTATATGATATGAGCTGTTCTTAAGCTGCAATGATTGATTTCGAGTGATTAAGAAGGAATATGGATCTACTGCTGTGCAAGAAATGGATGAAAGCTGATCTAGAAGTTGTTGGTTTTTATGAAGATAAGTTTGATCTCTTACTGTTATTCTAAGTAGTAGCCTAAATTTGATCTTGGGTTTGATTTTTTAGTGTTGATTCAACATGGTTTCTTTTTTTTTATTTCGATTTTAAATTGAGATCTTGATTTGTGATTCATTCTAAACCAAGCAAATGTAGTTTGTTTTACTATTGTGGTGGTGGTGGTGGTGGTGATAGAAATATTTTGGTATTGTTGTTGTTGTGGTGGTGGTGGTGGTGGAAGGTGTTGTTCGGCGGTGGTCTTTGGATGTTTGTTGCTTGTAATCAGCAGTGATAGTGGTGGCTTTATTGTATGAGTGGTGGCAGTATTGGTATGAGTTGTTGTTACAGAGATTGAAGCCTGTTGCTGAATGAAATATGGTGTTTATCTGGGTTGAAGCAGGCACTGATATTGGATCAACTATGGTTGTTGATACATATATTTTGGATCAACTATGGTTGTTGATCCATATATTTGGATCAACTCCTGTTGTTGACCCAATTTTTTATTGGATCAACTATGGTGGTCTTGGTTGGAATGATGAAGTTGGTGTTGGATTTTGGTTCTGGTTGTTTTGGTGGTGGTGGTGGTGGTGCTGTAGATGTGTGATTTGTTGGTGGCGGTCATGGTGGAGAGGTACGAATTAGAAATTACTCATGGAAATAGTAGTAGAATGGTGGTTCCGGTTGTTGTAGTTGTCGAGATTGGTTTTGAAGATGGTCTTGGAGTTGTTGGTGATTATGAAGCTACAGGTAATGAAATATGGTGGTTATCTGGGTTGAAGCAGGCAGTGATATTGGATCAACTATGGTTGTTGATCCATCTATATGGGATCAACTGATAAGTGCATATTTCACATATATTTAGTGTCAATTCCATGCTAGTATTTGTTGGTTTTCTTGCAAATTATTGTATATTACGCTTGTTTTCTTTTATTTGTGTTTTGTTAGGTAAATCATCCAAAAGAAGTAAATTTGTGCTTAATTGTGCAAGGAAAGAAGCTAGCTATAAGTGGAGAAAGGCCAAAGACCAATTGGAACTCGTTCAAATGCAAGATTTCTACTTTTCATTGTGTAGAGGACGAGAATATGAAGACAATGGCGAAAGAACGGAGTTATTCTGAGTTCTTATGTTATGAGCAAAATAAGAACTCATAAGCATAAAGGGCAAAATGGTCATTTTATCGTGAAAGTGCAATTGGCAACCAATCGAATGTTAAGAACTCAGAAGTCGAGGCGAAATGCTTATTGATCGCTCTCAAACACGCGTTCTCTCATTATGGTGTGGTTATTTCTCACTCAACATTTAAGAATGAGAATATGTTCTTTGGTATTTCTAACTTCTTATTACTAGCATGCAGAAACTCTATGTCCTAATAACTCTTTGGATGCTAGGGAAGCTGGAATGCTTTGAAGTTGGAGTAGGTTTTGTGGATAAGAGGATTATTGGTCGCTGCCATTGAACCAGAGCTCGTGATGATGATGCTGGAGACGAGAGCTAAGAAGAACGCAGGACTTGCCGCCATTAATGAAGGTGAAGCTAGAATGGAGAACGAACTGTTTGTCTCGATGGAGAAGAGATGCATTGCCATTCTTGGCGGTGATGGTGCTCGAAGCCGTAGATGATAATGGCATTAACGAGAGAAGTCGTGGTGCTTTCAACGAGATAATTCGGGAAGATATGAGTGCTTTGCTCTTTCATTCTCAATGATCTTTGTGCTCGATGGAGCTTCGTGATGAAGACAGAGAAGCAATGCTGCTGCCGTTAACGAAACATAGTGATGAAGTCGAGCTCGAGAAGGAAGTGATCATGATGATGAACGATGACTGATAGAGAGTTCACGAAGAGCATGAAGGTGATGACGTTGAATATGGAGTTGAGCTTGTCAGTTGATGGTGATGAAGATGGAGCAACGACGATGTCTGCTGGGATTGATGGAGTTTGTCTAAGAACAGAGAGGACTTGGGTTTCGGATGATCAATGAAGGAATGGTAGTTCCTGCTACCATTGGCAGTGATGAAAAAGAGATGGTGTTGTTGATTATCGAATGAAGCTGGTGGCAAAGACGACATGAAGTTGGATATGATTGTTTGATTGAACATGCTCGAGTTTGTGGAATTATATGAGCCATGGTTGCTCGCTGGAACAACTTTTTGGGAGAGAAAAATAGAGAGAGAAAAAGAAGAGAAAGGAGGCTATATTTTATTCTAGGGTTTACCCCTTTAGGGGGAAACCAATTTATTTTCTTCTTGTCTATATATATATATTTTTTATGGGTTTTAGTAAATCCATGTGTAGCTGAATTTTTACTGATTAAGGTATGATTTCAAAGTCCTGATTAATGAAACTTTAATTCTTTTTACAAGTTTATTTTGAGGTTAATTTTCTTGTCGATTGTCTCTATTAATTTTAGGGTCTAATATTACTATTGGGTTATTCAATTGGCCATTTGAATTAACCTGATAATAATTCTTCTACTAGTACTGGGGGTGGTGATACGTGTAATAGTCACTCAAATCCATACACAAGTAGTACATCGCAAAAGCTGACAAAGGGATTCTGTTAAGCAATTGTGTATAGAGATGACACTAGTAAGCGAGACCGAGCTTATGCGTCGATGCTAGGATCAACCTAATTCACAAAACGTAATGCATCGGTGGGTTACATCTTGAGAGCTTATTCATGGTGGCTCGAGATGGATAGAATCCGGTAGTCGAGCGCTTCCGTATCCGGTGGCAACATCAATTAGGGGATAACAGAGCTTATTGCTATTCTACGTTTGGTGATAATAGAAAAATAACAAGAGATAAACAAGTACTTTTATTAAGTTTCAGATCAGTGGTGGCGAATGATTCCTTAATCATCTTTACTTTCTTATTTGTTTCTTTTACTTCATTATAAAACCACCCCCTTTGTCTTTCTATTTACTTTGCTGAACTAAATAACCTATCAATTACATAGCTCTCTGTGGGAATGATCTCTTCCTACCGCTATATTACCAGTTAATTAGTGGGAAATATCTTTATTAATTTGTTGCACTTACGACACGCATCAAATTTTGGCGCATTCTTGGGGAGCGGTTGCTAATTGATTTGTTATTTGTTTAGCTTGTTCTTATTTTTTTTTAGATTTTTGTTTTATTTTCTCTTTTTCTCTTGTGAGTCGTCATGTTTCCTTATGGAAATAACATGTACGGAGCACAAGACCAATCAACATATAATAATGGTAATCAATTTGGTTTTCAATTTCATTCGTATGACAACTACCAACCATCCTATGGGTGTAATCAGAACCAATCTTTTGGCTATGATCAATATCCCACAGAACCTTATGGATATTCTCAGACATGTCAACAACCTTATGACGGGCATGTAAGTGAACAATCACAAGGATGGGGGGATAGTTATTCTTCTAATCGTTTATCTTCTAATGATGAGCAGAAGCTTGATTGGTTGAATCTTCAGTCAAAGGCCAGTTTATCCACGCCGGAACCCCTTAATGAAGAACCAAGCATGGAGAACAATACAACAACCGGATCTTATTACAATATATCTAACCAAACTCCTGATTGTTTTTATGATCGTTCACCTATTCAAAAGGAGGAGACCTGGTCTGGAAATTTTGTGGTGAGTGAAAATACAGGTTCTGAAGAACGTCTTGACCAACTGATCCAAGCAATGGCACAACATCAACAAGGATTGGACCAATATCTGCAGATTGTTGATAAATCACTCCAAGAACTTCAAGAAAGTGTCCAAAACTTAAGAAGAGAACTTGATCAAATTAAAGAAGAACTTTGGTCTTAAAACCAAAACTATTCTGACATCCCCGTGGATAGTGATGAATACTTGATCGGTAATAATTATGAAGATGAGCAACCTTTAGAAAGTCTGCATAACAACGATAAATTTATTCCAACTCCGGATCATAATAATGATCACTCGCCTATTCAAAAGGAGGAGAACGAATATGACATAACCGTTGTTATCAATGGTGTAACGTACACAAGTGAAGATTTTAATATTTGCACCAATGAATTAGACTTTCAAGGAGATGATTCCGATGAACAGGTTGTTAAAGAGATAGAGATTGAGAATGAAACCAAATTGATTGAAGTTGTGGAAGACCCAATTGCAGCAGAAATTAAGAGTTCGAATGAGGACCACGATATACTTGAGGTAAATAATTCAATAGAGATAAAAGATAAGGATCCGATACAAGGTTTGTATAATCCTTTATATAATTCTGTATCTATTGATCCTTTCCATCCAATTGAAGTAGCTTCTCAAAGAGTTGTTAACCCAGCTTTTAGGAAAATGCCTCACTTAGGATTGGAGTTATCTGCTTCTAAAGTTTTAACCTATTATTTTGCTTATAAGTATCCACCACTTGATGTGTTTGATTCTAGAATTGCAGGTTCACCAAGCTGAAGAACCTTTTGAAGTACCCATGTTTTATGTTCTTTATCCACTTCCGAGTGTAGAAAGGACGAAGTGTGGGAGAAACTTCAATAAAGTGATAGCTTCAATATTTATATTTTGTGTTAATGTTTTCATGAAGCTGTTATTAGAATTGTAGATTTTTTTCTGGGCAGACTATCAGATTTTCAGATTATTGGTTTACGGACGATAACCAGAAGGTCAGGCTGAGGACGTTAAACCAAGCGCTGAATGGGAGGCAACCCATTGGTTTTGTATTTTCTATCCTTTTTGTTTTTAGTTTTCTTCTTTTGCATATCATATTAGGATTTCCCACCTTGACTTTACTTAGGAAGAGTCAATTACATTGAGGACAATGTAAAGTTTAAGTGTGGGGGAGTGTTTGGATATTTTGCATATAGAGTTTTTGGCCTTTTTGAGTCGATTTTTCAAAATTTTGCATAAAAAAAACTCCAACTTGTAGAGATTTTAGAGTCACTATCATACTTCTAGGTATGTTTACATAGAGATTCTGACCGACATAACTGAACTTGGAAGTGTTAGGGAACTACGTTCGGATTTCTCGCTTGTTAGAGTGTTAAATAATGGACTTAATCATGCCGGTGATGCAAATTAGGAGCAGAGAGAAATTCATTATTAGAGTTGTTGATCAATCATTAGTGGAGACTACCTATTTTCAAATCAACAGAGGCACCAGAACAAATTTCTTTGTAGCTGACTAAAGAGCTTTCTTTTGAGTGTGTGTCACCGTACGTTAATTCCGCGTAGAATGGTGAGCTACCCAACCTCCCACCAATAGAAGCACTACTTTTTGATCTCTTGAGTGCTAATTTTGTCAATCATAAGGTTGACGTCTATAGATGACCACCACCTTTTTTTAGTTTGATTTGCAGTAGCACCATTCTCTCTCGCCAACAGCAGGTCCATAGAAACACCATCATCATCAACAAGGGAGCGACATCAAAATCTACAAGGAAAGTTGAAGACGTTTAAGGTTTACAAGCAACAATACAAGGAAGAAAAAATGTCATATCCAAGTAAAGCAACATACAATGAGCAGATTTTTTTATATATGTTGAAGACTTACACATAAGGAGCATAAATTATATCCGAGTATGAAGACTTATTTGCAAGAGCGAAGAAAATCAAAAGATGAGAATTATTGAAGTTTATGATACAAAGACAATACAAGTTGTGAAGATCAAAGTGGTAAAGTACTTCTTTTATGGCCATGTTAATTTTAATTTCGTTATTATTTTTATAGTTGCAATCTTTTGGTTTATAAAAAAAAAAAAAAAAAAAATTGCGAAAAAAAAAAGAAAATGAAAAAAAAAAAGGGAAAAAAAAAGAAAAAGAAAAAAAAAATACAAAAAAAGATTTGCATTTAGGTTGTTATTTTTTCAATAAGGCCATAGGGAAGAAAAGTATATAAAGAAGTTTCAAGCAACAAGGAAATAGAGGAAAAAAGTTACAAATTGTCAGAGTTCTACGAAGTTCAAGAGATTATCGTCAGCAGTTGAAGACCGAAGACGAAGACCAAGAATATGAAGAAGACGAGCCGAAGGAAGACGTTTCTATGGGATCTTTGTGAGAATGGTGTTTTCATCATTGCAATCAGATGTGAAGGTGGTAAGTACTCCCATCCTCGATAATAATGGTTGATTTCCTTTCTTAGAGATCAGAAAAAGATTTTTATTTTCCACGATTTTGTGGAGTCTCCAGAAATTATTTCGAAAGGTTTCCTTCCCACCGTTCAACGTGTGTAGGATTCTTTCTTCATTCCCACCTACACACATGTAAGACCCATAAAAAAGCCGTCTTATTGAGTGCAATTATCATAAAATCCTTTTAAGTGAGGCAGAAGTCGAGGCGAAATGCTTATTGATCGCTCTCAAACACGCGTTCTCTCATTATGGTGTGGTTATTTCTCACTCAACATTTAAGAATGAGAATATGTTCTTTGGTATTTCTAACTTCTTATTACTAGCATGCAGAAACTCTATGTCCTAATAACTCTTTGGATGCTTGGAAAGCTGGAACGCTTTGAAGTTGGAGTAGGTTTTGTGGGTATACCTCTCGTAAACCCTCACGAGACTATAACTCGTCCACTAGGGACACCTAGGGGTTTAAAGGCTTGTTACATTCCGCTAAAAGTAACCGCATCCTCGGCGAAATGGAGTTGTTGTAGTCTAGTTTAGTTTGCTCGAGGACTAGCAAAAAGGCAAGTGTGGGGAATTTCATAAGTGCATATTTCACATATATTTAGTGTCAATTCCATGCTAGTATTTGTTGGTTTTCTTGCAAATTATTGTATATTACGCTTGTTTTCTTTTATTTGTGTTTTGTTAGGTAAATCATCCAAAAGAAGTAAATTTGTGCTTAATTGTGCAAGGAAAGAAGCTAGCTATAAGTGGAGAAAGGCCAAAGACCAATTGGAACTCGTTCAAATGCAAGATTTCTACTTTTCATTGTGTAGAGGAAGAGAATATGAAGACAATGGCGAAAGAACGGAGTCATTCTGAGTTCGTATGTTATGAGCAAAACAAGAACTCAGAAGCATAAAGGGCAAAATGGTCATTTTTATCGGGAAAGTGCTATTGGCACCCAATCGAATGTTAAGGGGCACCGTCCTGCTAAGGGGCGGTCATATTCAAGGGAACTGCTAAAGGCAGTCCAGTCTTTTACAATAGGGGGGATGCCAAAGTTCAAATAGTGTTTAAAGGCATCAACCATTTTACTAAGGGCACATTCTTCTTCTTCTCTAAACTCCACAGAACGTCAATGGCCGGTAATTCTGATGATCATGATGATCATGATTGCGATGGATTTCAGAAGAAGGGTTTTTTGATTCCAATGGAACCATTGGGTTTCTATGGATAATAGAAAGCATGGGTATTAACCTGATTTCGATAAATCAGTCATATTCGAGTTTGGCAGAGGATTATTGGTTGCTGCCATTGAACCAGAGCTCGTGATGATGATGCTGGAGACGAGAGCTAAGAAGAATGCAGGACTTGCCGTCATTAATGAAGGTGAAGCTAGAATGGAAAACGAACTGTTTGTCTCGATGGAGAAGAGACTGTTGCCATTACCGGCAGTGATGGTGCTCGAACTGTAGATGATAATGGCATTAACGGAGAAGCTGTGGTGCTTTCAACGAGAGAATTTAGGGAAGATATGAGCTTCTGCTACTGTTATCAATGATGCTGTGCTCGATGGAGCTTCGTGATGAAGACGGAGAAGCAATGCTGCTGCCGTTAACGAAACAGAGTGATGAAGTAGAGCTCGAGAAGGAAGTGATCATGATGATCAACGATGACTGATAGAGAGTTCAAGAAGAGCATGAAGGTGATGCCGTTGAATATGGAGTTGAGATTGGCAGTTGATGGTGATGACGATGGAGCAACGACGATGTCTGCTGGGATTGATGGAGTTTGTCTAAGAACAGAGAGGACTTGTGTTTCGGATGATCAATGAAGGAATGGTAGTTCCTGCTACCATTGGCAGTGATGACAAAGATATGGTGCTGTTTATTATCGAATGAAGCTGCTGGCAGAGACGAGATGAAGTTGGATGTGATTGTTTGATTGAACGTGCTCGAGTTTGTGGAATTATATGAGCCATGGTTGCTCGCTGGAACAACTTTTTGGGAGAGAAAAATAGATAGATAAAAAGAAGAGAAAGGAGGCTATATTCTACTCTAGGGTTTACCCCTTTAGGGGGAAACCAATTTATTTTCTTCTTGTCTATATATATATTTTTTATGGGTTTTAGTAAATCCATGTGTAGCTGAATTTTTACTGATTAAGGTATGATTTCAAAGTCCTGATTAATGAAACTTTAATTCTTTTTACAAGTTTATTTTGAGTTTAATTTTCTTGTCGATTGTCTCTATTAATTTTAGGGTCTAAGATTACTATTGGGTTATTCAATTGGCCATTTGAATTAACCTGATAATAATTATTCTACTAGTACTGGGGGTGGTGATACGTGTAATAGTCACTCAATTCCATACACAAGTAGTACATCGCAAAAGGCGACGGAGGATTGTTAAGCAATTGTGTATAGAGATGACACTAGTAAGCAGACCGAGCTTATGCGTCTGATGCTAGGATCAACCTAATTCACAAAACGTAATGCATCCGGTGGGTTACATCTTGAGAGCTTATTCATGGTGGCTCAGATGGATAGAATCTGGTAGTCGAGCGCTTCCGTATCCAGTGGCAACATGAATTCCGGGGATAACAGGGCTTATTGCTATTCTACGTTTGGTGATAATAGAAAATTAACAAGAGATAAACAAGTACTTTTATTAAGTTTCTGATCAGTGGCGGCGAATGATTCCTTAATCATCTTTACTTTCTTATTTGTTTCTTTTACTTCACTATAAAACCACCCCCTTTGTCTTTCACTTTACTTTGCTGAACTAAATAACCTATCAATTACACATCTCTCTGTGGGAACGATCTCTTACTACCGCTATATTACCAGTTAATTAGTGGGAAATATCTTTATTAATTTGTTGCACTTACGACATGCATCAAATTTTGGCGCCGCTGCCGGGGAGCGGTTGCTAATTGATTTGTTATTTGTTTAGCTTGTTTTTATTTTTTTTTAGATTTTTGTTTTATTTTCTCTTTTTCTCTTGTGAGTCGTCATGTTTCCTTATGGAAATAACATGTACGGAGCACAAGACCAATCAACATATAATAGTGGTAATCAATTTGGTTTTCAATTTCATTCGTATGACAACTACCAACCATCCTATGGGTGTAATCAGAACCAATCTTTTGGCTATGATCAATATCCCACAGAACCTTATGGATATTCTCAGACATGTCAACAACCTTATGACGGGCATGTAAGTGAACAATCACAAGGATGGGGGATAGTTATTCTTCTAATCGTTTATCTTCTAATGATGAGCAGAAGCTTGATTGGTTGATTCTTCAGTTAAAGGCCAATTTATCCATGCCGGAACCCCTTAATGAAGAACCAAGCATGGAGAACAATACAACAACCGGATCTTATTACAATATATCTAACCAAACTCCTGATTGTTTTTATGATCGTTCACCTATTCAAAAGGAGGAGACCTGGTGCGGAAATTTTGTGGTGAGTGAAAATACGGAGTTCAAGAACGTCTTGACCAACTCGATCCAAGCAATGGCACAACATCAACAAGGATTGGACCAATATCCGCAGAGTGTTGATAAACCACTCCAAGAACTTCAAGAAAGTGTCCAAAACTTAAGAAGAGAACTTGATCAAATTAAAGAAGAACTTTGGTCTCAAAACCAAAACTATTCTGACATCCCCGTGGATAGTGATGAATACTTGATCGGTAATGATTATGAAGATGAGCAACCTTTAGAAAGTCTGTATAACAACGATAAAGTTATTCCAACTCCGGATCATATTAACGATCACTCGCCTATTCAAAAGGAGGAGAACGAATATGACATAACCGTTGTTATCAATGGTATAACGTACACAAGTGAAGATTTTAATATTTGCACCAATGAACTAGACTTTCAAGGAGATGATTCCGATGAAGAGGTTGTTAAAGAGATAGAGATTGAGAATGAAACCAAATTGATTGAAGTTGTGGAAGACCCAATTGAGCTTGTCGATGATGCTGAGATTTCGGTTGCAGCAGAAATTAAGAGTTCGAATGAGGACCACGATATACTTGAGGTAAATAATTCAATAGAGATAAAAGATAAGGATCCGATACAAGGTTTGTCTAATCCTTTATATAATTCTATATCTATTGATCCTTTCCATCCAATTGAAGTAGCTTCTCAAAGAGTTGTTAACCCAGCTTTTAGGAAAATGCCTCACTTAGGATTGGAGTTATCTGCTTCTAAAGATTTAACGTATTATTTTGCTTATAAGTATCCACCACTTGATGTGTTTGATTCTAGAATTGCAGGTTCACCAAGATGAAGAACCTTTTGAAGTACCCGTGTTTTATGTCCTTTATCCACTTCCGAGTGTAGAAAGGACGAAGTGTGGGGGAAACTTCAATAAAGTGATAGCTTCAATATTTATATTTTGTGTTAATGTTTTCATGAAGCTGTTATCAGAATTGTAGATTGTTTTCTAGGTAGACTACCAGATTTTCAGATTATTGGTTTATGGACGATAACCAGAAGGTCAGGCTGGGGACGTTAAACCAAGCGCTGATTGGGAGGCAACCCATAGGTTTTGTATTTTCTATCCTTTTTGTTTTTAGTTTTCTTCTTTTGCATATCATATTAGGATTTCCCACCTTGACTTTACTTAGGACGAGTCAATTACATTGAGGACAATGTAAAGTTTAAGTGTGGGTGAGTGTTTGGATATTTTGCATATAGAGTTTTTGGCCTTTTTGAGTCGATTTTTCAAAATTTTGCATAAAAAAAACTCCAACTTGTAGAGATTTTAGAGTCACTAGCATACTTCTAGGTATGTTTACATAGAGATTCTGACCGACATAACTGAACTTGGAAGTGTTAGGGAACTACGTTCGGATTTCTCGCTTGTTAGAGTGTTAAATAATGGATTTAATCATGCCGGTGATGCAAATTAGGAGCAGAGAGAAATGCATTATTAGAGTTGTTGATCAATCATTAGTGGAGACTACCTATTTTCAAATCAACAGAGGCACCAGACCAAATTTCTTTGTAGCTGACTAAAGAGCTTTCTTTTGAGTGTGTGTCACCGTACGTTAATTCCGGGTAGAATGGTGAGCTACCCAACCTCCCACCAATAGAAGCACTACTTTTTGATCTCTTGAGTGCTAATTTTGTCAATCATAAGGTTGACGTCTATAGATGACCACCACCTTCTTTTAGTTTGATTTGCAGTAGCACCATTCTCTCTTGCCAACAGCAGGTCCATAGAAACACCATCATCATCAACAAGGGAGAGACATCAAAATCTACAAGGAAAGTTGAAGACGTTTAAGGTTTACAACCAACAATACAAGGAAGAAAAAATGTCATATCCAAGTAAAGCAACATACAATGAGCAGATTTTTTTATATATGTTGAAGACTTACACATAAGGAGCATAAATTATATCCGAGTATGAAGACTTATTTGCAAGAGCTAAGAAAATCAAAAGATGAGAATTATTGAAGTTTATGATACAAAGACAATACAAGTTGTGAAGATCAAAGTGGTAAAGTACTTCTTTTATGGCCATGTTAATTTTAATTTCGTTATTATTTTTATAGTTGCAATCTTTTGGTTCATAAAAAAAAAAAAAAAATTGAGAAAAAAATAAAAGAAAATGAAAAAAAAAGGGAAAAAAAAAAAGAAAAATACAAAAAAAATACAAAAAAAGATTTGCATTTAGGTTGTTATTTTTTCAATAAGGCCATAGGGAAGAAAAGTATATAAAGAAGTTTCAAGCAACAAGGAAATAGAGGAAAAAAGTTACAAATTGTCAGAGTTCTACGAAGTTCAAGAGATTATCATCAGCAGTTGAAGACCGAAGACGAAGACCAAGAAGATGAAGAAGACGAGCCGAAGGAAGACGTTTCTATTGGATGCTGTGAGAATGGTGTTTTCATCATTGCAATCAGAGGTGAAGGTGGTAAGTACTCCCATCCTCGATAATAATGGTTGATTTCCTTTCTTAGAGATCATCAGAAAAAGATATTTATTTTCCACGATTTTGTGGAGTCGCCAGAAATTATTTCGAAAGGTTTCCTTCCCACCGTTCAACGTATGTAGGATTCTTTCTTCATTCCTACCTACACAAATGTGAGACCCATAAAAAAGCCGTCTTATTGAGTGCAATTATCATAAAATCCTTTTAAGTGAGGCAGAAGTCGAGGAGAAATGCTTATTGATCGCTCTCAAACACGCGTTCTATCATTATGGTGTGGTTATTTCTCACTCAACATTTAAGAATGAGAATATGTTCTTTGGTATTTCTAACTTCTTATTACTATCATGCAGAAACTCTATGTCCTAATAACTCTTTGGATGCTTGGGAAGCTGGAACGCTTTGAAGTTGGAGTAGGTTTTGTGGGTATACCTCTCGTAAACCCTCACAAGACTATAACTCGTCCACTAGGGACACCTAGGGGTTTAAAGGCTTGTTACATTCCGCTAAAAGTAACCGCATCCTCGGCGAAATGGAGTTGTTGTAGTCTAGTTTAGTTTGCTCGAGGACTTGCAAAAGGCAAGTGTGGGGGGGATTTGATAAGTGCATATTTCACATATATTTAGTGTCAATTCCATGCTAGTATTTGTTGGTTTTCTTGCAAATTATTGTATATCACGCTTGTTTTCTTTTATTTGTGTTTTCTTAGGTAAATCATCCAAAAGAAGTAAATTTGTGCTTAATTGTGCAAGGAAAGAAGCTAGCTATAAGTGGAGAAAGGCCAAAGACCAATTGGAACTCGTTCAAATGCAAGATTTCTACTTTTCATTGTGTAGAGGACGAGAATATGAAGACAATGGCGAAAGAACGGAGTCATTCTGAGTTCGTATGTTATGAGCAAAACAAGAACTCAGAAGCATAAAGGGCAAAATGGTCATTTTATCGGGAAAGTGCTATTGGCACCCAATCGAATGTTAAGGGGCACCGTCCTGCTAAGGGGCGGTCATATTCAAGGGAACTGCTAAAGGCAGTCCAGTCTTTTACAATAGGGGGGGTGCCAAAGTTCAAATAGTGTTTAAAGGCATCAACCATTTTACTAAGGGCACATTCTTCTTCTTCTCTAAACTCCACAGAACGTCAATGGCCGGTAATTCTGATGATCATGATTGCGATGGATTTTAGAAGAAGGGTTTTTTGATTCCAATGGAACCATTGGGTTTCTATGGATGATAGAGAGCATGGGTATTAACCTGATTTCGATAAATCAGTCATATTCGAGTTTGGCAGAGAATTATTGGTAGCTGCCATTGAACCAGAGCTCGTGATGATGATGCTGGAGACGAGAGCTAAGAAGAACGCAGGAATTGCCGCCATTAATGAAGGTGAAGCTAGAATGGAGAACGAACTATTTGTCTCGATGGAGAAGAGACTATTGCTATTACTGGCAGTGATGGTGCTCGAACTGTAGATGATAATGGCATTAACGGAGAAGTTGTGGTGCTTTCAACGAGAGAATTTAGGGAAGATATTAGCTTCTGCTACTGTTATCAATGATGATGTGCTCGATGGAGCTTCGTGATGAAGACGGAGAAGCAATGCTGCTGCCGTTAACGAAACAGAGTGATGAAGTAGAGCTCGAGAAGGAAGTGATCATGATGATGAACGATGACTGATAGAGAGTTCAAGAAGAGCATGAAGGTGATGCCGTTGAATATGGAGTTGAGATTGGCAGTTGATGGTGATGACGATGGAGCAACGACGATGTCTGCTGGGATTGATGGAGTTTGTCTAAGAACAGAGAGGACTTGGGTTTCGGATGATCAATGAAGGAATGGTAGTTCCTGCTACCATTGGCAGTGATGACAAAGAGATGGTGTTGTTGATTATCAAATGAAGCTGCTGGCAGAGACGAGATGAAGTTGGATGTGATTGTTTGATTGAACGTGCTCGAGTTTGTGGAATTATATGAGCCATGGTTGCTCGCTGGAACAACTTTTTGGGAGAGAAAAATAGATAGAGAAAAAGAAGAGAAATGAGGCTATATTCTACTCTAGTGTTTACCCCTTTAGGGGGAAACCAATTTATTTTCTTCTTGTCTATATATATATATATATTTTTATGGGTTTTAGTAAATCCATGTGTAGCTGAATTTTTACTGATTAAGGTATGATTTCAAAGTCCTGATTAATGAAACTTTAATTCTTTTTACAAGTTTATTTTGAGTTTAATTTTCTTGTCGATTGTCTCTATTAATTTTAGGGTCTAAGATTACTATTGGGTTATTCAATTGGCCATTTGAATTAACCTGATAATAATTCTTCTACTAGTATTGGGGTGGTGATACGTGTAATAGTCACTCAATTCCATACACAAGTATTACATCGCAAAAGCTGACAAAGGGATTCTGTTAAGCAATTGTGTATAGAGATGACACTAGTAAGAAGACCGAGCTTATGCGTCTGATGCTAAGATCAACCTAATTCACAAAACGTAATGCATCCGGTGGGTTACATCTTGAGAGCTTATTCATGGTGGCTCATATGGATAGAATCTGGTAGTCGAGCGCTTCCGTATCCAGTGGCAACATGAATTCCGGGGATAACAGAGCTTATTACTATTCTACGGTTGGTGATAATAGAAAATTAACAAGAGATAAACAAGTACTTTTATTAAGTTTCTGATCAGTGACGGCGAATGATTCCTTAACCATCTTTACTTTCTTATTTGTTTCTTTTACTTCACTATAAAACCACCCCCTTTGTCTTTCACTTTACTTTGCGGAACTAAATAACCTATCAATTACATAGCTCTTTGTGGGAACGATCTCTTACTACCGCTATATTACCAGTTAATTAGTGGGAAATATCTTTATTAATTTGTTGCACTTACGACACGCATCAAATTTTGGCGACGCTGCCGGGGAGCGGTTGCTAATTGATTTGTTATTTGTTTAGCTTGTTTTTATTTTTTTTTAGATTTTTGTTTTATTTTCTCTTTTTCTCTTGTGAGTCGTCATGTTTCCTTATGGAAATAACATGTACGGAGCACAAGACCAATCAACATATAATAGTGGTAATCAATTTGGTTTTCAATTTCATTCGTATGACAACTACCAACCATCCTACGGGTGTAATCAGAACCAATCTTTTGGCTATGATCAATATCCCACAGAACCTATGCTTGTAAGTCAATAGAGGCACCATAACAAATTTCTTTGTAGCTGACTAAAGAGCTTTCTTTTGAGTGTGTGTCACCGTACGTTAATTCCGGGTAGAATGGTGAGCTACCCAACCTCCCACCAATAAAAGCACTACTTTTTGATCTCTTGAGTGCTAATTTTGTCAATCATAAGGGTGACATCTATAGATGAACACCACCTTCTTGTAGTTTGATTTACAGTAGCACCATTCTCTCTCGCCAACAGCAGGTCCATAGAAACACCATCACCATCAACAAGGGAGCGACATCAAAATCTACAAGGAAAGTTGAAGACGTTTAAGGTTTACAAGCAACAATACAAGGAAGAAAAAATGTCATATCCAAGTAAAGCAACATACAATGAGCAGATTTTTTTATATATGTTGAAGACTTACACATAAGGAGCATAAATTATATCCGAGTATGAAGACTTATTTGCAAGAGCGAAGAAAATCAAAAGATGAGAATTATTGAAGTTTATGATACAAAGACAATACAAGTTGTGAAGATCAAAGTGGTAAAGTACTTCTTTTATGGCCATGTTAATTTTAATTTCGTTATTATTTTTATAGTTGCAATCTTTTGGTTTATAAAAAAAAAAAAAAAAAAAAAAAAAAGAAAAGAAAAAAAATTGAGAAAAAAAATAAAAGAAAATGAAAAAAAAAGGGAAAAAAAATAAAAAGAAAAAGAAAAAGAAAAAAAAAATACAAAAAAAGATTTGCATTTAGGTTGTTATTTTTTCAGTAAGGCCATAGGGGAGAAAAGTATATAAAGAAGTTTCAAGCAACAAGGAAATAGTGGAAAAAAGTTACAAATTGTCAGAGTTCTACGAAGTTCAAGAGATTATCATCAACAGTTGAAGACCGAAGAGGAAGGCCAAGAAGATGACGAAGACGAGCCGAAGGAAGACGTTTCTATTGGATGCTGTGAGAATGGTGTTTTCATCATTGCAATCAGATGTGAAGGTGGTAAGTACTCCCATCCTCGATAATAATGGTTGATTTCCTTTCTTAGAGATCATCAGAAAAAGATTTTTATTTTCCACGATTTTGTGGAGTCTCCAGAAATTATTTCGAAAGGTTTCCTTCCCACCGTTCAACGTGTGTAGGATTCTTTCTTCATTCCTACCTACACACATGTGAGACCCATAAAAAAGCCTTTTTATTGAGTGCAATTATCATAAAATCCTTTTAAGTGAGGCAGAAGTCGAGGCGAAATGCTTATTGATCGCTCTCAAAGACGCGTTCTCTCATTATGGTGTGGTTATTTCTCACTCAACATTTAATAATGAGAATATGTTCTTTGGTATTTCTAACTTCTTATTACTAGCATGCAGAAACTCTATGTCCTAAGCTGGAACGCTTTGAAGTTGGAGTAGGTTTTGTGGGTATACCTCTCGTAAACCCTCACGAGACTATAACTCGTCCACTATGGGTTTAAAGGCTTGTTACATTCCGCTAAAAGTAACCGCATCCTCGGCGAAATGGAGTTGTTGTAGTCTAGTTTAGTTTGCTCGAGGACTAGCAAAAGGCAAGTGTGGGGGAATTTGATAAGTGCATATTTCACATATATTTAGTGTCAATTCCATGCTAGTATTTGTTGGTTTTTTTGCAAATTATTGTATATTACGCTTGTTTTCTTTTATTTGTGTTTTGTTAGGTAAATCATCCAAAAGAAGTAAATTTATGCTTAATTGTGCAAGGAAAGAAGCTAGCTATAAGTGGAGAAAGGCCAAAGACCAATTGGAACTCGTTCAAATGCAAGTTTTCTACTTTTCATTGTGTAGAGGACGAGAATATGAAGACAATGGCGAAAGAACGAAGTCATTCTGAGTTCGTATGTTATGAGCAAAACAAGAACTCAGAAGCATAAAGGGCAAAATGGTCATTTTATCGGGAAAGTGCTATTGGCACCCAATCGAATGTTAAGAACTCAGAAGTCGAGGTGAAATGCTTATTGATCGCTCTCAAACACGCGTTCTCTCATTATGGTGTGGTTATTTCTCACTCAACATTTAAGAATGAGAATATGTTCTTTGGTATTTCTAACTTCTTATTACTAGCATCGAAACTCTATTTCCTAATAACTCTTCGGATGCTTGGGAATTTGGGCAGCTTTGAAGTTGGAGTAGGTTTTGTGGAGAAGAGGATTATTGGTTGCTGCCATTGAACCATAGCTCGTGATGATGATGCTGGAGACGAGAGCTAAGAAGAACGCAGGACTTGCCGCCATTAATGAAGGTGAAGCTAGAATGGAGAACGAACTGTTTGTCTCGATGGAGAAGAGACTGTTGCCATTACTGGCAGTGATGGTGCTCGAACTGTAGATGATAATGGCATTAACGGAGAAGCTGTGGTGCTTTCAACGAGAGAATTCAGGGAAGATATGAGCTGCTGCTACTGTTCTCAATGATGCTGTGCTCGATGGAGCTTCGTGATGAAGACGGAGAAGCAATGCTGCTGCCGTTAACGAAACAGAGTGATGAAGTAGAGGTCGAGAAGGAAGTGATCATGATGATGAAAGATGACTGATAGAGAGTTCAAGAAGAGCATGAAGGTGATGCCGTTGAATATGGAGTTGAGATTGGCAGTTGATGGTGATGACGATGGAGCAACGACGATGTCTGCTGGGATTGATGGAGTTTGTCTAAGAACAGAGAGGACTTGGGTTTCGGATGATCAATGAAGGAATGGTAGTTCCTGCTACCATTGGCAGTGATGACAAAGAGATGGTGTTGTTGATTATCGAATGAAGCTGCTGGCAGAGACGACATGAAGTTGGATGTGATTGTTTGATTGAACGTGCTCGAGTTTGTGGAATTATATGAGCCATGGTTGCTCGCTGGAACAACTTTTTGGGAGAGAAAAATAGATAGAGAAAAGGAAGAGAAAGGAGGCTATATTTTATTCTAGGGTTTACCCCTTTAGGGGGAAACCAATTTATTTTCTTCTTGTCTATATATATATTTTTTATGGGTTTTAGTAAATCCATGTGTAGCTGAATTTTTACTGATTAAGGTATGATTTCAAAGTCCTAATTAATGAAACTTTAATTATTTTTACAAGTTTATTTTGAGTTTAATTTTCTTGTCGATTGTCTCTATTAATTTTAGGGTCTAAGATTACTATTGGGTTATTCAATTGGCCATTTGAATTAACCTGATAATAATTCTTCTACTAGTACTGGGGGTGGTGATACGTGTAATAGTCACTCAATTCCATACACAAGTAGTACATCGCAAAAAGCCACGAGAGGGATTAAATTTAAGCAATTGTGTATAGAGATGACACTAGTAAGCAGGGCCGAGCTTATGCGTCGATGCTAGGATCAACCTAATTCACAAAACGTAATGCATCCCGGTGGGTTACATCTTGAGAGCTTATTCATGGTGGCTCGGATGGATAGAATTTGGTAGTCGGCGCTTCCGTATCCGGTGGCAACATGAATTCCGGGGGATAACGGGGCTTATTGCTATTCTACGTTTGGTGATAATAGAAAATTAACAAGAGATAAACAAGTACTTTTATTAAGTTTCGATCGGTGGCGTGAATGATTCCTTAATCATCTTTACTTTCTTATTTGTTTCTTTTACTTCACTATAAAACCACCCCCTTTGTCTTTCACTTTACTTTGCTGAACTAAATAACCTATCAATTACACAGCTCTCTGTGGGAACGATCTCTTACTACCGCTATATTACCAGTTAATTAGTGGGAAATATCTTTATTAATTTGTTGCACTTACGACACGCATCAAATTTTGGCGCCGCTGCCGGGGAGCAGTTGCTAATTGATTTGTTATTTGTTTAGCTTGTTTTTATTTTTTTTTAGAATTTTGTTTTATTTTCTCTTTTTCTCTTGTGAGTCGTCATGTTTCCTTATGGAAATAACATGTACGGAGCACAACACCAATCAACATATAATAATGGTAATCAATTTGGTTTTCAATTTCATTCGTATGACAACTACCAACCATCCTATGGGTGTAATCGAGAACCAATCTTTTGGCTATGATCAATATCCTGAGAACCTTATGGATATTCTCAGACATGTCAACAACCTTATGAAGGGCATGTAAGTGAACAATCACAAGGATGGGGGGATAGTTATTCTTCTAATCGTTTATCTTCTAATGATGAGGAGAAGCTTGATTGGTTGATTCTTCAGTTAAAGGCCAGTTTATCCACGCCGGAACCCCTTAATGAAGAACCAAGCATGGAGAACAATACAATAACCGGATAATATTACAATATATCTAACCAAACTCCTGATTGTTTTTATTATCGTTCACCTATTCAAAAGGAGGAGACCTGGTCTGGAAATTTTGTGGCGAGTGAAAATACGGGTTACGAAGAACGTCTTGACCAATCGATCCAAGCAATGGCACAACATCAACAAGGATTGGACCAATATCCGCAGAGTGTTGATAAATCACTCCAAGAACTTCAAGAAAGTGTCCAAAACTTAAGAAGAGAACTTGATCAAATTAAAGAAGAACTTTGGTCTCAAAACCAAAACTATTCTGACATCCCCGTGGATAGTGATGAATACTTGATCGGTAATGATTATGAAGATGAGCAACCTTTAGAAAGTTCGTATAACAACGATAAAGTTATTCCAACTCCGGATCATAATAACGATCACTCGCCTACTCAAAAGGAGGAGAACGAATATGACATAACCGTTGTTATCAATGGTGTAACGTACACAAGTGAAGATTTTAAGATTTGCACCAATGAATTAGACTTTCAAGGAGATGATTCCGATGAAGAGGTTGTTGAAGAGATATAGATTGAGAATGGAACCAAATTGATTGAAGTTGTGGAAGACCCAATTGAGCTTGTCGATGATGCTGAGATTTCGGTTGAAGCAGAAATTAAGAGTTCGATAGAGGACCACGATATACTTGAGGTAAATAATTCAATAGAGATAAAAGATGAGGATCCGATACAAGGTTTGTCTAATCCTTTATATAATTCTATATCTATTGATCCTTTCCATCCAATTGAAGTAGCTTCTCAAAGAGTTGTTAACCGAGCTTTTAGGAAAATACCTCACTTAGGATTGGAGTTATGTGCTTCTAAAGTTTTAACGTATTATTTTGCTTATAATTATCCACCACTTGATGTGTTTGATTCTAGAATTGCAGGTTCACCAAGATGAAGAACCTTTTGAAGTACCCATGTTTTATGTTCTTTATCCACTTCCGAGTGTAGAAAGGACGAAGTGTGGGGGAAACTTCAATAAAGTGATAGCTTCAATATTTATATTTTGTGCTAATGTTTTCATGAAGCTGTTATTAGAATTGTAGATTATTTTCTGGGCAGACTACCATATTTTCAGATTATTGGTTTACGGACGATAACCAGAAGGTAGGCTGAGGACGTTAAACCAAGCGCAGGCAACCCATTGGTTTTGTATTTTCTATCCTTTTTGTTTTTAGTTTTCTTCTTTTTCATATCATATTAGGATTTCCCACCTTGACTTTACTTAGGACGAGTCAATTACATTGAGGACAATGTAAAGTTTAAGTGTGGGGGAGTGTTTGGATATTTTGCATATAGAGTTTTTGGCCTTTTTGAGTCGATTTTTCAAAATTTTGCATAAAAAAAACTCCAACTTGTAGAGATTTTAGAGTCACTAGCATACTTCTAGGTATGTTTACATAGAGATTCTGACCGACATAACTGAACTTGGAAGTGTTAGGGAACTACGTTCGGATTTCTCGCTTGTTAGAGTGTTAAATAATGGACTTAATCATGCCGGTGATGCAAATTAGGAGCAGAGAGAAATTCATTATTAGAGTTGTTGATCAATCATTAGTGGAGACTACCTATTTTCAAATCAATAGAGGCACCAGACCAAATTTCTTTGTAGCTGACTAAAGAGCTTTCTTTTGAGTGTGTGTCACCGTACGTTAATTCCGGGTAGAATGGTGAGCTACCCAACCTCCCACCAATAGAAGGACTACTTTTTGATCTCTTGAGTGCTAATTTTGTCAATCATAAGGGTGACGTCTATAGATGAACACCACCTTCTTGTAGTTTGATTTGAAGTAGCACCATTCTCTCTCGCCAACAACAGGTCCATAGAAACACCATCATCATCAACAAGGGAGCGACATCAAAATCTACAAGGAAAGTTGAAGATGTTTAAGGTTTACAAGCAACAATACAAGGAAGAAAAAATGTCATATCCAAGTAAAGCAACATACAATGAGCAGATTTTTTTATATATGTTGAAGACTTACACATAAGGAGCATAAATTATATCCGAGTATGAAGAATTATTTGCAAGGGCGAAGAAAATCAAAAGATGAGAATTATTGAAGTTTATGATACAAAGACACTACAAGTTGTGAAGATCAAAGTGGTAAAGTACTTCTTTTATTGCCATGTTAATTTTAATTTCGTTATTATTTTTATAGTTGCAATCTTTTGGTTTATTAAAAAAAAAAAATAGAGAAAAAAATAAAAGAAAATGAAAAAAAAAGGGAAAGAAAAAAAGAAAAAGAAAAAGAAAAAGAAAATACAAAAAAAGATTTGCATTTAGGTTGTTATTTTTTCAATAAGGCCATAGGGAAGAAAAGTATATAAAGAAGTTTCAAGCAGCAAGGAAATAGAGGAAAAAAGTGACAAATTGTCAGAGTTCTACGAAGTTCAAGAGATTATCATCAGCAGTTGAAGACCGAAGACGAAGACCAAGAATATGAAGAAGACGAGCCGAAGGAAGACGTTTCTATTGGATGATGTGAGAATGGTGTTTTCATCATTGCAATCAGATGTGAAGGTGGTAAGTACTCTCATCCTCGATAATAATGGCTGATTTCCTTTCTTAGAGATCATCAGAAAAAGATTTTTATTTTCCACGATTTTGTGGAGTCTCCAGAAATTATTTCGGAAGGTTTCCTTCCCACCGTTCAACGTGTGTAGGATTCTTTCTTCATTCCTACCTACACACATGCGAGACCCATAAAAAGCCGTCTTATTGAGTGCAATTATCATAAAATCCTTTTAAGTGAGGCAGAAGTCGAGGAGAAATGCTTATTGATCGCTCTCAAACACGCGTTCTATCATTATGGTGTGGTTATTTCTCACTCAACATTTAAGAATGAGAATATGTTCTTTGGTATTTCTAACTTCTTATTACTAGCATGCAGAAACTCTATTTCCTAATAACTCTTCGGATGCTTGGGAAGCTGGAACGCTTTGAAGTTGGAGTAGGTTTTGTGGAGAAGAGGATTATTGGTTGCTGCCATTGAACCATAGCTCGTGATGATGATGCTGGAGACGAGAGCTAAGAAGAACGCAGGACTTGCCGCCATTAATGAAGGTGAAGCTAGAATGGAGAACGAACTGCTTGTCTCGATGGAGAAGAGACTGTTGCCATTCCGGCGGTGATGGTGCTCGAACCGTAGATGATAATGGCATTAACGGAGAAGGCTGTGGTGCTTTCCACGAGAGAATTCGGGGAAGATATGAGCTGCTGCTCTCTTATTCTCAATGATCTTGTGCTCGATGGAGCTTCGTGATGAAGACGGAGAAGCAATCTTGCTGCAATTAACAAGCAGTGATGAAGTAGAGGTCGAGAAGGAAGTGATCATGATGATGAAAGATGACTGATAGAGAGTTCAAGAAGAGCATGAAGGTGATGCCGTTGAATATGGAGTTGAGATTGGCAGTTGATGGTGATGACGATGGAGCAACGACGATGTCTGCTGGGATTGATGGAGTTTGTCTAAGAACAGAGAGGACTTGGGTTTCGGATGATCAATGAAGGAATGGTAGTTCCTGCTACCATTGGCAGTGATGACAAAGAGATGGTGTTGTTGATTATCGAATGAAGCTCTGCTTTGGCGAGAGACGACATGAAGTTGGATGTGATTGTTTGATTGAACGTGCTCGAGTTTGTGGAATTATATGAGCCATGGTTGCTCATTTGGAACAACTTTGGGGAGAGAAAAATAGATAGAGAAAAGGAAGAGAAAGGAGGCTATATTTTATTCTAGGGTTTACCCCTTTAGGGGGAAACCAATTTATTTTCTTCTTGTCTATATATATATTTTTTATGGGTTTTAGTAAATCCATGTGTAGCTGAATTTTTACTGATTAAGGTATGATTTCAAAGTCCTAATTAATGAAACTTTAATTATTTTTACAAGTTTATTTTGAGTTTAATTTTCTTGTCGATTGTCTCTATTAATTTTAGGGTCTAAGATTACTATTGGGTTATTCAATTGGCCATTTGAATTAACCTGATAATAATTCTTCTACTAGTACTGGGGGTGGTGATACGTGTAATAGTCACTCAATTCCATACACAAGTAGTACATCGCAAAAGCTGAGGAGGATTACATTAAGCAATTGTGTATAGAGATGACACTAGTAAGCAGACCGAGCTTATGCGTCTGATGCTAGGATCAACCTAATTCACAAAACGTAATGCATCCGGTGGGTTACATCTTGAGAGCTTATTCATGGTGGCTCAGATGGATAGAATTTGGTAGTCGAGCGCTTCCGTATCCAGTGGCAACATGAATTCCGGGGATAACAGGGCTTATTGCTATTCTACGTTTGGTGATAATAGAAAATTAACAAGAGATAAACAAGTACTTTTATTTAGTTTCGATCGGCGGCGAATGATTCCTTAATCATCTTTACTTTCTTATTTGTTTCTTTTACTTCACTATAAAACCACCCCCTTTGTCTTTCACTTTACTTTGCTGAACTAAATAACCTATCAATTACACAGCTCTCTGTGGGAACGATCTCTTACTACCGCTATATTACCAGTTAATTAGTGGGAAATATCTTTATTAATTTGTTGCACTTACGACACGCATCATCAACTACTGTTGTTGATCCTTTGAACTCATGCTTTGTAGTTTAAATCATGTAAATTTCTTCCAATGTTGAACTTGTGGTGCAATGGTAGCATGACTGACTCCATGTCAGATGATGCGTGTTCGACTCATGCCAAGTTCACTCCATTTTACATGGATCAACTATCATTATTGATCCAATTTTACATGGATCAACTTCCATTGTTGATCCATTAAAATTGGATCAACTTCTACTGTTGATCTCCTAAACTAGATAAACTTCTACTGTTGGTTCTATTTTTATTTGGATCAACTATTATTGTTGATACAAAAATATTTGAACCAGCGGCGGCGGCGGCGGAGACGGTGGTGGCGGCGGAGACGAACTTGTGGTGGTGGCGGCAACAAACTAGTGGCGGTGGAGGACTAGTGGTGGTGCAATGGTGGCAGTGAAGGAGTGGTGGTGGAATATTAGTGGTGGTGGCGGTTGGTAGGTGGTGGTTGTTGAGCGGTGGTGGTGGAATGGTAGTTGAATGTTAGTGGTGGTGGTGCTAGTCAGGGACGGAGGGAAATGGGGACAAATGGGGTCCCCAGCCCCCACTAAATTTTGAAATTCCATTGGTATATGCTTACCATTTTTGTAATTTATGGATCTTGCGGGGACAAATATACTAAATAGAATAGAATTTTCATTTTTAATGGATCAATACTATAAAACTCATATCAAATTAATAAAAATACATCAAATGTGTGACTTAAAAATAAAAATTCATCTAAATTCCTATGTTTAATGTAATTAAATTATTTTGTGATTTCATTTTAACTTAGTAAAAACTAAAAAGTAAATAAAATTGTCAGAAAAAAAATGGAGCGGCCGAATCGCTATCATGCACAGAAGTTGACTATATGAATTCGCCCCCATTTGAGAAAATGTCTGGCTCCGTCACTGGTGCTAGTGGTGGTGGTGAAGTGGTAGAGGAATAAATATGTTGTATTTTGAAATAAAAAAAAATATTATATTGTTGAGGGTAGTAAGGTAATCTAATATTAAATGGATAAGGTTATAAAAAAGTAGGGACATATTTATTGTTGTATAAGGACATATTTATTGGGTGTCAAAAGTAGGGACATATAAATAATGCACCCTTGTAAGAAGGTCGGGCGTGGGGGATGGGAAGCTATCGGTCTGCAAAAATTTGAAAATCCTTCACGTGGCTGGATGCAGAAAGTTATGTGATCTAGGGTTGCAGGCTTTGGGTAATGGGTGTAACAAGCTTGACAAGTTAATTGTAGACGATGACAATAGTTGCAGCAGCTTTGCTCGTGAGCTTTTCAAGCGCAAAAACCCTGGTGTGATGTGTAGTTCTTATGAATATTTTTTGGAAACTTGGGAGAATGATCATATAGAAGATTTATTGTAGTTCGTGTTTGAGTCTCTTTGGATTAATTAAATCTTGCAATATGTGCAAAATGTAAGTACACTAATTTATCTCCATTGCCACGTGCGCTAACAGGGTCCACGTGGATGACATCACTCACAGGATGACACATAGGGGCATCCGTGGCACTCGGACAACGTGCCATCTGTCAAGACCAACGGTCGGAAATAAAGGGGCACCCAAGATAGATAAGTCCCGCGTAGCACCCAAGGATGGCCTTAACCCATCACGAGGTAAGATGTAATCAACGGTCAAAGATAGTCCAACTGACATGGACATGACAAGAGGACTGACACCACCCGGCGTGGATTGGGACGGTCCAACCACCCGCATTTAATGTAGCTCGGAGAATACGTGTCGGAAGACCCCGATGGAAACAAGGGTTGGTCGGCGTGAGGAATCGGGATATAGTCGGGAAGCCGCGGAGTGACATAGAAGTCCGCGTGGACCATGCCCGCGGGATAATATTCAAGCCCGCGTAACAATGCCTGAGAATACAAGAAGATAAGATCTCAACAACTCATTGTCGTAGAGGCCCCACCGAGTTTAGCTATAAATATGTATCCCCCTCCCATTGAGGGGGATCGAAAAGAGAGAAAGGAGAGAGAATAGGGAGAAGTAAGTGAGTTTTAGCTCATATGTTCGATGATCACAAGATCTTGTGATCATCTTTGTAACCATTTATTTTATAATGAATCCCTTTAGACCCGTGGACGTAGGCTTTAGTCTCGAACCACGTATATCGTTGTCTCTTTCACCTTTTGCACCGTTAAGTTCATTTACATACTCGTATTCCGGATCCATGCGGATCCCGGAAAGATGATAATGAGATCATGACAAACTAGAGGGTTTGGAATCTATGATTTATCTTCTATCTATGCTTATTCCATACTCCTCATACCTCGGTGCATGTATTCAACTTATGTAAAGATTGTTTGTGATCACGTGGAAGCCAAACCCGATTCTCGTGTTCACAATTTGGCGCTAGAAACAGAGGACCTTGTCCCATTAAAAGATTTATCTTTTCTGTGACTTCATGACCTCAACCTCAAAATTTTGTATTTAAAAAACGCAAGCAGATCTATTCATGGATTCGTTTTTCGCACACATCTATGTCTATTGTGTTTTCTACCAACGGATCGAGCATTATATGACTTTTAAACAAACGAGATCTGGGTTTTAGCTATGATTTCATTCTTAGACTCGTTTCGTTTTTAGCCATGAGACTGTTCTTAGACTATAGTGTTTTTTTACCAATACATCTAGGTTTTAACTAGAATTTCAAACAAAATTTCCACCAAAGATTCGGACTTTTTGCAAATAACGACCCATGGATTTTATCTCGGGCAAGTCCGCGTCCGTCTGTGTCTTTCGTATTGATTCACCAAACTAACAACCCGAATACACCCATTACGCTTGGAAATCTAGTTTGTGAAGATAAAGTTAAACTAACGGCTAACCCGTGGACTTTTGGGTCTCGGATTACCTCTCATGTCCTTTGTGCGAGATTATTACAATGGAAAGTAACAAAGATACGGGAAGACAAAGATAACTCCAAGAGATGTTCCAAGGACCACGCAAAGCAATAACAAGGAGCGAGACAAAAGGGCGAAGGACGCATAGCCGCGGATAACCTGCAGGTGGGGCGGAAAGCACGTGGCTCTTAGATGCGGGAAACATCGCAATGGAGGCAAAGAAGGCTGCGGCCGCAAGAGCGCTTGCACCAAGCAAGGGGATTTCTCAAGTGGTTGCCTCCAAGTAACAGTGCAACCGGGCCAGTAGGAGCCTCGGGAGGCTATAGCCGAATCGGTGATGATCAGAACCATCCCTACGGAATGCCGCCGAACAATGAACAAGACGAACAACTACCTGAAGACGGGATCCAACGGAATAATCGAGCGGGCGTGCCATTGATAGACGAAATCAATACCACGATCCCCGAGGGACAAGCTCAACTACGAGGAAGGAATCCCCAATCAAGCATCGAACCAACAGCGGCGCAAATATTGGCACAACTGGAGAAGCTACGGCGGAATCAACTAACGTACGCGGATGCGGTGGCCCGTTAGCTCAAGAAAACCAACGGCTAAGAGAAAGGATCCTCAGAAGCTCCGAACTAGCGAATCAGCAAGACGAAGCCAACTCGGCTGGTGCGAAGCAGGGACCGAGGGGCGATCTTCGGAAACATCCTGCAACAACTAACCAGGAGAAGGATACCCCAAAGAAATGCGCGGAATAGTAGAAGGTCGGCCCGGACTACCAACCGAAGCCCCAGATTACTATGACACGGAGGAGGCCACGGCGTCGCAATCCATAAGAAGGACACGCTCTTCCATTCAAGACGAGCCTTGTTTGGCAATGGAAAACCTCCGCGGAAATGCTAGCGAGAAATCAATCAACTCAAGACCGGGCAAGGAGGTGGAAGACTAGAACAGTTATGAAGGAAGCCAACACTACCCCCTTGCACGTCGATTGGCTACGGCTACCATCCCGCAAAAATGTCCGGTCCCAACCTTTGAGTGTTACGACGGGTCCGCGGATCCCTCGGCTCATCTACGATATTACAACGAGAGTAATGGCCGAGGTGGGATTACGACGAGGCTATCTTATGCGAGATATTTCCCTTCAAGCTCGAAAAGGATCGCGTTATCTTGGTTTGATAACCTCAAGCCAGGAGTGCATTGATTCATATGATCGGCTCACCGAAAAGTTCTGGCCACCTACATGTACAACAAAGTTGTGAACACGAGGGGATGGACAAGCTCTTCTCACTTGCAATTAAGTACAGGGAATCCGTTCGAGAATACACCGATAGATGACACAAAGTATGTCGGGCCATTGGACATGTGGACCCGTGGTAAGTATTAAGCCATTACAAATGGGGGCTTGACAGGATGAGCCCGTTGTTTGTCGAAATCCACGGTACCTCCCCAACCACTGAGGGAGATTTAAGGATAATCATTGAAAAACATGCGAGATTGGAAGAAATTCAAAAAGATAACCCCCGAGCGCAGGCACAACGAACCCCACGGACAAATTCCGCGGAACTAGTAGACAGGCCCACCCACGCCGAAGGATCGAAAAGACGATCACAAAAGGAGTGGCGAGAAAGTTTGAAGACCGGGTCTATACGAAACTCAACACAGCTATCCACGCATACTTGAAGGAAATCAAGGATCGCGAAGACTTAGATTGGCCCTGGTCTAAAGGGAAACAACCACCAAGATCGCGAGAATCCAAAGAGTAATCTGCGATTTCCCTTTGCTTCTACGGACACTGACAGAGAAATGCAAAAATCTCAAGATAGCAGTACAAAAACTGATAGATGCAGGGGATCTCAAAAAATATGTGGAAAAGGCGGGAATGGAGGATAGAGCCAAACGCAGCAAACAGGTCCAACTACCCGAGGGTAACCGCACATTGAACTCTATATCCTGCTCGGAAAGCCAAGAGCCAACCCTGACGGCACAAATAGGAAAACGACTGAGAAAACAATTTGAAGATTACTGTGAGCTTTACAGTATAAACGGGAAGGAAATAGAGGAGCACGAGGAGTGGATGAACGCACCTCTGATTTTTGAAGCCGATGATATTGAGGACGACATGGAAGATCACAATGACCCATTAATCCTCACATTGCCAATCGCAGGATGCAACATAAGGAAAATCCTCATCGATGGAGGAAGCTCCGTAAATGTATTGTTTTACGATACGTTCAAACGCATGGAGCTTAACGATGAGCAACTCCTGACTTCACACTACACCATCTACGGGTTCAATGGCACGGCTACGAAGCCCCTGGGGGATATTGTCTTACAAGTGGATGCAGGCCCCATGAAAGTCGACACCGCTTTAGCGTGGTAAACACGCCCTCACCCTACAATGCCATTATTGGACGAAGATGGGTCCACAAGCTCAAGGGAGTCGCAGCTACCTATCATCAATACCTTAGATTTTCCCACTCCCCTAGGAATAATGGAAATAAAGGGTGATCAAGCTTCCGTAAAAAGAGTGCCACGCGATGCAAATACAACTCAACAACGAAGAAGATGAAAAAGGAAAACCCCAAAGCTCGTAGCAAGGCGGTATCCAAAGACAAAGCCATCGACGAATATCTGGAGGAAATCTCGGAAAAAGCTTGTCTAAAGGGAATTCTCAAGGAAGCAGAGAGGCCTCCACATCAAAGGTTAATCGGGACGAAGAATCGAGGCTACCAAATAGCAATTAAAGAAAATTCCCCCAGGGGGGCAAAGCCCACTTTCACATCCTTGGAAGCAGTGAAAGAGATCAATATAGGGACGGAGCAAAACCCAAGAAAGATCAAAATAGGAACTCTAATGGGCGGAGAACGCGAAGCTTCGCTGATAAAACTACTAAAGGAATACGCGGACATCTTCGCATGGAAATTATCCGATATGCCGGGAATAGACCCAAAGACAATACAGCATGAGCTGCGCATTAAACCTGGCACACCCCCGGTACGACAAAAGATACGAAAGGTGGCCACAGAGCATCACAAAGCAGTAGAAACGGAGCTACGAAAGCTATTAGAGGCCGGTTTCATAAAAGAAGTCAAATACCCCACGTGGATCTCCAACATGGTAATAGTACCAAAGAAAAATGGAGGGGTCAGAATCTGCATCGACTTCACTAACCTGAACAAAGCGTGCCCAAAGGATAGTTATCCATTACCTAGCATTGACCAGCTAGTCGACGCGAGTAGAAGGATATGAAGAGTTGTCATTCATGGACGGATATTAGGGTACAACCAACTATTTTTGGCGAGAAGAAGACCAGCAACATCTTGCATTTTACACACCCCATGGTCTTTATTGTTACGTAAGAATGCCTTTCGGAGCTCCGAAGCGCGGGAGCAACGTACCAAAGGATGGTCGATGCTATTTTCAAGCCATGGATCGGCGGGACTTTAGAGGTTTACGTCGACGACATGCTCATAAAAAGCAAAGCAAGAAAGAACCACCACCGGGACGAAGGATATCTTGGAGCTATGAGAGAGCATCACATGAAGGTGAACCGAGGAAAAATGCACTTTCGGGGGTGACCTCGGGGAAATTCCTTGGATACCTAGTGACAAAAAGGGGCATTGAAGTAGATCCAGAAAAAATCCGAGCCATAACAAACATGCGGAGTCTCCAGAAGAACCTAAAAGAGGTACAAAAGCTCAATGGATCACTAGCGGCTGGGAAGATTCATATCACGATCCTCGGATAGGTGCAAACTCTTCTTCAACATACTGAAAAAAAAGGGACTAAGTTTGAATGGACGACAGAATGCGAAGAAGCTTTTTTGGGCATTAAACAATACCTAGCGAGAAATCCCCATCCTTGTAAAACAGGACCACGAGGAGGTTTTGGCGCTCTACATTGCAGCAACAGACGACGCAGTAAGCGCAGTACTCGTAAGAACCCATACGAAGGAGGAGCAACCGATCTATTATGTCAGCAAGACCCTGAATTCCGCGGAACGAAACTACACGAGAATTGAACAACTAATCCTAGCCGTCGTATGGTCTACTTTAAAGCTAAGGACGTACTTCTTAACGCATGATATACGTATCCCATGTCGGGCACCCTTAGAGACCATCCTCAAAGGAGCGGGAAAGGTAGGACGAATAGCAAAATGGAGCACATACCTCGACCAATTCAACATCCACTATGAGCTCCAACACTCCCGAAATCGCAGTATTAGCGAGACTTTCTAGCGAGACCTGCCTTTGGACAACGAAGAAGAAGTACGCATACAAGGATGGAAGGCTATGGGCGCCCCAGAAATAGAAAAACCAGAGCCAAATAATATCCTTGAGCCAGTGAACCCACGGCAATGGGAGGTCTTCGTTGATGGCTCCAAAAATAGAGAGGGCGCGGGGATAAGGCATCGTCATCACCACACCCACAGGGGACAGAATCGTGCACGCATTCAGATTGGAATTCGAAGGCCATACCAATAACATCGTCGAATATGAAGGGGTGATCCACGCTCTCCGCTTGATAATTGAATTAGGGATACAAGAAGTGCGGGTGACAAGCGACTCACAACGATCATACGGCAAATAGGCTACGAATACAATGTGTCTGACCGAAACACTAATGGCATACATGGCTCTGGTGCAAACATTAGCCTCCCAAGTACAAAAATCGAGTTTCGACATCTATGAGAAAGGAACTTAGACATGCGGATGCTCCGGCATATATATCGTCCATGCTTAAAAACGAGGATGTCAAAGCAATCAAGGTAACAAGAGTGTACGAACCATCCATCAAACTCCCGAAACATGCACGGCTAACCAACGCAAACCCGAGGAGAAAGACATCTCGACGAGGATGTCGGAGAATACATATTCGACGATTTCGTAACGAGGATATTACGGCAAGCGGAGGAAGACAGCGATTATAGTCGGGAGGCGATTGGAGATCGAAATACACTCTTTCCTCAAAGACGGAAACTCCCAAGACACCAAACAGGCTAGGAAGGTGCAGTCAAGAGCAGGGATGTACGAACTAAGAGACCAAGCCTTATACCGAAAATCATTCCTCGGACCACTTCGTCGCTGCCTATCCCGGTCAGAGGGACATGTCGTTTTAAAAGATATACACAGAGGAGATGCAGGGAATCACAGTGGAATGAGATCCCTAGCGGATAAGGCCAAGACGCAGGGCTATTACTGGCCAACCATGATCCGAGATGCAGCCAGAATGGCGAAGAGATGCGAAGAATGTCAAAGATTTGGTAAAGAATCCATGTTCTACAAAGTTGAACTCGGTCGATAGTCCTTGGCCCTTCGGGGAAATGGGGTATCGACATAGCAGGCCCACTCGTATCGGGGACAGGGAAAAGAAGATTCCTAATAGTGGCAACAGATTATTTGACAAATGGGTAGAAGCAAAGGCGCGGCGAGTCGGGATTCGGACGTCTTCACTTTTATTTTCAAAACATCATCTGCGGGTTTGGCATCCCCATGAGAGATAGTCTCCGACAACGATGGCTTGACTACAAGGAAAGAATATCGACTTGCTGTTCGACACCTTCAAGATTCGAAAAAACAAATCCACCCCCATATACCCACAAAGCAACGGACAAGCGAAGCCACAAACAAAACTCGGCACTCATTCTTAAAAACAGACTAGATGAGTACAAAGGACGATGGTGTGAGCAATTTGCATAACGTTACTATGGGCATATAGGACGACTCGAAGATCGCTGGGAGAATCCCCATTTCTACTCACCTACGGGGTCACGAGTCATCCTGCAAGGAAATTCTACTTCCAACTACAAAGAGAAGCACGGGAAAAGAATCTCACCACGGACATGATGTTGGAAAGACTTGACGACCTCGAAGAAAGAAGAGAAGCGGCACTGCAAAGAATGGAAAACTACCAACGCAGTGGCAGAGAATATAACAAAAAAGTGAAATTTAGGAATTTTGTAGAAGGCGGTATGTGTTGAGGACCATTCCCAATACCGGCGAGAAAAGAAGTGGGGAAAATTAGCACCAACTTGGGGAGGACCCTACATAATACACGACATCGCAGAAATGGCTCTTACTATATCTGCGTAATATGAAAGGAAATCCTCATGCATCCGTGGAATGCCAAATACCTCAAACCATACTACCCATAATCAATCACCTCAGTGCACATTTGGAAGAAGAAAATGGACTTGCTAATCCACATGTTTCTATCTCGACAAAGGAGTAACGCGCCTTAATTTTTCAATCAATACCAAGTTTTCATTTTCAAATATCATATCCCGATCATTACCGCACATTTCAATTTATTCAAAACCCACAACCTACATACAACACATCATATAAACCACATGTATATACTACTTACACAATGTACATTGAAAACCATGTCACATCATAATAAAATATTGATGCAATTGTTACCCCGTGGATGTAGGCCTTAAGGCCGAACCACGTAAATTGTTGTACAATTACTATTATTAGGAATTGACGCTATACTTAACAAGAGGGCTATCCAAAGCACAAAGCATGGATCACACCCACTACAAAATACCGGGCAATATCCCGTGCAAAACACACACACGCAATATATCGGAGCATACACATGCGATCTCTCAGAACTCCTCTGTAAATGTCTATAAGTGTATGACCAGGAGGCGACTTCTTACAGAATGAGATATCCGTGCAATATTACAAGTCGCGAACATTAAGGGAGTATATCTTTAAACGTCGTCGGCCAGACCCCGTCCGGTGATCCTGCGGCCAAGGAGTTAGGCCCGGACGGGGTGCAAGGTCACAAGACGATTCCGGGATACCAACCTACGGAGTTGCCGAACAATACACTTTATCAAACTCAAAGATGGATATCCGTGGATTACAATAACTACGGAATTTTCCATTATAGTTAAAGATGATAGACATAACTTCAACAAAATTCAATATCAGATTTAAAACCAAAGTTTGATCTAATACATGCAGTTGATTACAAGCCCAGGCAGTGCAAAATAACAAAACGCCAAAAAGGATAAGCAACCGAGATCAATCCCTAGCATACTAACTACGGTTTTGCGAGCGGGAGTGTTATCTCGTGAGTTTATCCTTGGCGATGAAGGAACGCTACCACCCGAGGAGGGAAGAAGAACTTGATGGGAGCGCTTGAGTGCACGGACGCCGAGTATAATTCTTGGTTAACCCATGGTTTTTCTTAAGATCCGGCTCAATCTCACCAAGAATCTTATTAATCTCTTGACCGATTGTTTGCGGGCCATTAGACCTATGGCTCGCTCCTCATCTCGGCTGATTTAAGGAAGTACAAAGCTGGTCTATCCTTTGATTAGCTTGCTTCGAGCGTTTCGTCCGAGACGAGGCCAGGCCGCGATGGTAGCTAACTTGACCCTCCGGTTGAACTACCTTAGCACGAGCTTCGGCAACCTTTCCATCTGCGGCTTTAAAGTTTGTACTTGGAGCTCTGCGAACAATAAAAGAAAGCAGTGAGTTATGACACATACAATTCAAAGCACACTCGATGACGAAGGCGTATACCTTCACAATGATCAACCGCGGAATCCCAAAGCCTGCGGCATAATCATATTCATTCGATAACTTATCATAATCTACCCGGCTGATTATGAGCATCCGACTTGCGCTCGAGATCATTTTGAAGCATCGAGCCCGAATGGACGATGTCGATTAACCTCATCATTCTTCAATTCCAATCCCTTGTTGAGACGATACATAGTCACCTCTAAGTCTCTCTCACGTTCAACTTTGACGAGCCACATCGGCTCCGAGACGCGGATAGAGCACTACCGAGAGCACTACATTACGCCCTAGCATCGTCTCTCTCTTTGGCTAGCTGCATATAAGTCCGCACATCCGAGGGATGCGAAGACCGCGCTTGCCGCAGCCTCGCCTTCTTAACATTAAGTCTAATTTCTAAGGAGGAAATCTGCTGCGGGCTTGCTCAAGATTGTCCGCGTCCATAAAAGGGCCCCGTTAAACAAGTGGCGGTCATGGTTATTTCGATTTTGCAAATCTACCAAGCAATATTTTTCTTACGCCATTCTTGACCCATCGCGTTATGAACATCCGCGCGGGCATTCCATTTAACCGACTCACTCTTGAGTTTTTCAACTAACTCGGCAATGCGCCCCTTTTGACGAGTCCTCTCACTCCGAAGCCACAACAATTTGGGGACTCCACCCACTCGAAGATAGTACATGAGGAGGAGGGAAGAAAGAGAAAACTCGAGAATAAATAAGGAGCAGAAACTACCAAAGAAGAGGAGCAGACACGAAATGGATGAGAATTTTCCTCATCAATGACTAACTTGGCCTTAACTGAGCCAACTCGGAACGTGGGCCGAGCCTCTTCCGTGCCCTGCTGCTCCTTACAGTTTAAGCAAACTCTTTAGCTCGGTTATTTCTTCATCCTTAGCGGATACCGAAGCCTCGACACTTGAAAGCGTCTCTTCACAATGTCGAAGCTTCCCTCTAGCTTCGTAGATTTGGCCCTAAAGAGCCGCAGTAAAGTTGGTGATTACAATACTCACTTCTCATCATCTATCGACAAAATGAGGGAAGATTAGCTCACATCATATTTGAACGAAATCGGGGATAAAAGAAACAGAACAAACCTCCAATAAATCTTTGGGGGTAAGCGTATTGATACCCATCAAGAATAGCCATCATGTCGAATTCGGTAGGGGGAGGATCCACTACAAGATCAAGCCCGGCGCTACGAGATTTTTACCCCATCCTCGATCTACCGCCTCCTCGGGGGTTAACTCCATGTACCTCCGAGTAAAAGCATCCGAACTCTTTCCCTTCAATCACGGGGCGGGGTGAGGAACTACCAAACAATTTTTCTTTCGCGCAGCCACGCCAAAACAAACATCATCGCCATCCGCGGACTAAGGATCGCGAGAAATCATCTAAGGGGGAGTCCGAGGTATTCCCACCATGAGCAGCACCAACATTACCTTGCACCAAGGCCCCACTAACAGTGGAGGAGGTACCAGCAAAACCCTCGGAGGGCACTACCAAAACCCCAGCATCAGACCTGCCGGATGGGCCACCAACGCAGCTATCCTCGAGAACACTCCAATCATCACCAGCTGGAAGCAGAGTGAAGTCCGAAACAAGCCCCATAACCGTGGACATGTCAAATGACTGTTCCCCAGACAAAACCTTACCAAACGAAAACTCATAACAACCACCCCCATCCTTATCACCACTACTAAGAACAAGTCCCTTACCTTTATCTATAACATTCACACTGGACTGAGTAACCCCCCCGGCATGATTTCCACCACCACCAATAGACAAGTTACCACCACCAATACCACCAACATCCGAATCACCTTTAACCCCACCAGTGGCGGTGGCCGGGTCGCCTTGACCACCACCAGTGGCCGAATCACCTTGACCACCCCCAATGGTCGGGTCACCTTGACCACCACCAGTGGCCGAATCATCTTGACCACCCCCAATGGTCGGGTCATCTTGACCACCCCCAATGGTCGAGGTCACCCTGACCACCACCAATAGTCAGGTCACCCGACCACCACCCGATGTGAGATCATCACCTCCACCGTCAACCGCCCGATCACCATCACCTTCTTGAACAGGGCGGAGAAGTCTCAATTCGCTCTTCCCTATCGGGAAGAGTCCTCATCACCACACACGCAGGACTATTCACATCCTCGAAATGAGAGGAACCCTCGGTGGGAGAATTCGATGATTGCTTGGGATTAATCTTCTTACCTCTACACACCTACAACACATAATGATAAAAGCACCGTTGGCATCACCTTTCCTTGGCATAATTACCATTATTTAAGAAAACGTAGGGGCATACATACGAAGAAAACAAACAACGCACCTTAACAACATTAGTATTCCGCGGAGGAATAGTAGCATCGAGGACATCTTCATCTTCTCGCATCATCAACATCACGGCTATAAACAAAATCCATACCAGCAAAACTCATCCGCCGGGGCGATAATGCGCGTAACGAGCGGGAGAAGCTTCGCGAGGAAGACCATCCCAGGTTGGCTGCCAACCACGGGGACCGGGGGACCCAACCATAGGCCCACGGGCCAACAACTTCAAGAACAGTGGCAGACCACTCGTAGTCATGATCACGCTTGATTCTCTCCTCAGCGGGAATAGGAAGACCTTCGGCACCAGGAATCCTCGCCATCTTGGAATCACTTACCTCGCTCAAAGGCGAACTTCCCCTTAACGAAGTAATGTTAGGAGACTCCTCGGACCACGGCTTACGAGTATTCTCGTTAACATAATCTCCAAAGGATCTGTTGAAATTCTCGGGAGTATACCACCTTTCTCCTTTTCTAATCTAGGGGCATAGCAAGTCATCATCGTTTTCCCCTTGCTACGAAGGTAGCATTCACGAAGATGGCGAAGATAGTTTCTCGTCAACCTCGTTGCACCCCGCGATTATGACTTTTCTTAGCGATATCGCGGCTAGAATTAACCCGATAGTAGAAATCATCACCACTGACTTTATACAAGGGTAACATCAAACCCGGCCTCGAAAGCACCCACGGTTGTCGGCAAATGAAAGGCATCGTACTTATAATTGGTAACCATCTCATAAGTTATGTCTTTATCGCGGCATAAAAACGAACCCGAAAATCTTTGAAGACCATGCTTCACCTTGAAGGCCTCGAGATCAATGTGTCGAAAAGTAAACTTCTTATTACCCAGAGATAAAGGACGGAAAGTAACGGCAGAGTCATCCTCGAAACCTTTTTCCGCAGCATCCTCCACAGAACCCGCAGCCTTCCTCTTAGGAGGAACTAAGTCTCCCGAAGACTCTATCTCCGTAGCCTTTCTCTTCGAAGTAAGAGTTTTAGTCGACTTACTTGAACCAGGCACGGATGGGTTAGTCCGCGTTGGAGGCTGAGTGCGGAGGGGCTGCACATCCAAAGGTTCATTGCGAGGATTCGGCTGGTTCTTAGGAGACTCACCTCTAGAACGAGTCGCGGCATACCTAGATCCCTGCGGAGGATCACCCCTTCTAAGTGAAGATCTTTGACCGGAGGATGAGGATGTTCGTCCATCCCGAAGATTACCCTGAATAGGTGGGGGCGAAGCTCCACCTCTTACATTAGGATCACTCCGGGGAGATCGATGAGGACTTGACGGAGGAGTCTGATAAGGGACCCGCGGATGGTCGGACATGTCTGCGGGCACAAACACGAATAGGAACTCAAATCAGAAGCAGAGAAGATCAAAAATCGAGAAAATCTCAAGAACAGTAGTGCAAAAGAAGAAAACCCTAAATTTCATCTAACAGATAACTAAACTCTCAGATCATTATCCGAACTCAAAAGAAGAAATAAAATATAAGCATGACCAATGGAACACCCAACTCAGTAGCGTCAACTCTCAAAACCCAGGGTACATTTAAATTTAAAACATCATCAAATTACCACCTAGAAAATCGAAACTCGACAAGCTTAAGCAAGGTGATTGAACGGAATAAAAAGGTCATGCACGAATCACGAAGAATCAATCAACAGCAATGACGAAGAAGAAGCAACAAGTAACAACCACAAAGAAGAAGCCTACGACAACCACAAAGTAGCGGCGACAGTAGAAGAAGCGATGGTGTCAGAAGAAGTTAAGAAGATGAAGACAAGAACAAAGAATAAAACAGGGAATGTGAATTAAAGTCACATTCTCTCACTCTTTATATAGAACCAGAAGGAACTGTCCACTACCCAAAGGGCAGTTATGGCCGGACGGGAAACGTGCACAATAAATGCGAGTAGCACCTTTTAGGAGAAGTTTGAGGGAGATAAAAACGTACCACACGGTTCTTCTTCCAACAAAACCCAAACGCCCAGTCGTAAGAAGAGGGGCAAATTGTAAGTACACTAATTTATCTCCATTGCCACGTGCGCTAACAGGGTCCACGTGGATGACATCACTCACAGGATGACACATAGGGGCATCCGTGGCACTCAGACAACGTGCCATCTGTCAAGACCAACGGTCGGAAATAAAGGGGCACCCAAGATAGATAAGTCCCGCGTAGCACCCAAGGATGGCCTTAACCCATCACGAGGTAAGATGTAATCAACGGTCAGAGATAGTCCAACTGACATGGACATGACAAGAGGACTGACACCACCCGGCGTGGATTGGGACGGTCCAACCACCCGCATTTAATGTAGCTCAGAGAATACGTGTCGGAAGACCAGCGATGGAAACAAGGGTTGGTCAGCGTGAGGAATCGGGATATAGTCGAAGCCGCGGAGTGACATAGAAGTCCGCGGACCATGCCCGCGGGATAATATTCAAGCCCGCGTAACAATGCACAGAATACAAGAAGATAAGATCTCAACAACTCATTGTCAGTAGGCCCCACCGAGTTTAGCTATAAATATGTATCCCCCTCCCACTGAGGGGGGGATCGAAAAGAGAGAAAGGAGAGAGAATAGGGAGAAGTAAGTGAGTTTTAGCTCATATGTTCGATGATCACAAGATCTTGTGATCATCTTTGTAACCATTTATTTTATAATGAATCCCTTTAGACCCGTGGACGTAGGCTTTAGTGCTGAACCACGTATATCGTTGTCTCTTTCACCTTTTGCACCGTTAAGTTCATTTACATACTCGTATTCCAGATTTGTCTGGATCCCCGGAAAGATGATAATGAGATCATGACAAACTAGAGGGGTTTGGAATCTATGATTTATCTTCTATCTATGCTTATTCCATACTCCTCATACCTCAGTGCATGTATTCAACTTATGTAAAGATTGTTTGTGATCACGTGGAAGCCAAACCCGATTCTCGTGTTCACACAAAACTTGGAAGTTTGCGGTGCAAGACAGTGTGAAATTGACTTCACGTCTTCCTCTGTTCTTCAATTTTGAAGTCCTAACTTTTTTGCTATTGCTAAGAACTTTGTTTAACTAGTTTGATATATCCAATAAAAATTCTAGTGGTTATCTTGTCTGTTTGCACGAGGATTTTTTATTTTTTTGGTCAATACCACAAAAAGTTATATAAATATTGGAACAGAATTACAAAGGAGAAGAGAAGAGACAAATAGACCAAAGCGACTTATTCCGGTGGCACGAGATTCTTTTTCTGCAATTCAAATTTGAGTTTCTAGAAACATAGCTGAGCAACCAGATTATTTTGGAATATGTAACATTTGTCATCTCTTTTCCATCTGTCGGTCTTGTTGACGAGGTAAGGACACTTTGACACGTTCTATATGGAACCATATTTTAGAGCCGTATGTAATGCGCAAAAGATACCTGCACGGTTCATTCTATAATAGGGGCATTTAATAAATTTACCCTTCATCAATTCTATTATTTAGTTTTCCTTTATCTTTCTTTCTCCTGATAATAATGTGAGATAGAGTTATGTCCGTATGGTCTGCCATTCAATCAATACCCAAGCCAATGACAGCACAGAAGTATTAAAACCGGAAAATGGGTCATTTGTCCAAATATTTTTAAAACATGGTTCAAATGGACGAGTAAAAATTAGTATGGGTGAAATGGACACCAAAAAAATAGCAAGGATGAAACTGGATTCATCCGGACTTAAACTTAAAAAATAGCAAGGATGAAATTGGATGCATCGTGATGTAAATTAAAAATAAGAAAAATTATTTGAAAATGGGTAGGATGAAACTGTTTACATCCTGGCTATTTTTACATTTTTGTCCATTTAAACAGTATCAAAATCTAAATGTCCTTTTCACCCATAAATTGTTGATTTTGGTCTTTTTAACCAATTTTGTGTATTAAAACGATCAATAAGAGAAACTAAATTGGATAAATTGGAATACGTCCCGTTTTCACTAATTCGTTTGGAGATCTATCCCATAACGGAAAAAATTAAGAAATCTATCCGGGAGAGAAAGAAAAACTGTTAGATGGTTGATATCCCACATGTGTAGTGTTACACGTGTGTCAATTTGACATCTTTACCCTTACCATTTGTACGGGAATGGGAACAACAACTGTGTTATCTTCTCTGCACAGGAAGAAACCGAGAGAAACTTATAGACATCGAGAGACCTAGAGAAAAAAAAGAAGTAGATCGAGTTCATTTATGTGTTTTTGGGATGATTACGTATGATTGAAGGAAGGAGAACTTATATCTCAAAGACGTTGGGGTTTTATTGCCAAAGCTTCTCAAATCAAGATTATGGTGGTTCAAAACGGCTATGGTCTTCCAACCCATTTCCAATTTTCGCTGTATATCACATCTAATTAGGCTATGTATAGACAGAGATAAGATGATAAATAATAGCCTAAGCTACCATTAAAAAAAACTTCTAGTATATGCTTGTTTGGTTTACATTTATAATATTGTACTTGGGTGCCGCATAAAGCATGCATATCAACTGTATGATTGCTTAGCAATTTCTAGTTTCGATGCTACTAGTATTATTGTTTTCTGTTACATCACTTGTGCACATAATGCTCTGTAGATTCATTATCTGTAGCTGTTCATCATCACAACGCTGCAAGCAAGTAAGATGCACTTCGTGTGACTGATCAAACGAATTTTGTCAAAGACGGTATTGGTGGTTACGAAGGTATTGGGAGTTTCAGTGGTGCTCTAGGTTGTGTTGATGCAGCTGGTGGAGTATGGCACTGGGGGTGTTGGTGGTACCGGGGATATTGGTGGTGTAGGCTTAGGTGGTGCAGCAGGCAGGCTTGATGGTGCAGGTGGACTTGGTGGTCTCTGTGGTGGCAGTGGTCATGGTGGACTAGGCTGTTTGGGAGGTGAAAGTGGTCTTAGTGGAATAGGCAGTTTCTAGGATGTATACTACCAAACTTAAAACAACTGTTTTCCCTTATATTAAGACAATCTCTGCTCTTCGTTCATTTCGTGACACCTTGTTTGTCGATTATGTCATTTTGGTTTCAGAATTTTCACATTTCAGATTCATTTAAAACTGAAGTTGATTTTTTTTTTGTTATTTTTCCGTAAGTAATGTTGACGGTATCATTTCACACCAAGATTTGATTTGGGCGAATGTTCAACATGGAAGTATGGAAGAATTGGGCGACTGTTCAACAAGAAAGAATTGGGTGAGTGTCAACTGTTAAGGGCAAAATTGTAAACAGCAAGGGTAAAAGTGTAAAATTGAAGCACGTGTAATCCCACACCTGTGTGGTGTTAACTATTTAACAGTTTTTTTCTCTGTAAGATAGATTTCTTAATTTTTTCGGGATAGATCCCCAAAACGAATTAGTGAAAATAGGACATATTTACAATTTTCCCAACTAAATTCGTAGTGCTTCTTGGGTTAATTAGAGATTGTCCTGGCATAAAAAAAATATCAGTCATCGGACTATAAATCCTTTGGCTCGTAAATTAGTGATAAATTGCGGAAAAATGTAATGCCAGGCAGCTTGAGATTCGCCAAGAAGAACCAGTTTCAAATATTGAAAGATCTTGTAGCTTGAATGTTTTTCTGCCAAATTTTTCAGATAAAGCGTATTTGATCATATATATACTAGATCAATAACACATACTTGCATATATATACTGGACTAACATGAATATACAGCTACAAGATAAAAGAAAATGTTTTTATTCAGAACGGAAAATGGGTCATTTGTCCAAAAAAATTTAAAACATGGTTCAAATGGACGAGTAAAAATTATTATGGGTGAAATGGACACAAAAAAATAGCAAAGATGAAACTGGATTCATCCTGGCATAAACTTAAAAAATAGCGAGGATAAAACTGGATGCATCCTGATGTAAATTAAAAATAAGAAAAAGAATTTGAAAATTGGTAGGATGAAACTGGATACATCCTGGCTATTTTTATATTTTTGTCCATTTAAACAGTATTAAAATCTAAATATTTTTTTCACCCAGGAATTATTGATTTTGGTCTTTTTAACCAATTTTGTGTATTCTGAACTCAACTAATAGTCTAGCTACTTGCAGTCTCAAGTCTTGTAGATGTCGGTAGTCTGGGGTGTAATAATCAAAGAAAATGCTTCTCAACCCCAAGTCCATCACCCAATAGATGTCAAAAAATCATTGTTCAAATTTCTTATAAATAAATGGCCCCCTGTTGGTCCATGGAGAAGGAAGTGATAGAATCAACGGTATGGATGAAGCCAACTAATAATCAACTCGGAGGAGGAGCAGATTCTGGTCGATCAAACGAAAAGTTTTGAACAGCGTCTTCCACGTTTATCGTTGGCCACTGCACTGACATATATAGCGACTTGCTGCATATTGAGGCCTTACATACTCAGAATTGGACAACACGATCGGGTAAATGTTAGATCTGAGAACAACCTTTTTCCATGTCGGTAGCCTAGTTAGCAATTCGGGATTCGGCAAACATACGGAACGGCAAACGTACGAGTATTATACGTTTTTGTAAAACCCAAATTCGGTCCAAAATTCGGTCAACGGGACGTGATTTGTTAGTAATTTGAACGGCATACGTACGTGTATAATTCGATTTATAAATGTGAGTTCGGGCTCGAAAATTTAAGATATCATGTATAATAAATAATTAGTATTTATAAGGACATAGACTAATTTTTATGCATATTTGTGAGTTATTTAAAGAAAAAATAAACTTAATATGATGAATAATATATACAACATTAGTTATCCAAGAGGACGTGGTATAGACGTATAGTGGTTTAGATGCTTGGTTAGTGAGTTTAAGATCTCTCCCACCTTCACCTTCAAATCTCTTCAGTCATTTTTGTTTCATAAAAGTTACAACAATGTCTAATATTAGGTTGTGTATGCTCGGGAGGCAGTAATATCCAAAAAGTGGGGCCTTTGAAAACGTAAAAGTTAAAGAATTTCTGGCGAATTAAGCGGACGTATTATTCGGGATACGTAAAGTTCGTGAACGATTCGCGAATAATCCGGAAATGTCATATAATATGCGTCTTGGGTTCGGAGTTGTAAACGTACGCGAATAAGACGGTAAAATTCGTGATACGGAAAAATTAGCCAACTTACTAACTTGGGTCGGCAGTGAATTACGCACTTTTTTTTTTTTTTTTAACATTTTTGAAAAGTTTTGTCGGTGTGGAAAGGCTATATATAGGACATCTCCTCTTGTATTCACTTTTGAACTCGACTAATAAATATTGTTTGTTGCTTAAAAAAATGATGAAGAAACTCAACTAATTAACTGAATTTCTAGAAAACTTTTTTTGGGTGGAAGAACTTCTAGAACACCGTCGGCTAACAGTCAAAATATATTCTAGAAAGAAAGGAATATGTTATAGGATTTTAGGAATGCTGGATGGGTTGTTTTTCTTTGCATTAGGCCTCTGTTTTGTGCTCGTACTAAGCAATTTCTTTTGGCCCCATGGGTCGCATCTTTTCTTTTTATAGCTCTTCTGCAAGATTCTCGACCCATCCTAGTAGAGGTGTAAATTGGGGTCGTGCCAAAGACACGAGCACTGACCAAAGACAAAGACGCTAAAATTTGAGCACGCACTTGCCAAAGACGTGACTTAACTTCAAAGACACAAGACAAAGACGTTAGTTAAGTGAGACGTCTTTGGGTTTGACTAATTGGCACATGAGCACAAAGACAAAGACGCTGCACCCGCGGATAAGCACGTGGTCCGACCAAGCACAACACGTTAAGAGAGCACGTCATAACATGTACAAATACACCATATAACAAAGCATAGTACATCACATTTTTTGTATATTTCACAAAAGAGTCACTATTCTAGCTAGTTTTCATCATGTTATGTTGGCTTATTTATAACAACACATATAATACCTTAATATTTGGAAAATATATTTCAATATCGTTGTTATAATGTCGTCACCTATATTTAACTAGAACATTAATGTACATGACAATAATCCAATTTTATATTTGATGGGCTATTTCTTTTTATTGAATAAACTTGTTAATTTTACTTGAAATAATTTCAAATGATATGTTGTCTAATTAAATTCTTGTGATAATGTCTGACTTAATGTATACATTAAGTGATTTCAAATTGTTTATAACACGTGTGCCAGCACGGCACAGCACGACACGTTTATTCGTGTGATGTGCCCATGGGCTGTGCCTAGCTTTTGACTAGTAAAGCACAGCACGGCACAACACGTTTAAATCGTTAGTACAAAGACAAAGACGACACATGGCACGTGAAGCACGCGACTTGTGTGCTGTCTTAGGGGGCCAAGACGTTTTACACCTCTACATCCTAGTATCATCCGTGTATTGCTAATCTAGATACATCTTTCATTAGATGATTTGTCATCAGCAACAATAGAACAATACACTTCCTTCTACCACTGGATCACTTATTGGAATGATGTTAATGCACCTTTGCGGTTCAATTTTAAACCATCTAGAATTCATCATATCATACATAATACTATGTGGATCATTTGGAAAACTAGATGTCAGATGCATTTTGTATCTATTCCTCCTAATTTGAACACTATCGTTCACTCTATTATGCATCTTAGAATCATTTGCATCCATCTAATATTTATGTGCCTAGAAACCTCCTTTTAATTGTTCATCCTACATTCCTACTCATTGGCAGCCCCCTCCATGGAATACTATTAAAGTGAATGTTGATGCATCTTTTCTTAAATCTACTTCTTTTGCGGGATAAGCTATGCTGGTTTGTAATGCTGATGGACTTTTCAATGTGTGAAATATCAGAGTAGAAAACTGAGGAAGAAAAAGAATATTGTTATTACAATGTATTGTTCAAGATAAGGACAAGAGTATTTCAGTATTAATACTCAATACAAAACCCAAAAGAAATAAAATCATTGACCTTGACTAATACAGACCAAGACTAATATTGACTTTGACTATTATTCCTAATAGCCCCCCTCAAGTTCATATAGGCAGACATAGATATGAACTTGACATACAACTTTAAGAAATATCAGTATGTAAAGCTAAACCAGTAAATGGAGAACTCAAAATAGAATCTGCAACAACTCCAGTAGATGCCTGACACTGTTCAACATCTGCAGCTTCAGTAGTGGTTCCCAATAGTTGATGAAGTAAAGATGAAAAAGCTGGAAAACAGAGTCCTTTGGTAAATAAGTCAGCCACTTGATGTTGAGAAGCAATATGCTGAACTTTAAGAAAACCATCCAACACCAAATCTCTGACAACATGATACTGCACCTCTATGTGTTTTGCCCATTGCCAATAACAACTCCACCCTTGCTTTTATAAGAAGAAGTATTTTGAAGTAGTGAAGGATCTCCAGTCAAGTGTGCAGAAGCACCTGAATCAGAAAGCCATGAAGTAGATGGACAAGGATCATAATTGACTGGTAGAGTATTCATATGTAGACCAGTAAACTCCTGAGAAGTATTGTTGTTGATGCTAGTATTGCCTTGAGTATGAGTTTCAGTAACACCCACAAGTATTCATATGTAGACCAGAAGTAGGAGGAGGATAATATCAAAAATGACATTTGCTTGCATAATGACCCTTTTTCCTGCATATTTGACACATTCAACTTGAGAAAAATCCCATTGACCTCTTCTAGCATCACCATTATTTTGATAAGAACCATTTCCTCCACCAATTCTAGTATCACTAGTTCCAACACCAACATTTTTATTCCCATTTGATTTATTATTAACATATGGAGCACCAGACCCATTCTTCTTCTTATTACCAAGATGAGAATTATAGCTAGAACTAGCACCACCTCTACCATAGAAAGCAGTTTGATGTTGAGCATCAAAAATAGCAGTACTATCTTGTGCTTGATCAAGAAGCCATTGCTCGTGTGTAATTAATCTTGCCTTGAGCTCACCAAAAGAATAAGGATTTTCTCTATTCTGAGCAGAAATCACAAAATTATCATAATCCCTGCCTAATGATCCATTCAACACATGCATTAATAAGTCTGAGTTGCTTACTTTTTCACCAATAGCAGCAAGAGAGTCTGCAATTCTCTTAATTAATCTTTTGTAAATACACAGAAACAGTCAGATTTCCTTTTCTAATTCCATACAATTGTTGTCTTAACATATTTTTGCGAGCAAGATATTGTGTTTTGAATGTACTTTCAAGAAACTCCCAAATATCTCTAGCAGTAGTTAAACCTAAGACATCACCAGAAATTGATGTTGTAAAAGTAGCTTTTAAACAAAATCTTCTCCTTAGGTTCTTGTAAATCCCCATTAACATGACCATAAAGATCAGTAGTGATCAAAACAGACTCAAATTGATCACGCCATAATAGAAAATTCGTAGAATCCAATTTGAGAGAAACAAAAATCAAAATATTAGTGAAAGATAAAGTAAAATTCATAGAGTTTCTGTAATCGAGTTTTCGTAGCTTTAAGCCATATCTGTTTGATTGATAACGTTGTTGTTGTTTGAAGTATTCTTGCTACGCCTTGTACTGACTGGCATAACACGAATTTGCAAAAGATCGAAGTAATTTCAAGATTAGGTTTTAATCTTGAATCCAGATGATCAGAAAGATTTGTTGATAAAATTTGTTGAAAAATTTATTTGAGAATCAATCAGTAAAAGGTATCGAGAAGGTTGTTCTTGTTGATTGAAAAACATGTGTGAAAAAAAAGGGTTTCGGATCAGAACCTATCTGATACCATGTGAAATATCAGAGTAGAAAACTGAGGAAGAAAAAGAATATTGTTATTACAATGTATTGTTCAAGATAAGGACAAGAGTATTTCAGACAATATTAATACTCAATACAAAACCCAAAAGAAATACAATCATTGACCTTGACTAATACAGACCAAGACTAATATTGACTTTGACTATTATTCCCAATAGCAAGCTAATGCTTCTTTTACTTATGCAAGTAATGCTACGCAGGTTGAATCGAAGGGTTTACTTGCAGCTCTTCAGTAGCTTCATCAGCTTAAATACCAGCATGTTATTTATAAGGGTACGTAGATCTCTGTTTGCTTCCATCTCCGGTCCTTTGGAGTTACCACCATGGCAAAGTAGAACCCTTGTACAACATTGCAGCAATGTGTCTTGTTTATATACCCCTGACCCGGCCCTCGTGTTTATAATAAACCAGCTGACGCTTTAGCTAAGCGTACATGCAGGGATCAGGAATACTGCAAACTCGTGTTTATAATCAACCAGCTGACGTTTTAGATAAACTGTTTGCAGTATGAATGGTGGACCAAAGTGGATAGTTTCTCTAAACTGGCTGTAGATGTATAAAAAAAACAAGAAAAATATATCTTTCATTTATTAATTATTAATTACTTGGACAAAAATAGAGTAACTAAAAGAAACCCAAAATGGGTTCTACATATAGTATGCAACTAGGAATATATGAGTCGATGCAAATCACCACCAAGGATAACTATTCGCATACCCCCGACACGTCGTAGCTTCTGTGGCTTTGCCTAAGGCATGCATGGTTCATGCATGATGACACATACTAACTTACAGCAAACTCTTTCTTATAAAATTCTTACTTTTGACATTCCTCAAGTCAGAGTTCGGACGTCATGCATATTATATTAGTCCAAAGCATGAACCCACGTCTAGCTAAGTATAACCATTCTTCTACTCTACTGCCCAGAATTTGTACCTAAAAGATCAAAGAAATAACCATGTCCTTCAAAATTAAGCAAATGAGCTCAAAGCTAGTAGGAGCAATGTACAATTGTGATGAACCACAACCTGTTCCTGAGTTTGTTCCTCTCTCTGTGTTTGACAAGTTAGTAGAAGATGAAGATGATCATGAAGCGATCATATATGTGTACAAACCACCGAACCCATCAAATACATTATTAGAGCAAGGTCTCCGTAAGGCTTTAGCCGAATACCCAGAAATGGCTGGCAGGTTTTCTACAAAGGATAACTCTGCTGAACGTGTGATACTACTAAATGACAAAGGTATGAGATTCATTGAAGCAACCGCTGATTGCACTCTCGATGAGGTTATTCCATTCAAGCCAGCTACCTTGTCGAGTTTCAACCCAAATGAAAGAGGACCAGATGAATTGGCTCTTGTTCAGCTTACTAGATTCACTTGTGATTCACTAGTTATATTCTTTGCCAGCAGCCATACGGTGGCTGATGGAGCATCTGCAAGTCAGTTCGTTGTTGCATGGAGCCAAGCTTGTCGAGGTTTAAAGATTCCTCCACGCCCTTTGTACAACCGGAACATATTTGTTCCACGAGATCCTCCTATAGTCGCTTACGACCACAAAAACTTTGAGGTTGCAAAGAAAGTGATCAATCATAATGAGCTGATGGATCAACTACTTCCTTTCTCAGCAGATGATGTGGTTCATCATAAAGCACATTTTACACCCGAATTTATTGCCAAGCTTAAGAGTAAGGCTAACTCTTCAGTTCCAGATATCGTTAATGGAAAACGTAGGCCTTATTCCACCTTTGAGAGCTTGGTAACTCATCTATGGAGAACCATGGCTAAGGTCCGGGGACTTAAAGATATTCAGACAACCGAAATGAAGATATTCGTGAACGGGCGAAGTAGGTTGAAACCTTGTGTTCCAGATGAGTACTTCGGCAATTTGATTCTTGCAGCATTTCCTCAATCTCGTGTAAAAGAACTTTTGGATAAACCCTTGAGCCACACCGCCGAGGTAATTCATCAAGCTGTAGTGAAGTTGAACACCGATTACTTCAAATCTTTTATAGACTTTGCAAACAATGACATGCAGAGTGAGGATTTGATATTCGATGAAGAGAACTGGAAAGTTCCAACTTTGTGGCCCAATTTGGAGGTCGATAGCTGGCTTGGGTTTCCATTCAACACGGTGGATTTCGGTTTTGGGAAGCCTTACATTTTCATGCCATCTTTTGGAGCTTGGGAGGGTGTGGTATATTTACTTCCTTCGTTTGATGGTGATGGAAGAAGCAGCATAGATGTCTACATAACTTTGTTTCAGCAACACTTGGATATGTTCCAAGAAATATGTTTCTGCATAGATTAAGAAGAACATGAAGAACAAAGACTTGAAATTATTACTACTACTGGTTCTACTACAAATGTACTCTGTATTTTTCTTGTGATTTTGAGTTTGCAACTTCTTATTTGCTATGAACCATATTGCTCAAGTGGATGTATTTGTTTCAGGAAAAAGATAGTGTGTTATCTACCTCCCTCTCTCGGTTTATGATCCCATTAAAGTGCATTAATTTTCTTTACAAGGTATCGTAATAGAATAACTTGCTAGCTTACAATGGGAAAAAACCAAAGCAATGGCATTTGGCATTTAAAATAGGTATCATTGTAGTGGTTATTCCCATTGACCGCTAATTTGCATTTCGCTTATTCATCAAGGAAGTTTGAAAAGTTGGGGAGGAATTTTCGGCCAATTATGCTAGGACAAAAAAGATAACATCATTTAGGTTTTGTAGTCCAAAAAGATAATGTTTGTAGTTTTTGGGATCTTCCTTGGTGCCTTGGTGGTGACTTTAATACGGTTCTCAACTGTAGTGAGAAGAAGGGGTGCTCTAAAACCACTAGAAGCATGGAAAACTTTTCACAATTCATTGATGAGCATGATTTGGTTGATTTACCTCTGAAAGGTGCAAGGTACACTTGGTCCAATCATCAAGTCAATCCTATAATGTGCAGACTTGATAGATTTCTCTTTTCCTCCACTTTTGAACTCAAATTTCCTTTTGCATCTCAGTTAGCCAAGCCTAGACCAACCCTGATCATATTCCTTTAATCCTAGATCTCTCACGACCTTTCTTGGGGTCCAAGCCCTTTTAGATTTCAAATTTTCTGGTTCTTGGAGAATGGTTTTGTGGAGATGTTGGGAAAATTGGTGGAAGTCTTTTGTTTTGCAGGTTCTCCAAGTAATGTTTTTTGGTCAAAGCTAAAAGAACTTAAGGATTTGCTCAAGAAGTGGAATAAAGAAACTTTTGGACACACAACAACCAAGTTGCATAATATTCTTACTGATATTCAAGTTATTGACAATGCGGCAGAGGATACTCTACTTTCTGATCAGCAATTACAAGAAAAACTAAACTTGAAGGAAGAGTTTGAGAAAGTTTCTACCATGGAGGAGATTAACTGGAGAATTAAATCCAAAGCTCAATGGATAAAGGAAGGAGATAGAAATACTGCTCATTTTATGAGATTGGCTTCTGCAAGGAGGAGGTATAATAGAATTAATCAGCTTTATATTGAGGGCAATTTAACTTCTAATAAAGTTTTATTGCAGGATCACATTGTAGAGTTTTATAAAACTCTTTCACTGAGGAGTTACTCATAAGACATGATTTGAAGATATACACGGTTTGGATGATCAATTCGTAAGAGGCTTCTATATTGGACGCAACTTTATCAAGACGAAGTATTTTCTCGTAATCAAAGATTTGGGGCATGACAAAACACCTGGACCAGATGGTTACCCAATTATGTTCTTCTTCAAATGTTGGTATTTTCTTAAACATGATCTCATGGCAGTGGTGCATGAGTTTTGTGATAAGGGGAGTATTGATAAGAGACATAATGCCACTTTTATTGCTCTAGTGCCAAAGAGAGACTGCATTGAAACTATTAAAGATTGTAGACCTATTTGTTTACCGACTAGTGTTTATAAAATAATTGCAAAGGTGCTTGCTACTAGGTCTGAAGATGGTTATGGACAAGCTCATCTCTCCAGGTCAATGTGCTTACATAGAAGGAAGACAAATTATTGATGGTACACTCATTGCTAATGAAATGGTGGACTCTAGACTAACTTCTGGTAAGCCTGGTTTGATTTGTAAGATTGACTTAGAAAAGCTTTTGACAGAGTGAGTTGGGATTTTCTTGAAAAGATGTTACACAAAATGGGTTTTACATCAAATTGGTGCAAATGGGTAAGGTTTTGTTACTCCGTTGCTTCCTTCTCAGTCCTTATTAATGGCTCTTCTTTTGGTTACTTCAAAAGCTCAAGAGGAGTTAGGCAGGGAGATCCACTCTCTCCACTTCTTTTCAATATTGCTATGGAAGGCTTTTCTAGGTACTTGGATAGAGCTGCAAACTTGGGTCTATTTAGTGGTTTTTCTAATGTGCAAAATGGTATAGTGATTAATCATCTACATTATGCAGATGACACTATTTTTTCCTTGAAAATTCTAGAGAAGAACTTCACAACTTTTTTTCTTCCTTGAAGTGCTTTGAACTCATTGCAGGTCTAAAGATTAATACTACCAAAACTAGACTCATTCCTATTGGTGACTGCCATGATCCGCAATCATGGGCTGTGGAGCTTGGATGTAGTACTGACAAGTTACCTTTCATTTATCTGGGAATGCCTCTAGGTGCTAAAGAAAACTCTAAAGCCATATGGGATCCTATTTTGCTTAAGTTTGATGTTAGACTCTCTCAATGGAATAGATGCTCTTATTCAAAGGGAGGAAAGCTTACAATTTTAAAATGTTTGCTTTCTTCACTACCAATGTACTACTTCTCATTGTTTAGAGCTCCAGCTTCTATTATTCATAAGCTTGAAAAGAAGATGAGAGATTTTCTTTGGGAACATAGTTCTGGTTCAAAAGTGTCTCATTTAGTTAATTGGGATATGGTCAATGCCTCTAAAGAGAGAGGTGGACTTGGTGTGTTAAACCTAAAGCAGATGAACATTTCCTTACTTGCCAAATGGTGTTGGAGATTTGGGTTTGAAAAAAATCATCTCTGGTACAAGATTATTGAGGAGAAGTTTGGTTCAGTTTCTTCCTTCTGGATTCCAAGTAAAATCTCGACTTCAACTAGTGGTATTTCTTGTTGGAAGATTACTGCAGACACAAGACAGTTGATCAATAAATACTCCTCCTTCACTATTCACTCTGGTAACAAAGTTTCTTTTTGGTTTGATAAATGGTCAGAAGACGAAGCTTTATATTTAGCTTTTCCAAATATTTTCAGTTTGGTAAAGGATAAATTCTTGAGTATTGCCTCTCATATTTCTCCCGATGGTAATTGGATCCTTGATTTTAAAAGAAGATTAACAAACTCAGAAGCAAACCAGTTTGCTAACCTCCTGGTACGTATTGGTGTCTCCCTCCTCAACTTAATGATCAGTTTGACACTAGAAGATGGTCTCCGGGAAATAATGGCGTGTTTTACGTAAAAGTTTATATGCCAAGCGCATCGAAGCCGATGGAGTAACCGATTTTCCAAAATATTTCATATGGAACAAGATAGTTCCTCCTAATATTACTTTCCTTTGATGGTAAGCTTAACACTCTTGATCTTCTTAATCGTAAGGGCTTAAATCTAGATAATTGTTGCATTATGTGTGGTAATGAAGCAGAATCCGTATCTCATCTCCTAATCCATTGTAAAGTGGCTTTCAAAGTTTGGTCTTCTATTACTCCTTCTAACTGGGCATGGACTTTTCTTGAGTCTATTCATGATCTTGCGAAATGCTGGAACAATGCCTTTCATGTAGGAAACAATTTGGTTTGGAACTTAATCCCACAGCGGTGGTTTGGGTTTTATGGAGAGAAAGAAATGCTCGCATTTTCGAAAGAAAACATACTTTCAAAACAGACGACGATCTTTCTTTAGATGCTAAATCTTTAGTAATAGCTTGGGCAGCTGCTTTTGGGCATCATTTTGTAGTTTCATCTCACAATTGGGAGGTGGCTTTTGGTTGATGTATTTTTTAGAATTTATGTTCCTTTCTTTGCTACATCTTGTAGCCATTTTGTAAATTCTTCTTATCTTAATATATCTCTCTTTTGATTAAAAAAAAAAAAAAACGATAACAGGAAAAATAACAAAGCTATTAAAAGTTGCATCTTATTCTCAAAATTCATTTGCTAAGAGTCTAAATCTTACTCCAAAATTTTGTATCCTACTAATCTTCTAAACTTCAAAATAAACAAAATCCCGATTTAACCGTTGTGAAAATGTGACAACGTTGTTGCAATATTAGCTTTTATACTGTTGGTAGGAAGTCATAGCATTCAAGATTCAATAATGCTCTCACTTCTCTGCAACATTTGGAGAAACATTGTGATAGGTCTGTTGCCTGGAAGCCGGACAATAAGATCAGTAAGTATTAAAACAATCTATATGATAAACTACATTTATTTTTCTTCTAAAAGTTTCAAATGAAGCGTATTTGTTCGTAGAAGTAATAGATCAATAACACATGTCTGGACAAACATGAATCACTAGAAATATCTGCCGTTCCATTTTTGCTTTTCCCATGTAAAATGGAATCACTAGAGATATATATCCACAACTTCCAAAGCTTTTGCATTCAACAAATTTACTTTCAACCACCTTATCTCCCTTGCGTTGCTAGTAAATGGAATCACTTGAGATGTTGTAGAAATGAAACTGCATGCAGACCTTATTTAGTGAAAGTTGGATGAATTGGGGTTTAATTAAGAATGAAATGGGCTAATGATGGTTTCTTTCAGCAGTGTCAAATTACTGCAAAATGAAAGTATTGCATGTTGTGTGAGGCTCTAGGCGCGCCAAAGAACAATTCCAAACAAAAAAGGCGTCTTGGGCGCCTTTTTTTCCTAGGCGCTCCTTGGGCGACTCGCGTGCCTCGAGCGCCCAGGGCGTCTTTGATAAAAAATAACGTTTGAATTTGATGGAAACAAGTCCAGAAATATGGTTGCTTAATTAGTTTTTTTTTTTTTTTTAGGAAAAAAGGATATATATAAAAGAAAAAGATATATACTGGGTTATGTACAAAAGAGATTAAGAAATCTCTTCCCAAAAGAAAAAGAAAAAAACCTCAAATTACATATGCAGAATTTGATCCCATTGATGAATAATTTGATTCATCGTAAAGTCCTTGAAAATATCCGTAGAAGAACTCCACACGCAAACGTCCAGCTTAATTGCATACACCAGTTCATCTTAATTACTTGATACACTGTGTGCACAAGAACTTCACACAGTGTCCATACCATACCATATCTGAATGTTAATGTCCCCGATGTTGGATTAATATTTTTTCCTGCTGCATGTGCTTTTGACAGGAGCTGAAAGCCTGAAAGAACGCCGTTTGGACCATTTAGTTTGTTTATACTGGTAGGCTTGAGGGGCCCAAGTGATTTTGTGACGTAATAACAAAGATATATAAATACAGGAGCAAAGAGATATATAGGGGACCAACATGGCTGGAATTATTTAATCAAAAACAGCATTCCCTTTCACCTAATTTCCTCATGTCAACATGACTTATTAACGCTGGATGGGTTGTTGTTTCATAAGAGGGTTCTTTTCTTTGCATAAGGTAAAGCTGTTTGGTATGCGCTTTTACTTTTTCTTTTGGCCCCTTGGGTCGTCTCTTTTCTTTTTCTTTCTGGTAAAGCCGTTTCTTATAAAACTACATTAGTACTTCGGCCATTCAAAAAAAAATCACATACCTACTATATGTTACGTTACATCCGCAAGTCAGAGTTGAGACACGCGTCATAATATTAAAAGCATGAACTCTCCGTATAAAACCACATCTAGATAGGTACAACCAACTACAACTCCAACCTAAATTTCCTCTACTGCCCAGAATTTTTGCCCCTGAAAATAAGCCATGTCCATTATTAAAGTTGTTCAAGACAGTTCAAAGCTTATTAAACCAACATTTTACGATGATTCGAGTGATGAAGATCATTATATTCAACCATCAAGTCTCACTACTATCGAGTTTGTTCCTCTTACTGTCTTTGATAGATTAGCAGAAGACGAGCATTCATGTACACTGTACGCTTATAGACCACCAAACCCATCAAACATATTGCTAGAACAGGGTCTCCGGAAAGCTTTATCAGAGTATCCAGAATGGGCTGGAAGGTTTGGTATAGATGATGGTGGTCGACGTGTAATTCTACTCAGCAGTGAAGGTATGAGGCTCATTGAAGCATCGACTAACTGCACTCTCGATGAGGCTATGCCCTTTAAAAAATCTACATTATTGAGCTTTAACCCAAGCTATCAAGGAGTTGATGAATTAGCTCTAGTTCAGCTCACTAGATTCACTTGTGGTTCATTAGTTTTAAGTTTTTCATCGAACCACATGGTTGCAGATGGTGTTCTTATGAGTCGTTTCATGGTCGCATGGGGTCAAGCTTGCCGTGGAATTGACATCCATCCATGTCCTTCACATGACCGAAACATTTTCTCTCCTCGTGTTCCTTCTTGTGTCAAGTTTCATCATATGACTTCTGAGATCACAAAGAGAGATATCATTCAAGACTTTGTCAAACCTCCGTATTCAGGGGATGATGTGATTCAACATAAGGTTCATTTCAGCCCCGAGTTTCTAGCCAAACTCAAGAGTAATGCTTCTTCTTTAGTGTCAGGTATTGTGAATGGCAAGCAAAGACCTTATAGCACATTTGTAAGCTTAGCTGCTCATTTATGGAAAACCATTACAAAGGTTCGAGGTCTTGCCAAATTTCAGAAAACTGAAATGCGCATATCGGTGAACGGTCGTAGAAGGATGAAACCACGCGTACCTGACGAGTTCTTTGGTAATTTAGTACTCTGGGCTAACCCTGAAGCTCAAGCAAAGGATATATTGAATGAACCACTGGGTAGTACCGCGGAGATAATACATGATGCAGTGGCTAAGGTGAACGATGATTACTTCAAATCTTATATCGACTTTGCAAATTACGACATACAGGAGGAAGATTTAATACCTAAAGAAAATTGGTCAGTGCCATCTTGGTGGCCAAATTTGGAAGTTGATTGTTGGCTTGGGTTTTCATTTGGTGATATTGATTTCGGGATTGGGAAACCGTGTATTATTATGCCTCCGTTTCATAATTGGGAGGGTGTGATATACTTACTTCCATCATATGGTGGTGATGAAGGTATAGACGTTTACTTGAGTTTGTTTCAACAACAATTGGATCTCTTTGAAAAGCTATGCTACTCCATAGACTAAATGCTTCGTTCTTGTATTTTAGTGTGAATAATATGCCATAAGCACATCATTATTGAAATTAATAAACCATGGTGTCTTTCTCATTTCAAGCTGACACCGACTTAATTGTTAAAACACACTACTTTCCTAGTTTCCATTTCTCCAGATATCTTCAGAGGTTCAGTTTCAGACTACAGTATATCCTTACAAGAATCATCGACTCTATATTTGAAGTTAGAGCACATCATAGATTGCTTTCAAAATGTTGTTATTTATCTATCAGTTTTATTACTTTTGTTGAACAACCGGTTGTAGTCTTGTACATGAGTAGTCTCGGTTGTAATAGTCAACTCTGACCAGAAGAGCAGATTATAGTCGATCGCGTGTTCCACGTTTATTGCTCGCCTTTGTTAAGGTGGAGAGTCGCTGCATATTACGACCATACTTTTTCAAGATCGGACAACCCGTTGGGATAGATGTTTAATATCGAAGACCCACCATTTGCCATGTCTGCACTGGCATTGCATGCTTGTTTTGTAACATTTTCAAAAGGGAATATTATCTATATACCCCTACTATGAGACCCCTTGCAAAAATACCCTTATGAACTTTACAAATACCCCTAAGCCTAATACATTACTAAAATACCCTCTTTTGTATAGTATATATACAAAACCACCACCAACACTATTCAAAAAAAATAAAAAAATAAAAAAAATCTCTAATCCCACAACACTATCCACCGCCAACCACCACCACCGTCCACCGCCTCCCACCACCACCGACGACCACCACCACCAACCACCACCACCGACGACCACCACCACCGCCGACCACCACCACCGACCACCACCACCGACGACCACCGCCAACCACCACCACCAACCACCACCACCGCCAACCACCACCACTGTCCACCACCACCGCCAACCACCACCACTGTCCACCACCACCGCCAACCACCACCACTGCCCACCACCACCGCCAACCACCGCAGTCGGCTAACGAACACCACCACTGTCCACTACCACCACCGCCGCCAACAACCGACACCCACCGCCGCCGCCAACCATCACCGCGAAGTCAACCACCATCGCCGCGCCAACCACCACCACCATGTGGAGTCAACTTCTTTGAAGTTGTGTCCATATAGGAGGCAACTAGCTCAAGTTGTCTTCAACAAGTGAAAGCAACTAGCCTAAGTTGTCTCCATATATGGAGGCAACTTGCACAAGTTGTCTCTAAAAAAAAATAAAAATTATACACAAATAAGTGAACCTAGTGTGAATCGAACACACATCTTCTGACATATAGTCAGTTGTGCTACCATTGCACCACAGGTTCGCCACCCCATCAGTGTTCAACCAACAATTCAAACAACCACCATACAACACCACACCATCCATCTCTCTCTCGCAACTCTACCCGTAATGACTTCATGACCACAACGGTTTATGCACACTTGCAACATGAGCCAATAAGCTGCAGGTTACTTCCATGCCCCTACTCAAACACCATCAAGCAACACACAAGCAAGAACAACTTCAATGCCCTGGATTCATATTGAGTTCCTTCTCAACTTCCTAAGCATTCATCTACTCTCTTGACTTTAAAGCATGAGCACCAAAGAAGACAACCATCGTCAGCAACTCAACACAACCATGTGTTACCATTGCACCACAAATTCGTCAAAAATACTCTAAGATATATATATAAGATAATTTCAGATGAATAAATGGACCCAAAAACATAACCCAGTTGCCTCCGAACTGGAATCAACTAGCTCAAGTTGCCTCCAATCTGGAATCAACTAGCTCAAGTTGCCTCCAAAAGTGAAAGCAACTTGGTCAAGTTGTCTTCAAAGTTGGAAGCAACTAGCACAAGTTGTCTCCAAATATTAGAAGCAACTTGGTCAAGTTGTCTTCATAGGTGAAAGTAACTAGCCCAAAGTTGTCTTCAAACCATATCTCGATTCTCTGTGAGTCTCAATCTCACAACCGTAGCAAAGAACATCTCATTCCTTCATTTGTTTTGTTATCCCAAAATCACGAACACCACCAACTCGAACTCAAAACCAAACTAATCAACACCCATTTGACCACCAAACACCGCCAGCAACTTCCATCTCATAACTGAGACCTATACATCCACCACACAAATCCATTTAACCTTATTTGAATATCTGCCTGAGAACCCATTACGCACTTGATTTTTGTCTTGAAACTCCACCTCATGATTAATCCGACCTTTGTAATGTAAAAATCACCAATACACAATCGTTTCGTATCGATCCATGAAGAATCCATCTCCATTTGATAAATCAGGCAACAAAGATCGAAAAATTTCGAAATTGAAACATCAAACTCTAAATTCTTTGAATCGAAAAATTAGTTTTCGATTTGATTTTTAATTTCAAATCTCTAAATCATACCTTAGTTTTCATTTTTATCCGGAAAAGGAAGTTGTTGTTGTTGAAACGATGGAGGTCGTCATTGTAACGGTGGTGGTGGTGTTGATTTCTCACGAAGATTGTTTTATCGTCGATTCCTCACTGAGATCTAAGTTTTGAAATCTATTTTTCGTTGATTTGCAGATTAGTTTTGTATCTAAATCAAAATCGATTAATTAAGAGTTGGGTGTGGTGCTATAGGTGGTGGTTTAGGTAGCGGCAAGGCCGATAATGGCGGGGATGAAGATGGTGGTGGCGGAGGCGAAGATGGTGTCTTGGTGAAAATGTAGTGGCGACGGAGATGGAGATGGAGAGAGTTTCATTATTTTTCTCGAGTGAGAATAAGAAGAAGATGAAGTAGCAGGGATGAAGATGGTGGTGGCGGAGGCGAAGATGGTGTTTTGGTGGTCATAGTGGTGCGACGGAGATGGAGATGGAGAGAGTTTCATTATTCTTCTTCGAGTGAGAATAAGAATAAGATGGAGTATATGAAGTCAAGGCTAAAAAGGGAATTAGGTGAATTATTTTTTTATCCATAATTTCAATTATGCCATTAGGGGTATTTGTAAAGACCCATAAGGGTGTTTGTACATGACCCATGGATAGTAGGGGCATAAATAACATTCCCACAAAGTTTTGTCCAAGTTGGAAGGAAGCAGAACAAAAACCAAATATGTACCCAGAAAATATAAAAACCAAAAAGCACACATGTTGTCAAGTAAACCAGTTTTGCTGACGTTGTAAGCCAACGGTCAAGTATCCAAAAGCAAATATAGACGGGCACACAGACCCAAGAGATTCCCAACGAAAGATATACAGAATCACAGATACAGGAGCAGAGATATATAGGACCATCATGCCGGGAAAATTAAAGCAAAACAATTCCTCATGTATTCTCTCCTTTTTAAATTTCAACTGTCAACTAACCTTTACTCGTACAAATATGTGGAGCTTAAATGCATGCAGTAGCATATTTAAATCGTCACAATTCACAGCAATAACTGAATTTCGTTAGTGCATCAGGTAAAGTTGACAGTGGTTCACTGGTTCTATACGAACCGTGCACTCAAACAACTTAAAAGCCACCTCTATGAGGGCGGGTCCCGCATGGTGTGAGGATTAGCAGGGGGCACTTTTGGGCCCCACTATGTAGGAGAATGGGAGAGCTTGGTTTTTAGATGGTTTTTGGCCGCGGTTCGTTAAGAGTTTCTAATAAAACTAGTATGTAGCCCGTGCTACGCACCGGGGCCGGTGGATCAGCTAATTTAGAGTGGCGGGGCTTCGCCCCGCGCCCGTGGATAAATGCATTTTTTTTTTAAACAGTCTTTGATTAATTGGATCTTCTAAAGGGATATGAAACTCTGATACCCTTTAGGTATCTAATGATTTGATAATTTAAATTTGGTTTTATAAACCTAAATTCATGTATCAATTTTATAAACAGATATTAAAATAATTAAAGAAATTGATTCCATAGATTTTGGATCTAAAATAATTAAATTTTCCTATGGATATTTGCAAATTAGCATAATTACACATTTGTTTTTTGTCCAACCTTTTTCTTATTAGCAAATTGTCCTATCCAACAATTTTATCTGTAGAAGTTTTGGAAGATATATATATCACATGTAAATTTGCGAAATGCAATTTTTGAAACAAAATAAAAAGAAATGTGAAATGCTAGAAGTGTGCATGCGGAGGCTCTGCAGAGATACCTTTATTTATGTCTAGATTTAGAAGCCGATTAATGCTTGAAGACTATGTTGAGTCCAGTTTCGCTTATTACCTTGCCAAGATTACATCTTTGTTGGTGGTGTTTGAATGAACTTCTTAAGCGTAGTTTCATGATACAACTTAATAGGTCTTATACATTGGTCCCAAAGAAAGAACGCCATGATAGCACTTTTAATTATAAGATTCGCATCCATTTAGTTTAAATTTATCACGGTTTAAAAAAATTAAATAATATATTGCCAGAGAATAATAATATGTTTCAAAAGCGGTGTGCCTAAAAACAAATGCTCATGTTATCTGTAATCTTTATTAATAAGTGAAAACTCCATTGCATTCTTCATCTATCTCAACCAACGGTTGCATGTCATGATCCTTCTCCATAATCTCTTCCATATCATCATCATGTTCATCCAGTTTGATCAACGTTGGCATGTCATCGTTGTTTTCTACTGTGTCATACTTTTTTTTTTTAACCAACGATGGCATGTCAAACTGCTTTTAGAGTGAGATATATGAAGTTTCTTTCGTCGAGTTTGAATTTAATGAGCATTGATTTCCCCAATTGCAGTTAATATTTCTTCTACGCAGTCTGCCCTTTTTTTCAGTAAAATAAAATTATTTAACAGATTGCATTCAGTTTTTTCCCCCCAAAAAAATTGTGCTTATCTTAAATATTGTGGTTACTTTACATCATTCAAAACAATTTTAAATATATATTTAATTGAAATACTTTTATTCTTATGATGTGTTTACCTATTTCTGGATTCCACGTGAGATTTTTTTTCCTGAAAGACACGAAGGTTAAGGATCATAAGAGTTTTTTATTAATCTATCAGTGTGCTTTCTTCATCTACGTTGAATCTATATATATTAGTTGTTCTCTCGATTCTTGTTATAATTGGTATCAAACATATTATGTATGCATCAGATAGGTTCTAGCATTTGCTACACGTCAGGACATCGACATTTGTCTTTTTAAGAATCCTACGCAAGTACCTAGAGCTTTATGCTCAATGATAGAAGTTTTACTGTAGTAAGCTTTGTAAGTCATACAAACTCAATTGTCGTTACAGTATGTTGGAATACCATAAGTTAATTCTAGAATTCAGAAGCAATAATATTTTATTTCGTTTAAAAGCAAAAAAAAAATTCTAGAAGTCATTTTGAAAAAATATCCGCAAGCTGATTTCTAGAAATAGAAAAGTTAGTTCTCAGTGCATCCAAACGCCCAATTATTTTGGATACAGAAGCAGAATCCTCCAGCAATGTAACTCATAAGCAAAATATTTTTTGCTTCGCAAAAAGGTACAGTCTTTTTTGCTTCTAGAGGTTGATCTGAATTATATAACCAAACTGACTTCTTCCAAGAAGTCAAAAAGTTATTTTAAGTTTCAAGTTCTCTACTTGATTGATGTAGAGCATGATATTGCGAGGTCCCTTGTTCAAAGATCTTCATTCTTTTTTATTCCTTGTTTCTTCTACACATACTTGTAATATAAACTTGATGTGCGTATGATTCAAAAATTTAGTTGATTTGTTGGGCTTGAGGAGTCTGCACATCCTGCTCTTTTCTCAACTGTTGGAATTATTTGACCAACCTTCTTCCTGGCGATCAATTTTCATTCTTGTTTTTGGTTGCTGAGAAAAAACTTAAGCTACGCCAGGTCCCAAATTTAATTGAATTATCAGTAATCTATTCTCTTATGGAATTTCTTATACATTTATATGAACACAACCACAGTAACAACACATTTTCCAGACAATTAACATACAGAGACGATAAAATTTTCACACGACGGAACAAATAAACAATCACCGGTCTCAATCTTTCTTTTCACAATATAGACAGATCAAACTGGATTTAGGTTTTATTAACTAAAACTATCATATCATGTATTCAAGATCGAACCATAAAAACCAATAGATTTGAGTGCTTTACATGTCATTGGCAATGTTTTCAGCATCCATTGACAACCCTGCTAATCCTCTTCTTAATAACCCATCATTCTATTAATTCCAAGTTCCAAGTAGGGGTAGTGTTTATCATAAATACAAAACTTATAATCGAATAGAAATAGTCACAAACAATGTTATTTGGAAATATTATGGCGTTGATATGATGCTTCCTCTTTTCATTATCGAACAAAATGTTATCCTATTCCACCCTTTATTTACTGGGCACTACCATAATCATTATTATTTATCATTTTGACAATTCTTATTTCTTACAGGAACATTAGCCAGTGATGCTTGTACTCTCTCGATTCATCCCTGGAGTTGAATACCTCATTCAATAATTTTTTTTTTATCCAACCCGTAGGAATCAAAAGAAAAGGAAAATCCCTTATGATAAACCAGATATGGCTCGGTTATTGATAAAGTGAATAGATCTGCCATGTCTTGAAATCTCTCTTCTGATTCAAAATCGCGGTGATAGTCTTAATATCAGATATGAGCATATAGCCCATCAATTCTTTGACCATTCCAATAATGTTGTATCTTAAAAGTTTTTGGAATGAGAAAAAAGGTTGTTATATAAGTAACCTGAGACAATCATCCTAAAGAAAAAACTGCCATTTCCTTCAATTGTAGATCTGGAGATTCAAGCATAGCAATCAGAGGTCGAAAAACACCTCTATGTACAATATGAACCGACAAAACAACATCATTTAGACATGAAAATTGGAATGGGATATAGCATATTAACCCCAGAGGTTTGTACAGTGCCAATATTACATGCAACTATATTACCACAATTATTAGAAGTTCACAAATGTAGTCCTAAAGGTCGTAGCAAGATAAGAAGATCGATTTTACCCGGTGTTCTTCTCCGCCAAAGAAGACAACAGATATCCTTTATCATTTTATCACAACCTCTAGTGTAGCAAGCTCTTGAGCATTCGTTACATTCCCGCAATTGCATAAACACATAACTTTCTTCTAAATTTGCCTGCAAACTTAAAAACCCCAATTCATCCATAAGATGCATTAACATATATATTATCAACTTGATCAAATCATAGGTAAATTACCAACAAAAATTGTTCTTATATTATCAACTTGGTCAAATGATAGGTAAATTACCAACAATTTTTTTCTTATATATAGGTACAAGAAACATTTTCCATCTGGCTCATAAACCTCACACTCTACAACAAAAATTGTTCTTATATAATGGAATCAAATTTGGCTTGGATAATTAATTCCAATACAAAACCATAAAAATTCCCATGCATAGTACCATCCATAACACGATGGGTTTTAATCTTGTAGCAGTGGCATTCACAGTTCGATGGGTTGTAGCAGTGTCTTTCACATCGAATCACATATTCCATGCTCGGCTGGATTGTAGCAGTGCCATTTGCATCAAATCACCAATTCCATGTTTGTAACATTCACCTCAAAGTCACCCTTTTTGTCATTTCAAGTTAAATGAAGGTGCAAGTAGAATTGGCACATTCTTCAGGTTAGATAGCAAGATTGAACATGACTACACAGTAGCTATAGTTTGTTGCACTACCTGGAAGGCCAATACCCAGTTTATTTGCAAGAAAATAAAGTAAAGTTAGCTAATAAATCAGCATAACATCCCTGTTACGTAGTCGTATATAACTCACACTCAGACTTAAGAGCTTCTAAATTTTGTTTTGAAAAACTCCTGAATACAGTCTCTAACTATTCGCATGGATAGGCTATCCTACAACTATGATCTATGCTATCCTACAAAATATAATTATTTCATTTCTCTAAATTATTATTTGTATAATTACTATTCAATACCAGTTTTCCGAACCAAAAATTCTTACCTAACCTCTCATTGCACCACTGAAATAACATGTGCCCCTAGATATTCTGCTCCAAACTTGTGGAATTTAACACACTTTACCACAACTTCTAGTACAGCAAGCTCTTGAGCATTTGCACAAACACATAAATTTCCTAATTTTAGTTAAGTAATATGAGATTTTCGATGAAAACTTACAACTTTCTAGAAACTAAGAAATAAACATAGAGATTTTGAAGGTCACTTACGTATATCTCTCCTTTTCTCACCTTCTTATTTAGTATTTTTTTTTCCATTTTTCCCATTTTGTAAGATTTTTAGACCTTACTTTTAATCTGGCCACCACCAGCTCAAAACCCTCATTGCCCCTAACTTTAGAAACATCACCACTCCAACATCTCCACCACTTCCGCCATTGAGTTTCTCCAAATAATGATAAATAATACATCTCAACCAATAACTCCAGTATTTTTTTATACTATGCTTCTTCCGGATATGTCACGATTGAACATGACTTCTCAAATTTAACCAAGTATATAAAATATGATAAAAGGAACGAAATAAGAAACCAATAACGCTAGTTCAATATGCATGTGCGAATGTATGACTAAAATAGTACATGGATGAATTATAAACAAAAATTAAACGTTATAAATGATCATTTTGGATATATGAAACAAAGTTTAGATGACTCTCATAATTCTTTGGTACTATTCGCGTAATGGTTTGTAGCTTATGCGACTATTCATATTCGCTTCATTCCAGTGGGAAAGCATTCTCGCTCTATTGAATTAGCTAATTTAACCAAATCCAAAACATAAAAATTTCAATTCTTCAATTCTATAAAGTCTAACTATAACCCCGACAGACATATATTGACCAATGAGAGCTACTCAATGTAGTGTACATACCTAATGACGATATTGACTGATATAGAGCTTGAGACGTGAGAATTTAAAAATGACTCCTTTGTAATGGAAACTTGGTTCCAGAAATGAAGTAAGTTTCAGAAGATGGTAAATGAGTAAAATCAGTATATATATGAGCATTGAAATTGAAACTGAATAAGAAAAAAACTTAAAGTATCGGCTACACTCTTGTATCCATGATACTTCCTGCTTCCGCGAAAATCCCTAATCGATCAACGATTAATCCAATTCCACCTATGATGCCTTAAAAAATAAACCATAATCACAGCCCAAATCAGAGACATACAAAATAAAAAGGCACTTTCCAGACCCTAAAAAAAAAAAAAAAAAAAAGTTACCTTATGTTCAATTGTATTTGGAAAGCTTTCTTTGATTCAAATACACCCTAAATCAACCCAAAAATATTTAAAACATCATCATCTTTCAAACACCTATATTGATTTCAAATCTTTTTACCTTTAACTTTTTTTCTAGCGCTTTTGGGATTCCAGCAAACCCAATCAACATACCTTTAGTTTTCTGCAACAAATATAACATTCTTCTTGAAGAAAAACTATGACCCTGAAGAGAACGAAGTTTCGCTTAAGCCTTGAGAAAAGGTCTCTTTACTTATGGTATATTTGCAGTGTTAATTTTATTCATGATCATGATAGATTGGAGTCGCAATAATTAGATTCATTATTATTGCTTGTTTATATATATGAAATAGTAACAAAAAATTAAATCTTATTCACAGATCTTCATTGTTATCTGATTTTCCTTTCAACCCATTTAATGCGCGTGGCTGTTTCCTGATAAAAATAAGAAATATTAAAGAAAAAAAAATAGTTAATTACCTTTTCGTGGATTGGAGTCACCGTAATTAGATTCATTATTATTGCTTGTTTACATATTCCGCAAACACACTTAAACATCAATGAACAGTAACAGAAAAATCAAACCTTGTTCACGGATTATGAAAAAATGAAGGTTTAAAAGGTTCAACAACTCTCCAAATGAGGATATGGCTAAGCATTTGTTAGGATACAAATCACACACGTAGAATACGAATTTAGTAATTTAAATTTATTTAAAAAAAAATTAAGAAAAAATAGATATTCAACAAACCTTGAAACAATAGCACATCTTCGCAATTCCTTGGACAACGCATCTACTTGCTCTTTGCTTGGTATTTTGATCCTAATGTGCTTGTTATATTTAAGCCAGCAAAGCTTTGAGAACCCAACCATTTATCTTTATACTCCATTAAATACATTGTAACAATTCATATCAGATACAAACCAAATTAGCTTGTAACACCAGGCTAATCTAGAGAAAACTTCTCAAGCTCAAAAATACAAACTAAATAAACGGCTAACTAAACCCACCCAGTTGAGCAATTTTACATACATGAGTTGGTAGCAAATAAAAATTTTAAAGAGAGAAAGGGAGAGCAATATTCAAGATGTGAACCCACAGTAGATGCAAAAGCTTCCCTTCTATCTCCAAGAAACTATGTACTATGAGGAAACTTTGCTATCAATTTTAATTGTTAGTAAATACGTGAAACTATGTACTATGAGGAAAATTTGCAAAGGTAAATCCTAAAGTACAAAGATGCAAAATCGTTCGCAAGAAACGTACACAACTCTTTCCGATTGCAAAAAAGTGAAACTATATACACCATTAGTCTTTTGGAAGCAGCATAGGTACATTCCTTTCATGTTCAATTTTGTGATACTCCACAGAAATTCCCAAGAAAGTTACCGAAACAACACATTGTTCATTTCTAAAACCACAAATGCATGTCCACTATAATTCTCAGTCAGAAACCGTAGGAAAATTGATAAAATCATAACAAAAAAATAAAAAGGAAAAATAAGAATTACCTGGATTCCCAAGAAGGTTACCGAAACAACACATAGTTCATTTGTAAAACCACAAATGCATGTCCACTCTAATTCACAATCAGAAACCAAACCATAGGAAAATTGTTAAAATCATAACAAAAAAATAAAAAGGAAATATAAGAATTACCTAGTGAGATAGTATCTGTATGAGAAGTAAACTCAACATAAGTTGTATATGTCAGTCTAAGAAGCCATAATCACCTTAGTTTTAAAGAACTCCAGATCCTTGTTGGGAATGAGAATTAAAAAAATCCCTGAAAAGCGTTATATTTGTTAATTAATAAGAAGAAACCCATATTAGGATAGTTGACAGGAAAAATAAAGCATAATAATGAAAAATGATGTTAAGGGGAGAAACGTATTGACTAACTTTATTTAAATATAAAATTTTAAAAACGAAACGCTTTTAATGATGTTTTATCGATGGTTCTATCGACTCCTTTCTGGCCTTTCCAATTCATTGGACCAATTTCTTTGGTTAATACTTAATATTCATTTTGTTCCGGTATTAGAAATTTTTATTATGGCTACAATGCAAGTCGATAACATCCCAACATACGATGTTATGCGATAGTTATTATCTCAAATCACAACATAATTTGCGTAGCATGTCATGTAAAATGAGGATTTTAATCCCAGAGATATAAGTACATTGTACTTATCTCAAACCACTATAGTTTTCCTAACATAGCTAGCAAATCACCGTGTAAAATGACAATGGTAAGTACCATCAAGTTACTCCAACTCCACCTTAATTTGATGGTAAGCATCAAATGCAACATTTAAAAAGACACTGATATACTCAATGCAAGATTTTAGTTATATATCTCATATCGACATAACCTCCTAGCACACCTAGCCAACGTAGTACCTAGATAACTATATACACCACGGCTTCTATTAACACAATCAACCAAGAGATAAAAGATCAAAAGATAGAAATGATGGTATTAGAAACCATACTTATTTTATTATTTTATTATTTTAACCAGCAAAAGTAAAAATTCTGAAAAACATACACATCCGTGTTCAAGCGATTTATAAAAGTTATAAAAATCATTTACATCCACCGACGACCATATCGTACACAAACTTATAAACCAGAATAGAGAAGTATTATTACTAAGGTTATGCAAGTATATCAAGCAGCTCCAATGATCCATGCACCATTTTAATCATTTTTCTCATCGTCCTCGACTGTCTTTCAAATGAACACTCGCAATAGAACCTACCAAGCAATTAATAACCACCGGCTCATTTAAAATTTAAAATAAACAAAAGGTAAAAACAAATAAAAGCTACCCTTCATGAGTTTATTCTTATGGCCACAATGATCCAAATTTTCTTTAAAATTAGATGGTTCACAATATTCTGCTTCTGGATTAAAATATATACTGAACACTACCACGCATTATCATGGTGACATAATATGGATTTTGGATATCCACGGTTCTAAATAAATTAAGTTCATCTTCATTTTATCGAGGCCATGTTACAAAATAAACACAAACGAAGCATATAAGAACCACAGAGATCAACATATGCTTAATATCGAATATGAGTTAAATTCAGCACGATCACAAAAATACATAAGTTGTCACAATCAAATTTAAAAAAGTGCAGATCACCATGTACGATTGTTATTTCTCTCGAAAATCTTTGTATTTCTATTTGGTTAATGACAGCCAATGAAGCTTTCAACTTCCCTCTAAAATCTCAAACTATCTCATATTGCATCTGAGGTCACCGAAAGTAAAAATGAAAAAGAAAAATCTCACTTAACGTAAACAATGAATCCATTAATAATCTAAATCGTAAGAAAATGCAGTAATTGTTCATCCATTGATAGGAGGGTCAAATTGTTAGAAAACCAATAGAAGAAAAATATAAAAAAACAAAGAAACCCAGATAAGAAGAAAAAAATGAAATTCATTACCAATTCCATGTGTTGAGCTTCCCGTTTTCTGATCTTATAGACCACGCAACAACAATAAAAGCAAAGTAGGGGAGTTAAAATAATAGGAAACATAGGAGGGTAAAAATCAAAGGAAACCGTAGAAAAATAAAGAAAACTATTGGAAGATAAAGAAGAATAAGTTCACCACCCAAAAGAAACCAAAGAAAAATAAAGAAGTTCATCACCTATGAAAAACAAAACTGAACCAAAGGATTCTATTTCAGCGCCTCATTCTTCTCTGCAAAGGTACATCAAACCAAATTAAAAAAATATCAAGAAAATTCCCTGAAAATAATTGGTTTGAAAATATTTTTCTGTCTCCCAAATTTGACAGAAGATCATCGACATTTAAAATAGAATACCATATTTAATATGAATGGTAACTTGTTATCAAACTGGTAGTTTACTATTCAATAATCACAAACAATACAATAAGAACTATTAAGAGAAATCTCTATTACCTGTCAAATGCCCTTCTCCACAACTTGTTTGATGAGTGCAACTTAATTACAAATTACAAATTACTCAACCATACATTTTTTCCGTGATCAAAGACACCTGTAACTCCTACTATCTGAGCAACAAAATACAAAATTCACCTTTGATAAGAACTAAAAATTGCAAAATATATGGGACACCTCTAATTGGAACCGAAAGTCGTTACTATTTCGCCGTTGCCAGGAATTTTGTTATAAAAGACTGTAAAAGAGAAAGACTATTATGCAAATAAAGAAGTTATTATATATGTAAAGTAGAAACAAATCAATTTATTTTACGTAATTAATTGAAACACACCACTCTTAATCCCCCAACAATCACATCCTTGTATAATAAAGGATGCTTCCATGTCGCTCCAATTTCGGTTTAGAATTTTAATAAACTGGAACCAAAATCATTTTGTTGGAGGTTAGGATGCTAATACTAAACACAATCCCCTAATAGACATAGCTGAACATTAGTAATCCATGTTCGGACCGAACCAAACTGTGCAACACTAATCCAAGATGAGATTCAAGTCTTCGCTTATTTTTAATAACATAGTAACCAATAGCTCATCAATTCTAAGTACACTCACTCAGCAATAGTTGCTACCCACATGCCACCTAATTATTCGCAATAACCAATAACCAATTGCTGGAAGCATTTTTGTACCTTTTTTTTTTAATCTGTCACCAAATATCCACCCACAACTGTAGCTTCATGGGAAGTTGAAGAGCACTTAAAAAAAGATATATAATCCCCTCATCATTTTTGAATCCACTGAGTATGCTGAACACAAATAAATTGAACACCAATAAAGAAGAAGATGAGTTTTTTATGCAAATTGAAAGCTAAAATCGTTAATAAATTGAACATCAAGTTTATGAAGATGAGAGGAAAAAATCTTATACGTTTTTTCAAGTTGAAATCTTGTCCCCATTTTTATAGAACAAACTATTGCCCACAAATCAGGTGCAAGAATACAAACACCTCTACATAAAGATACATCGCTATTGAAATACATTCCCGGTATAGGGTTTTTATGTGTTACCTTTTTCTTATGTTCCTCCTCATCATCCCTGAAAAAACGGTTTAGGTTGTTGCAAACAGAAGGAAGACTATTCAAAAAAAATCGTAACGAAAAAATTTACAGTAGGAGAAGAAAATAAGATAGAACAAAGATGAAAAACTATTGAAAAGATAATGCTTTTAACAGCATATAAGCACAAACGATACTTATTTCGTCGTAGCAACGTAACAACAATCAAACATTCTACCATGCATTCAATGTATCGTTTATACATACCTTTGTAGCTTGGAAACTACGAAATTTCGGTGATTCTAAATATGTCATAAGTTGCCAATGAATTAACCGCTCTTAGATTATTTTTTTTCTGAAAATATACCGGACTTTCCTCGGTCATCTCTAAATATAGATATAGATGAAGAATTACTCGATTTGCTAGCCAAAATATATTGAACGGGAATGGGCCGAATGGCAATATGAAAAAAATTCTATTTTTAGTTTAGGATTTTGGTATCAACTCCAACTACGGAAAATCTTAGCATTAAAATAAATAGGAAACCATGTTCAATAAGTATGGTAAGTAATTTTAAATATTTCCGTATAAAACATCAAATTAACTTAAAAAACAAACCTATACCGTGTAAAAAATATTTCCATTTCTGTATTTTAGTTATATCAAATCTTAGCAAAGATCCGTATTGAAAAAAATAAATAAGGGAATAAATTCGCCTAAAAAATATTGTGAAAGATATGTTCGTTAATAAAATTTTCCGCATAAATATTGCTATAAAAAACAAAATACTAAAATTAATAAAATTGTTTCATAGATTTTCCGCATAAAATCTCTTTTTATGGAAACTAATAAGATATGTTCATTTTTTTTTTAAATTCACGGATCCTTTCTTTTTTTTTTTTTTTTTTTCCTCTGTATAAAACATCCACGTTTTTTGATGTTGATTTTTTCAACGGCGCTTGATTTTATTAAAATCATGTAAACACGGTGTAAGAATCTGCTAAACCATCACTCGATTTGGAGCGTCGAACGGGTCTATTGTATTAAAAATTAACGACATAAAAACCAAATAATATGATATAAAAATTAAAATATGGAAACTAATAAGACTAAATTTTCTCGTATATTTTTGCTATATTTTAATATTTCATAATAAAAAACAAAATAACCAAAATAATAAGAAAGTTTCAAAGATTTTCCTGGAAACAATAAATTTTTTTACTTTTTTAACGAAATCAAAAGATTAAATACCTAAATTATTTTCGTTAAAACTATAATTAAGGTAACAATATTCATAAATCAGAAAATATATTTGAAAAATTATATTTATAGTGGTTCTTAGATTTGTTAGCGAAAATAGCATAAGCGTGTGCAAAAATATTCGGTGTTAATTAAGGGAAAAAATATGATAAGAATTGGATTTTTCCTAAAAATAATTACCCTAAAGATCTTCTAAGATTTTTTTATTTGGCATGTAAATCTTGTAAAAAAACTTATATATGTTGATTTTCCTTTTACATGGTAATTCTCGTTTTTTTCCCAAAAAAAAAAAAAATCGATCGGGCCCTCACAAAAGATATTTGTAGATTTGCCGCTAATCCGAAGGTCCAGATTTCATTAACTATTAAAAATTGATGGCCACGAAATGTAAGGGGGCTAACTTTGATTTCGGCCAATCAGGAGCGAGGGTTCTGTTCACCGGCCAATGGGAGGGGAGGTTTTCACAACTCTCGACGTGGTGTGAGAGATGTGATTGGGTGTTTAGGTTGTTGATTATTGAACATTATCTATATACCCCTACTATGAGACCCATAGCAAATATACCCTTTTGAACTTTACAAATACCCCTAAGCATAATACATTACTAAAATACCCTCTTTTGTGTAATGTATATACAAAACCATTACCATTAACCACTATTCAACAACAACAAAAAATAAAATAAAATAAAATAAAAAATAAGAAAACCTCTACTGTGCACCATCAACACTGTCCACCACCGCCAACAACCACCACCACCGACCACCACCACTGTCCACCACCACCAAATGCCGCCACCACCACCGACGACCACCACCGCCGCCGCCAACCACCACCACTGTCCACCACTACCGCTGCCAACCACCACCACTGTCTACCACCGCCACCACCAACTACCACCGCCGCCAACCAAGACTCAGCCAACTAGCGCTTGTACACCACCGACAACCACCACCACTACCCACCACCACCGACAACCACCACCACTACCCACCACCGCCACCAACCACCACCACTTTCATCCACCGCCACCAATCACCACCAGCAACCACCAATTCCACCACCACCATCTAGAGGCAACTTGCTGAAAGTTGTCTCCAAATCTGAAGGAGAATACAAAATGACATGGAGTCAGTCGTGCTACCGTTGCACCACAGGTTTGTTAATGCAAAATGACATACAAAATCACATCCAAATAGATATACTACAACTATCGATGTATAAAACTACACGAGATGTTTATGGTCCGTAACATATACATATCAAAATCACATACCAAAGATCTCCCGCTTCATATCTCTTTCTTGCATTAGCACATTTTCAATTACAAACCCGGTAAAGCGAGACTCACATATTCGCCACACCATCAGTGCTCAACCAACGATTCAAACCACCACCACACAACACCATATCCTCTATCTCTGCTACTGCAACTCTACCTGCAACAGCTTCATGAGCATCAGCAGCACAACCATCATAAACAACTCAGCACAACAGCTACTCTAAGATATATGTATAAGATAATTTCATATGAATGAATGGACCCAAAAACATAACCAAGTTGCCTCCAAACTGGAATCAACTAGCTCAAGTTGCCTCCAATATGGAATCAACTAGATCAAGTTGCCTCCAAAAGTGAAAGCAACTTTCTCAAGTTGTCTCCAAAAAAAGGAAGCAACTAGCTCAAGTTGTCTCCAATAACGGAAGCAACTTGGTCAAGTTGTCTCCAATAGTTTGAGCGCATCCAACACAAGTCCACTGCAACATCCACTACCACCACCATTGGTGCAAACAAATCAAATTGGAAGATCAACAAACCTGCAATATCATCTGCTAGGCCTCTTAACATCAACATCACCAATGCACGACCATCAACTACACCCCCTAACTGCAACTGCACTATAACCTCAACAAAACCAGTAATAACAAGCATTCCATCATTCATTAATTAGCTCACTACTCCAATTCCACTCACCAGCTTAGTCTCTGCAATTGTAACTCAACAACACCTCACCTCAGCTCCATGAACTACAATTTCTAACATTCAATCAGGCCACTGCAAAACCATCATCTAACTTTAACCATCAATATCATCTCAACCCATTCAGCTGCAGAGCTTACACATCAATACCATCTGCAATGTTAACTCATAACATACATCTATCCGTGCAGCTCAATTCTTGAAATTCAGGACACCAACACCTCCATCTTGTTGCAGTAAAGAATTCATAACCATTATTTCCCCAGCTTCACCTCAACTGCAACCACTGCATAGTTACACCAGCTCCAACATCACTCCACAGTCCAGCTGCAATTTCCAGTTTCAACACACAAACACTCGCACATCATATCCGAAAAGACCTTTGTCCACCTTCAATAACCTAAATCAAACCAACGCCATCTGAATCTTCAGACTCAGCTACTATCCCAGCAAACTGACCACCAATCACAACCATTTTGCATCTTGTCACACAACTGCAGCACCAGATTCACACATACACTTTATTTCGACTGATTTCTTCATCATCTTCTTCTCTAATTCCATACGAACCCATATTCTCGACCTCTTACAGCGAACCCATATACTTGATTTCCAACTGAATCAAAATCAAGAAAAAGTAATTAAATTAAGATTCGTAACAAAAATTTCATGAATAAATCTATAGTTGTTAAATTCCAATTAATCAAACATGAACCAAATCAAAATCTATAATTTCCAGAAACAGTAATCCAATACCTAAAATTCTATCTCAACCTTTTGAATCTTTAACTGATGTAGAAATTACAGTTAAAACGAGAAGAAAAAGAAGAATAAGAGCTCCTGAATCTGATTATGCTTATGAAGTTTGATTTCCAGATGGTTATGAAAGTTTGATTTTGAGATCTGATTAAAATCGAAAGCCTAAATCTCGATCTCCACCACAACTTTAGAACCGAACGGAGATTAAATCTCAATTTGTATCATGATGGATCGAAATTACCTGAAAATGAAACCTAAAATCAGATCTCCCGATCTCCTGAAACTGAATCTCATATTGTAAATCAGTGACAAACCGAGAACAAGAAGAAGAAGATGATGATGATGATGATGCTAAAACTGTTGATAATGATTATAGACGGTGGCGATGGTGATTGTGGCGTCGTAGATGTGGTGATGGTGGTACTGGTTGCGGCGGCGGGTTTAAGCCAGAGGAGGAGACTGTGGTGGTATATTTCTTCTGTTGGTTTCATCGAAGAAATGAAGAAGAATAGATAAAAGATGTAAGAGGTTAAAACAGGAAGTCAACAAATTGTGATTTTGTTTTGGACTTGTTTTTTACCCCTCGAGGGTGTTTGTGCAAAGCCCATGGATAGTATGGGTAATAATAACATTCCCACATAAAATTATTACTTTTGCCATTCAAAATAATCAAACACCCAATATTTTCTTATGTCAAACCTGCAAGTCAGAATTCAGTCAACAATTTTACTATTCAGTTTTTCTTCTCTCTCCTCTCTTTCACTCCTTCTTCTTCTCCAACAAATCCATCAAAAACAACCCTTCTCTGCTTAGATCTTGGACTAGATATGAGCATATTTCTTCATTTTTACTTGCTTTCTAGGTTAGTTAGTAGATTAGTTTAGTTTTTATTATGTTTTCTACTTATCTACACCATTTTGGTGATTTTATCTACTCTTTTGAGGATTATCTTCGCTTTAATGACGATTTTGGGTTATTGGGTTTGGTTCTAAGATCAATAGTGATGCTCTCCAACGACGAAATCTCAATCTTTGTTGTCTCCGGCGACGAACTCATCATCGGAATCTTCATCATCAACTTATACGGCGACGAAATCTTCATCGGTGATCTTTTTGACGACGGAAGTTTCATCACTATTTACAAGAGATTTGAGCAAATCACTCCTACTTTGAGAGCATTTCTTTCTAAAGAAGAAAAACAAACTAAATGGTTGGAATTTAATTCCGAGAAAAACCATTCTTCTTCCGATTTAATCGGATCTTATTCATACTTGTATTTGTCTTACTCCGGTAATCCTTCTCTTTCTCTTGTCGGATTTCTCGGTATTGTACTCTTACGGTATGTTCTTGTTACTTTTATTCTCTTATTTTCAATCTTAGACTAATTGTAACCTTGAAATCCCATTAATGAAAAGGTTCTTTGTTTATCAAAAAAAAAAAAAAAGGTCAGAGTTCAGACGGAACAGTTCATAATATCGAAAGCATGAATTACCTCCTATATAAAACCCGCAAGTAAATTACAACTCAAGCCAAAGTTTCTTCAACTACCCAAAAAATCTTCCTCTAAAAATAAGTTATTTCCATCAAAATTGAGATAGTGAGTTCAAAGCTAGTAGGACTAATGTACATAATACTAGTGATGAACCAAAAACATGTTCATTATCAGTTTGTTCCTCTTTCAGTCTTTTGTTAAGAGACATAGTGTTGTCATTCTAGAGCAGGGTATATTGCATATCTCTCAGTCTTATTTCTGGAGTGTACAATATATCTCTAGTATATATTTGTTTCCATGCATAAAACATATTATGTATTCTTCTTACCTTTGTAGAATATTGTCACCATGTGTATAAAGAGGAGTTGTGCTCCATTGTACTACTTACACCTTGAATATATGAATCTCGATTCCATGACTACTTTTGTCATGGCATCAGAGCCACACAAGATACTATCCATCATCCTGTCTTTGATCTTTTCTACAGTGAATCTTGAATATATGAATCTTCCGCTGCAAACAACGAATAGTTAGATTCCTTTATCGAATGTTGAAATTCTGTCTTTGATCTTTTCTAAAATGATACATATTCTCTCATCATGTCTCGAGAGGATTTTCAACCTATTACAACTAAGTTTGATGGAACCAACTACAACCATTGGTCTTTTCCCATGAAGAGTTTTCTCAACGGTAAAGGATTATGGAAATATGTAGATGGTACAAAAAAGTGTTATGTAAAAAATACCTCAGAGAAACACTGTGATAACATCCATCAGCATGCAGCTTACCATCTTTGAGATTGCCAAAGACGCATGAGACTTTCTCTCCAAAAGGTACACTCAATCAATTTTGCTTAACGTTATAAACTTGAACAAGATTTTTGATCCTTGAAACAAAAAAATGACCCGACAATATAAGATTTCCACTCTGAGATGTCTGTAATATGGAATCAGTTGGCACTAATGGAACCCAAATGGACTACTGATGCACCGGTGTGGGAAAAATATCGAGAACGATCACAGTTAGTTCAACTTCTCATGGATTTAAAAGATGAGTTTGAATTTGTTAGAGCATCCATCCTATATCGAACATCTCTACCCACTGTAGAAGTTGCATTATCTGAACTCATCACTGAAGAAACAAGGAAAAGGATCAATCCAGAAATCTCAGATGTATTTGTTGTACCTTCAAGACCAAGCTATAATCTTCAGAAAAACCCAGCAACTTCAACAACTCGTAACATATCTCAAGTTCAATGTCACGATTGCAAGCAACTTGGACACACAACCAGAAACTGCACTCAACTATCAACAATGTCAAAATCCTTGTCTATGTATCAATGTAACTACTGCAAGGAGTTTGTACATACAGTAAAAAATTGCACATCACCAACATCCAGACACATGCGTGAAAAGAGGAAGAACTACAATGAAATTACACCAACAGATTCACTACAACACCTGTCTCATCCGATATAGAAAAAAAACATGAACCATCTCTAGCTAATCATGAGATGATCAAACATGTTATGTCAATTGGTAATAACCCAACAATACCTTCTGCACTAGCAATTCCCAAAGGTATTTACTCAACCAGATTGTTTCTCGACTCAGGTGCTTCCAATCATATGACTTTTAAATTTCAGTTCTTTGAAAGTTTACATCCAATAATAACCCCTAATATTCATTACAGCTGTTGATGGTGGTTTTTAAACAAGGGGTAAAAACGTAAAACCCCATGACCTAGTGTTACCCGCAAAACATTAACTAAGAGCATTTAACTCAAGTGTAAATAATTAATAGGGATATTTTTTCAAAATACCAGATTAGGGTTTTCGACACAGAACCCTAATTCCAAAACCAAGCCGCATCTTTGCGCACCATGGCAACATCGCCAAACCAAGCCGCACACTGCGCACCATGGCAACAATGCCAAACCAAGCCGCACACTGCGCACCATGGCAACAATGCCAAACCAAGCCGCATACTGCGCACCATGGCAACATCGCCAAACCAAGCCGCACACTGCGCACCATGGCAACAATGCCAAACCAAGCCGCACACTGCGCACCATGGCAACAATGCCAAACCAAGCCGCACACTGCGCACCATGGCAACAATGCCAAACCAAGCCGCATACTGCGTACCATGGCAAAACTGCCAAACCAAGCCGCACACTGCGCACCATGGCAACAATGCCAAACCAAGCCAAGACATCGCGCACCATGGCAACAATGCCAAACCAAGCCGCATACTGCGCACCATGGCAACAATGCCAAACCAAGCCGCACACTGTGCACCATGGCAACAATGCCAAATTAATCCGCACACTGCGCACCATGGCAACAATGCCAAACTAAGCCGCACACTGCGCACATGGCAACAATGCCAAACCAAGCCGCACACGGCAACAACGCCAAAACCAAGCCGCACACTGCGCACCGTGGCAGCGACGCCAAAACGAAACTACATATCGCACTCATTGGCAACCATGCCAAAACTAAGCCGCTATGCCATTGGCACATGCCAAATATAGCGCCCTAGGCTTGCAAAACGTGCAACTAGGCCAACATGCTCGCTGGTAACTTTTCTTACCAAGGCCACGGCCCTACTACGTCAACCACGCATGCCATTGGCACATGCCAACATGCTCGCTGGTAGCTTTTCTTACCAAGGCCACGGCCCTAATGGCCACGCATGCCATTGGCACATGCCAACATGCTCGCTGGTAGCTTTTTCTTACCAAGGCCACGGCCCTAACGGCCACGCATGCCATTGGCACATGCCAACATGCTCGCATGGCCGGTAACTTTCCTTACCAAGGCCACGGCCCTAATGGCCACGCATGCCATTGGCACATGCCAATCACACACCACTGGTAGCCTAACTTGCAAACGTGCAACCTACCACCAAGGCATTCCGCACATGCCATTGGCACATGCCAAACACACACGCTGGTAGCCTAACTTGCAAACCGTGCAACCTACCACCAAGGCATTCCGCACATGCCACGCACGCCACTAGCAGCACTCGGCATTGCCACTTACACTCAACATACAACCTACCACCAAGGCATTCCGCACATGCCATTGGCACATGCCACGCACGCCACTAGCAGCTCTGGCATTGCCACTTGCGCTCGAATTACAACCCGCAACAAGGGCATTCCGCACATGCAAATGGCACATGCCACACGCGCCACTTGCACTCAAGGTGCAACCAACGAGATATCAACACAAAGCGGGGATGCTTTCCGGGGTTTTGGTTTGGCGGTCACTGACTTGCAGCGTACACTACGCTCACATTAAGAAAGCGTGAAAAGGAATAAAGCGGTCAAATAAATGAGGAAATAATGGTGAAAACGTTTTCACCCATTAACACCATGCGGTTACCACCTCCTCCCATTATTTCACCCTTTACTCTCTTCCTTCATGAGGCAGGGTACGTTTCAATCTCGACTTGTATAAATAGGTCTTACCTATTTCCACCGGACAACAAGTCTCGGTCGGGAGAAAGATACTACACTCTAAAAGGCAACTTTGCAAGCTCTCCAAAAAGCTTTCATCTCTTGCAAGCTTCCTAAGCTTTCACTTTACGATACAAGTCGAGATACTACTCTCCCAGAACTATTCTGGTCTCAACACCTTTCTTTGCTTCCCTCCCCAAATCAACCCTTCTCCTCCACTTTGTGACCGAAGCAAGTCTGGAACGGCCATTTCTTGGTGTAGGCCGGACTTGTACAGATTGATCTCTCGAATCTATAAAGTGCTCACGTGCAAGCACATTTGTTTAGGGTTTAAACCAGTTTCTCACTCACCTACCGAATTTACTGAAATCGGCAGAAACGATTTTCACCCATAAACAATTGGCAACCATAGCGGGAGGATTGATCTATCGGTTACAATACCAACTCCGACTCCTGATTTCGTTTCCCGAACGTCAAATCCCAATATGGTGGAACTCAGGTCCGGAGCGGCTGCCGAGAACACCAGCACAGAACGCACCTCCGATGTTAGCATCTCTCCCAATAACGTTGTTGCGTCACCGGCTGACAACAGCAACATCTAATGCACTCCCTCAAGTGTAACACCGCCAATCACCAGGGCCAGAGCCGCTGCCTCCTCTAGCGTCTCTTCACAACCCTCTAATCACGGCAACGAAAATATCTTTTCGGGTGTCGCGTCACCGATCACTAGGGCTAGAGCCGCGCCACGACCCCAAATGCTTCGTCTAGCATGGCGCCTCCGTCCACGACCAAGATCCCAACTACCCCGCCGACGGGACGAGAAACCGGAGGGACAAGAGGAAGTTGCCCTTACGTCACCATCGCTGATCTGATGGAACGACAAGAGATGCTCGCTAGATCCCAGACAGATATGGTTTCAACACAGAAGGAGGTACTCATCTTTCTCAAGACCCTGACAGAACGACTACCACGTGAGTCGCGCCCTCCAGAGCCATTTAGGAACGTCTCCAACAACCCCGATGTTAAAGCACCTCGGCGGAGCACGCCTCCATGGATGAGGAAACTCGCACTAGAATCCCGTTGGAAAGAAATCAGCCACCCAACTTTGTCACGAGAGAAGATTTGGAACAACTCCCTCCGCAACCGAATCAAGAATGATGAGTTGGACGTGCATCATCACCAACCCCCTTACCCATCCGAAATACAGAGAATCCCTCTCCCGAGGGGGTACTCTTCTCCTCAATTTACCATGTACGATGGTACCGGGAATGCACGCGAGCATGTTTCTCGTTTCCTGGAATCCCTAGGTGAACATAAATATAATCACGTTCTTCGTTTAAGGGAATTCTCAAAATCACTTCTTTGGAAGGGCGTATACATGGTACAACAAAGATCCCACCGAGCAAAGCATTCCCACCTGGAGTAGCATGGTCACTGCGTTTTACAAGAAATACTTCTTCGTGTCTGAACAAGTTACTTTTTCGGACCTCGGAAGAATGTACCAGTGGGATAACGAACATCCGAACGATTTCGTCAAAAGGTTCAGGGTTCAAGCACTCGACTGTCACGACCCAAACGTGACCGAGTAACAATTGGTGAACGCATGCATCAATGGTATGGTTCCAATCTACCGCGCCCTGCTAGAAAACTTGCGTTTCCAAACGTTCTCCGAACTCCATGAAGCCGCCAGACGATCTGCAACAACAGCACCAAAGATTCTTTGGAAAGAGCTAGGCCAACTCGAACCGAAGACGCGCGAAACCCGCAGGGGTAGACGCCTCATCAACAAACAATTTAATGCCGGCTCATCCTCCGTGAACATAGTAAACGAAAGAGGAAAAAGGAAAGCCGCAACTACGAGCCACCGGCCCGAAACGTGAAGCGCCGGCGCAACGGAACCCTCGCAACGGAAGATCATCACTAAAACTCCTATGCAAAGATCGTGAGACCGAAGGAAATACCCTTGATTTCCCATTCCCCATCGAGAAGGTGATTGACCTCCTAGAAGCCCGGGTTCAAGATGATGTCATCAGATTGCCACCGCCGACGGCCACCAACCGAGGCCGAGATGGCGAACCCCAATATTGCCATTACCACAGTTCGTTCACCACCCGACTAGCGATTGCAACAGACTAAAGCATATTTTCAAAGAAAGGATAGAAGCAGGAGAACTCCAACTAGGAGACGAAAGAGTGCATCGAGACCCACTCCCAATAAGAAACTGCGGTTCCTCTGGGGACTCCGTACACGAGACTGTACAATCCATGATGCGACATGTATGCGAAATTATCTATCTTTCCAAGGTTCAGCGCCAAGATATTTTCGCAGCTCTCAATCATGTTGTATCCGGCAAACGGCTTTTCTCTCCTCGGAATCCACGCCAAGGGCTCAAGCTTCCCAAACAGGAGAAGCGGAGAACTGGGGACTGCTGACCACGTCCCGTTTAAGAGGTAACGAATTTGACGACACGCTCATCGACACGGTCTCCTACCACAACATCATTACTTTCAAGACACTGAAGGCAGCAGGATTTACAAAACAAGACGCTACCTATTCCCGTCCGTGATTAAGGACTTGAGAGGAGAAGCTTTGAACGCGCATGGCTACATCAACTTAGAGATCGAGATGGGAGACGCTATAACGCATAGCAAATTCCATATTGTCAAAGAACTAGATCACGACATGATATTGGGACGTTTATGGGTGCTCGACAACAAAGAAAAATTGGATGTGCGCCCTCCGCCAACGTCCACGCCCGAAGGAAATTCCAACAAATCATCCCACTTGGTTATCGCATCAACAAAACTCGAAGAAACCCAGACATCCGGAGAAGACCTGTTGGCGCTAGCTCATGGTTTTCAAATGCAAGTAAAAGTACGACCAAGCAACCTTTTTTCGCAACCAGTCTTTCCTTCCCCTTTTCGTCATGGCGACTCGGCGCGATTACTGGCACGAACGCTTTCAAGAAATGCTAATGGGAGGCTGGACCATTTGAACATTTTGCAAGAAGCTTGGAAAATTCTATTGAAGCCAACGAAGCCAAGACTCAAACGGTTGCACGACGTCTGAACCCGTTTTCAATTGGAGATATAGTGGTCAAAAAAAGCACGTTTCAAGTTGGGAAGATGACAGTAAAAATGGATTTGCCCAGTGAAGGAGAAGACGAGCCGTATCTGGTTGCGGATACCCTTTTGGGAGGATATTGCAAGCTCATCAATGCAGTCACACTAGAAGGCGTGATAATTCACTCGCGATGGCTCAAGGAATCCAATCCATAAAAAAAAGGGGGGGTTGTACTTCCCATTTACTCCTTTTCCTTTTCAGTATTTCCTTTAACAATTCCTCTTAGTAGTTGTACTTCCCCAAGATGAATACGCCGTTTGTATTTATCCCTGGGGATTCCCTTCCCGTCAAAAAAAAATAAAATATATACATCTTTTCCAAGCAAATTCTCCAGATATCAGAGAAATACATCAGATAAACCCAGAAAACCACTGCAGAGCCATCATACCATAACCTCTTTCAAAATATATGTTTACTGATGAAGAAGAAGGAAAAGATGAGTTTCCCAAAAAAAAAAAAAAAAAGGAGGCATCAAGGGAACTAAGTAGCTAACTGAAATAACAAAAGGGAGGAACTAGCCCTCGAAGGATGGAGCACAAGTCCCCTCGGGCAAAGCAATCTTCAAACACTTTCCCCAGCAATCCTTCGGGCAACAAAGGTTCCATTCAACGGTTTTAGCAGCAGCAACCTCAACATCCCATCCCGAAGCATCCACAGCAGTAGCAGTGTCCTCCCCGACGACCATTCCAGCATACGCCACCATGACCTCTCTGGCAGTACCAACACCACCTTTGGCATCAACTTCAAAGGCTATTTCGTTTCCGTCATATGCTCCTTCAAAGGTTTTCTCATTGACATTTCGAAGAAAGTTCTTCGGTTCACCCGCATCAAAATCAAGAATCATGGCGCTCTCCTCCACGCTCACTGAACCCAAGAGAGTCCGAGCATGTACATGTTCTTCGTTGGGATAGATGGAAGGGAGGTCCTTAACAATCTCACTAGCTTCATGGAGCAAGGACTTAATCCCAACCAATGCCTGCTCAAGAGAAGAAGATTCATCTGCGCCAATTCTGAAGTCCTTTCCTGAAAAGTTAAAGGCACGTCCATCCCTGGAAGATCCCATCACACACTGCGAAGAATGGGGAAAATGATCAAGTTCCATCCTATCTATACGCATATAAAAAGAGGATAACATGAACAGAGAAGAAGAAGAAAACATACCGATATGATTTTCTTAGCCCGAATAACCCTAGTCGGGGTGTTCTCGCAAGAGTCAGATCTCGCGCCTTCACTTGGAGAATCTCACTGTTTAGAGGACGATTCGTCTCTAGGCAAAGAAAAGAGAAACCAAAAAGAAGAACCACTCTCAAACAAGGGAGATGATGCGGTTCTTATTTGGTATGAATACGGAACCTTAAAAAGGAAAGGAAGCAATGAGGGACATAACGCTTTCAGATTTTTTGGCATGGACGATGCCCTAATTGAAGCCGCGCGTGAAGGAAAGGCAAAATAAGCTTTGCTATCTGAAGAAACTCCCTCCTTATTTACATCGGTCATGCCGGCAAGCACGCTTGACTTCCACACATTCGCTTAGGTCCCACCAACTAGCACACTCAGTTTCCCAAGTCGCGCCTGCAAGCACGCACAGCTTCCACATTGCGCCGGTCCCACCAACTAGCACACTCAGTTTCCCAAGTCGCGCCTGCAAGCACGCAAGCTTCCACATTGCACCGGTCCCACCAGCTAGCACACTCAGTTTCCCAAGTCGCGCCTGCAAGCACGCACAACTTCCACATTGCGCCGGTCCCACCGGCTAGCACGCTCAGTTTCCCAACTCAAGCCAACTTCCCAACGTCGCCCAAGCTGCGCCGGCCCCACCAATTGTACTAGCCTCCCGATTTGTGCAAAACTACCAGAGGCAAGGGTTCAAAATCCTATTCATAAAAGGTCAGACAAGCCTCCTCAATTCTCTTTACGGTTTGCTGTTGATAGTTTGTCACCATCTTATGCTTACCAAGGCAACAAAGCCCCTGTTAGAGCTAGCGGGGGACTTAATGTTGATGGTGGTTTTTAAACAAGGGGTAAAAACGTAAAACCCCATGACCTAGTGTTACCCGCAACACATTAACTAAGAGCATTTAACTCAAGTGTAAATAATTAATAGGGACATTTTTTCAAAATACCAGATTAGGGTTTTCGACACGTAACCCTAATTCCAAAACCAAGCCGCATCTTTGCGCACCATGGCAACACTCTTGCCAAACCAAGCCGCACTGCTGCCGCACCATGGCAACAATGCCAAACCAAGCCGCACATGATCGTGCACCATGGCAACAATGCCAAACCAAGACGCATCTGCGCACCATGGCAACAACGCCAAACCAAGCCGCACACTGCGCACCATGGCAACAATGCCAAACCAAGCCGCGCTGCTAGCACCATGGCAACAATGCCAAACCAAGCCGCGCATCACTGCGCACCATGGCAACAATGCCAAACCAAGCCGCATCTGCGCACCATGGCAACAATGCCAAACCAAGCCGCACACTGCGCACCATGGCAACAATGCCAAACCAAGCGCATCACTGCGCACCATGGAAACAATGCCAAACCAAGCGCATATCTGCGCACCATGGCAACAATGCCAAATTAAGCCGCACACTGCGCACCATGGCAACAATGCCAAACTAAGCCGCACACCGCGCACATGGCAACAATGCCAAACCAAGCCGCACACGGCAACAACGCCAAAACCAAGCCGCACACTGCGCACCATGGCAGCGACGCCAAAACCAAACTATATATCGCACTCATTGGCAACCATGCCAAAACTAAGCCGCTATGCCATTGGCACATGCCAAATATAGCGCCCTAGGCTTGCAAAACGTGCAACTAGGTCAACATGGCCGTATGTGCCATTGGCACATGCCAACGCGTACCACAAGCCATATTTCCAAGCCGCTATGCCATTGGCGCATGCCAAATATAGCGCCCTAGGCTTGCAAAACGTGCAACTAGGTCAACATGGCCGTACGTGCCATTGGCACATGCCAACGCGTACCACAAGCCATATTTCCAAGCCTCTATGCCATTGGCGCATGCCAAATATAGCGCCCTAGGCTTGCAAAACGTGCAACTAGGTCAACATGGCCGTACGTGCCATTGGCACATGCCATTGGCACATGCCAACGCGTACCACAAGCCATATTTCCAAGCCGCTATGCCATTGGCGCATGCCAAATATAGCGCCCTAGGCTTACGAACCATACAACCTGGGCCAAGTCGGCCACGCATGCCATTGGCACATGCCAACATGCTCATTTGGTAGCTTTTCTTACCAAGGCCACGGCCCTAATGGCCACGCATGCCATTGGCACATGCCAACATGCTCATTTGGTAGCTTTTTCTTACCAAGGCCACGGCCCTAACGGCCACGCATGCCATTGGCACATGCCAACATGCTCGCATTGGTAGCTTTTCTTACCAAGGCCACGCCCTCTAACGGCCACGCATGCCATTGGCACATGCCAACATGCTCGCTGGTATCTTTTCTTACCAAGGCCACGGCCCTAATGGCCACGCATGCCATTGGCACATGCCAACATGCTGTTGGTAGCTTTTCTTACCAAGGCCACGGCCCTAACGGCCACGCATGCCATTGGCACATGCCAACATGCTCATTGGTAACTTTCCTTACCAAGGCCACGGCCCTAATGGCCACGCATGCCATTGGCACATTCCAAACACACATTTGGTAGCCTAACTTGCAAACCGTGCAACCTACCACCAAGGCATTCCGCACATGCCATTGGCACATGCCAAACACACACGCTGGTAGCCTAACTTGCAAACCGTGCAACCTACCACCAAGGCATTCCGCACATGCCATTGGCACATGCCACGCACGCCACTAGCAGCTCTGGCATTGCCACTTACACTCTACATACAACCTACCACCAAGGCATTCCGCACATGCCATTGGCACATGCCATGCACGCCACTAGCTGACTCTGGCATTGCCACTTGCGCTCGAAGTACAACCCGCAACAAGGGCATTACATGCACATGCCACACGCGCCACTAGCGGCGCCACTTGCACTCAAGGTGCAACCAACGAGATATCAACACAAAGGCGGGGATGCTTTCCGGGGTTTTGGTTTGGCGGTCACGGCGGCGTACACTACGCTCACATTAAGAAAGCGTGAAAAGGAATAAAGCGGTCAAATAAATGAGGAAATAATGGTAAAAACGTTTTCACCCATTAACACCATGCGGTTACCACCTCCTCCCATTATCTCACCCTTTACTCTCTTCCTTCATGAGGCCAGGGAACGTTTCAATCTCGACTTGTATAAATAGGTCTTACCTATTTCCACCAGACAACAAGTCTCGGTCAGGAGAAAGATACTACACTCTCAGAAAAGGCAACTTTGCAAGCTCTCCAAAAATCTTTCATCTCTTGCAAGCTTCCTAAGCTTTCACTTTCTAATACAAGTCGAGATACTACTCTCCCATAACTATTCTGGTCTCAACACCTTTCTTTGCTTCCCTCCCCAAATCAACCCTTCTCCTCCACTTTGTGACCAAAGCAAGTCTGGAACGGCCATTTCTTGGTTTAGGCCGGACTTGTACAGATTGATCTCTCGAATCTATAAAGTGCTCACGTGCAGCACATTTGTTTAGGGTTTAAACCAGTTTCTCACTCACCTACCGAATTTACTGAAATCGGCAGAAACGATTTTCACCCATAAACAACAGCGCAATGCTCTATTGAACCCACTAGCATTGGTATGTCAAGTTAGTTGTCAAGTTTAGATAACAAAATGCATTCTTGATTTAGTTTACTAAAGTCAGTTTCAGAATAGATTAGGTTTAAGAAGTAGAATATTGAATCAAAGTTATCCTTGAAGAAGATTGAAGACTACAAGATACGAAGAACTTCATTGAAGTTTAGTAACAAATACTTGATTCTCTTGTTTATTCTACCTTTCTATTATCAAAACAAGTGCTCGGTCTATAGACAATTGCTATGACGGTAAATATATATTTATATATATACTTGGGGACATTTGAGCCCATGACTGAAAGCCTATTTTGGTAAGTATTTAGGTGTTTCTGATATTTGATCGACTACCTGTTGAGATAGATGCCATTTTCGATGTCTGCACCAGAACTCCACGCTTTGTTTTGGAACATTCTCAAAAAAAAATCTCCAAGTGGGAAGGAAGACTAGCTATCTAAAAGCAAAAATGTACCGATAAGAATAATACTAAAATCAGAAAGCACATATTGTCACACATACCAAATTTCTTTAAGTTGTAGGCCAACAGTCAAGTATCCAAAAGCAAATACAGATAGACAGGCGCCACAGACCCAATTCCAAATAAAGATTGAAACAGTAGCATATATATATATATATATATATATAGGACCATCATGCCGGCAAAAGCAAAACGTTTCCTCATATATTCCTCACCTTTTGTAGTCTCAACTACTTTAGTTCATTAAAATTCACAACAATAACTGAATTTCTTGAAACACCGTTAGAGGCATTGCATCAATACCCATTGATGGGTTGTTGCATTATTTCCTTTGCGTTAGGTCTGCTTGTTTGGTAAGCCCATTCATATAAAAATGTGTACACCTAGCATTCAATAAAATAAAATACCCAATATTCTTATGTCAGATCTGCAAGTCAGAGTTCAGACGGACAGTTCATAAATATTGAAAGCATGAACTGAACCATCTATATAGATGATACCATCTGGGTGTGTATATTCATGAATTACAAGCAAAGTTTCTTCAACTTAAGTTTTGCCTCTAAAAATAAGTCATGTCCATCAAAGTTGAGATAGTGAGTTCAAAGCTAGTAGGACCAATCTACAATTGTGATGAACCAAAACCGGTTCCTAATACATTTGTTTCTCTTTCTGTCTTTGACAAGGTAGTGGAAGATGATTACGCATCGGTCCTATATGTGTATAAACCACCAAACCCATCAAATATGTTATTAGAACACGGTCTCCGGAAGGCTTTAGTTGAATACCCAGAAATGGCTGGAAGGTTTTCTACAAAGGATAACTGTAATGAACGTGTGATACTACTAAATAACGAAGGTATGGGATTCATTGAAGCAACCGCTGATTGCACTCTCGATGAGGCTATCCCATTAAAGCCAGCTACCTTGTCGAGTTTCAACCCAAATGAAAGAGGACTAGATGAGTTGGCTCTTGTTCAGCTTACTAGATTCACTTGTGGTTCACTAGTTATATTCTTTTCCAGCAGCCATACGGTGGCCGATGGAGCATCTGCAAGTCAATTCGTTGTTGCATGGAGCCAAGCTTGTCGAGGTTTAAAAATTCCTTCACGCCCATTGTACAACCGGAACATATTTGTTCCACGAGATCCGCCTATAGTCGCTTACGACCACAAAAACGTTGAGGTTGGAAAGAGGGTGATCAATCATAAAGAGCTGATGGATCAACTACTTCCTTACGCGGAAGATGATGTGGTTTATCATAAAGCACATTTCACACCAGAATTTATTGCTAAGCTTAAGAGTAAGGCTAACTCTTCGGTTCCGGATATGGAAAATGGTGAACATCGGCCTTATTCGACTTTTGAGAGCTTGGTAGCTCATCTTTGGAGAACCATGGCTAGGGTCCGAGGACTTCCAAATTTTCAGACAACCGAAATGAAGATCTCCGTTAACGGACGAAGTAGGTTGAAACCTTGTGTTCCAAAGGAGTACTTCGGCAATTTGATTCTTGCAGCATTTCCCCAATCTCGAGCTAAAGAACTTTTGGATGAATCGTTGAGTCACACTGCCGAGGTAATTCATGAAGCTGTAGCGAAGGTGAACTCGGACTACTTCAAATCTTTTATAGACTTTGCAAATACCAACATTCAGGATGAAGATTTGATCTTAGATGAAGAAGGCTGGAATGTCCCAACTTTGTGGCCCAATTTGGAGGTCGATAGCTGGCTTGGATTTCCATTCAGCGCGGTGGATTTCGGTTTTGGAAAGCCTTATATTTTCATGCCATCATTTGGACCTTGGGAGGGTGTGGTGTATTTAATTCCTTCGTTGGATGGTGATGGAAGCGTAGATGTCTACATAACTTTGTTCGAGCAACATCTAAATCTGTTCCAAGATATTTGTTTCTCCATGAACTAATTAAGATGGGAAAATTTTTGATGGGGGCATTTTTTGAAGGGGCATGCGGACAAATGATATGTTGACACATGTATTTGATTCCCATGAATTATGTTTCCAAAAATATAAAAGAAGTGTATTTTTGGAGAGAAATGTTGTTTTCTTAATTGGTGTAGGTATTTTTAAAGGTTTCCCCTATTCACCACTCACGGTTTTCCTATTTACCACCCACCTCACAATTTCCAAAGTAATTCTAGTTTTAATTTCTATTTTTTCCTATTTACCACCTATAAAAGTCAAATAAATTTGACTATAGCCATTATAATCTTTATTTTGCCTTCTTCTTCTTCAATAATCTCTCTTTTTATTAAAAGTCCATTAAAATAAAATTGTTAACCCTAGTTAAAATTCTGTATAATTATACGACACACCATAGATGAATCAATCCATAAAACATTGTAATGGAGGTTTCCATTGTTGAAAATCTAGGGTAAGAGGCGGCACCTTGAACAAGATTAAGAAATAGAAAAGAAAAAAAACTCGGATGAACTTAAAGAAACTCTCCCTCCATATTAATTAGAGAATCTCCATTTCGGGAAATTATTTTTTATTTATTTGTTTATTCCCGTGAAAACATGATTTGAGGAATCAGGAAGACTTGTAAAGCTTTTTCGATCAACTGTAGATAGGATAGGTGCTGGGGAGTTATTGATCCTCAACAATAATGCAAGACAAAAGAATATTATTTCCGAATTTAGGAACCAAAAATCTAAAGACTAACATTTCCCATTTGTAACATAAAGTAAACTAATCACTGTTAACTGATCAATGTTGGAAACAAGTTGGACACATTTTTTCACATAGAGAAGCCAGAGCAAGTCTTACGTAAAAGTTGCTGCCACATAGGTGGAATCATGGAAGATCAACTCTTGTGATAAAACTTTAAAATTCTGTTTTTCGTACATTGGACATTATTATTTAGATGGATCTCTAAGCATTGATAGATCGCACTAAAAATTCTTTAGATCAAAAGATGGTGGCGGGTTGGTGGACACGAAGTAGAGGAGATGCTGGTAGGTGGGCGGAGACGAAGAAGAAATAGTTTGGATTTCCGAACTTAGGGTTATTTAAGTTGTTGGGTGGTGTGAGATAATGGGTGTAAATAAAAAGTCAATGAGTAGTATTTAGGGGATATGAAAAATTCTATAGGTGGTAAATAGGATAATCAGGGGTGGGAATTAAGATGAGTGGTAAATAGGAAAATTATGGGTGGTAAATAGGTAAAACCTTTTTAAAAAAGATAACAAGTATTGTTTAAATATCCATTAGGGCACTAGCACATTCATTAACTTACACCATTAATATTCGGAACATGTGAATTAAATCCTGAAGGAATACCTACACTTTAGAGTTAATTAGTGTTTGGGTCGTGAATTTTGGTATGGTTTAGAGTTTGGGTCTCAAATTTGTCCAATTTTGAGTTTGGGTCGTTGACCGTTAATCAATTAGGTATTTCTGGTCAAACTGCTAACTCTGCTCACATTTTTTACACATTTTCCCCTCAATCCGTTAAATCCCATACCATCGGGGAATCCATCGAATTCAAGTAAGATTTTAGAAGGCAGCCATCTCCTTTATTTCAAATTCAAGTTCTCCTCGCTACGTAAGGTTCACCAGCGGCTAGTTTTGATCTGGGGTTGCATACGAAGGGATTAGACGAGATTTTACAGGTTGAGAATAATACAGAAATGTAATTCAAAGTAATGGGATATTCCATATATAATACAGGCTAGTTTTTTCTGTAATTCAAAGTAATGGGATTTGACAAACTTCCTTTGCAGAGAATACATGGTTAGTTGTTGTTGTGTCGTTGATACCGAAGATTAATGGTGCCAACTGAGAGCTATTTTAGCGTTTCAATGGAATTTGGAAACATAGGTTTGCATTGATTTCCAAACATGCACTACACCAAATTTCCGGATTCGTAACAGGTATTCGTAACGGCTTTGTAGCCGTTACAAAATTCCCGTTACAAATGGCCGTTACAAAATATTCGTAACAGGCACTGTCCGTTACTAATGTTTTAGAAATTCGTAACAGATCTGAGCCGTTACTAATTTTTTTATAGGCGTGCGAGTCACACGCTTGGTCACACTTGGGTCGTAACACCTTGAGTATGTGCGTGTGCCATTCACATGCGTAGCATTATTTTTCCACCCACGAGTTATACTAGAGGATAAATCCCCCATGTGTGTGCCATTCACATGCGTGAAATCATTGGATATCCCTGGTAGATGATCGGGTTCACTTTCATTTTTCATTTTTTCTCTCTCGCTCTGTCTCTTTTCTAAACTCTTAGGAGGCGATGAAACCCTAGTTTCATCTAATACCATTTTTTTTTTTTCGATTTCATTTTAGGGTTCGTCGGAGTTGGAGTTTTGAAGAACTGATATTGAATCTCAGCTTAGAAGGTATATGTTTCTACTTCAGTTAGATTTTCTCTTCCGCTCTCTTCTCTTTTTATTCTTCCTGTAGAATCACATAGTTCATGATTTCGATTTCATTATACATTAATTGAGTTTAGGGTTTTGATTTCATCATCATGTATTTCATCTGTGTAAGTTTTTTGTCATCTATTTTAGGGTTTGAGTTGTTTCGATTTTAGGGTTTCAGTTTGTTAATCAGATTTAAGGGTTTTTTGTTTAGCTTGAGGGAGTATCACTTGTAAATAGGATTTGTTTACAGATTCCTGGGTGAATGTCTTCTCGCTAGGTGTTACTCCTTCTTCCCATTATCAATTTACAATGCTTAATTATTGATTTAATTTGGGTTTTATGTTCTTCAGGAAGAAGCATCTGGGGTTGGGAGGTTGAGACATATAAGACTAAGGTGGAATGGGTTTTCTGTAAATTTTGTAATTTTTTTTTTATCTGTCTCAAATTCATTGTTTTGTAGTTTATTTGTAGTTCTTGAAGAATGGGTTTTATCCTGGATTGATTTCTGGTTGGATTTTAGATCATTTTCTGCCAATGACTGACAAAGCTAAGGTGGAATGGGTTCATATTTACCCGCTTCCTTTATTGCAAATGTGTTCATCTCTTGACAGGCATAAGACACAGCTTATGTAAATATATAATCCCTTAGTTAAACTATATGTGTTGTTTGCATAACATAACATCTTAAAAAAACAGATAATCTGAAATATATATCTCAATTGGTTTAAAAATTTGTTTTACTATGCGAGAGGCCTCTAATCCTATATCTTTTTGATTGTGGAATGCAGGGAAGAATGATACTGGGAATTTAGTCTTTCGATTTGTGTTGTTGCGCAGATGGAATATCAAAAGTTGTTAATTTTGTGCCGCCAAAATGGAGAATTTTGATATTAGTCGCTGTTTGCTTGAGTAGGCTGGGCTTGCGAAACTTATTAACCTTTGTCAAGGGGTAAAAGTAATATGATTTTATTCCAGGGAAACAAGGCTGTTCATATGTGGAACCCCTTGACAAATGCTCAAACTATAATCTTCTCCGTGCTTTTCTCAGAGGGTCGTTATTTATACTTTGGGCCTTATTAACCTTTTAGTTGACACCTTGTTAGTTGATGAAATTTATTATAACTCGTCCGTGTAATTTATTCCAGGGCTATCAGTTTTGGACTAAAGCCAATGCGGATGGATCGTTTACGATCCCAAATGTTCGTGCAGGAGAATATAATCTCTTTGCATGGGTTCCTGGTTTTATTGGAGACTTTAAGCACAACATTAGTATTCGGATATCTCCAGGTTTAATTTTTTCCCATTTCTCTTTAAGTATACTCGGTTATATACTCCAGTTCTTAGACATCTTAATAATAGGGTGACATGTGACATATCACAGGATCTAACCAGAACTTTGGTAAGCTTGTATATGAACCTCCAAGAGATGGTCCTACATTGTGGGAGATAGGTTTTGCCGATCGATCTGCAGCTGAATTCCATGTACCTGAACCTAATAAAAACTACGTCAACAAACTCTATGTTGGCCGTGAAGACTGGTAAGTCTCTACTTCCTCCCAGACGATAATGTCTTAGCAGATCAACATTTTATGATGAACACTTTGTATTTTCCTATCCACGAGTTTAAAGATCACGGAATATGGGAGCGATATTCAGAAATATATCCAACTAGAGATCTTGTTTTTACCGTTGGCGTTAGCCAGCACCAGAGAGATTGGTTCTATGCACATGTGCCAAGGTTTGATTATTCTTTATGAACGCATTGTACAAACGCTAGCCTTTACCATTTTGTAACAATTAGTGACAAACCATCTTCAGCATCACCTAATATCGACGTCATGGAGATTGGTTCTATGCACATGTGCAGGAAACAGGGTAACATACTTGTTCCAACAACATGGAGCATTGTATTCAAAATCGACAAAGTCTTACCAACAGGAACTTATAAACTACGAATAGCATTTGCTTCTGCTACTTACGCTGAATTACAGGTATACCATATCCCAATTCAAAGGATCTTTTGATACAGTTTTAAGCCTGATTTAATGTTTTCTACGGGGTACTAAATTATATATCAATGTATAATAGGTCCGGGTCAATGACGAGAAAGCAGTAAGGCCCCTCTTCACAATTAAGCACTTTAATTTGCATCACTTTCTTTGGACTGTTAGTATGTTGTGAATGTGTTCGCAATGAGGGATTACTCAAATTCTAGAATGAAAATTTTCCAAACTTCTTTTAATAACTTCTTACCAATGGAGATATTTTTTTATTGTATGCAGACGCACCTGGAGCACCTCGTTCATGGTGATTTGCTGGTGGTACTGATTTAACACTTGCCTATGTTTTTGAGAAGGATCATATGGTAAGACTCAAGACACAACTATGGTTGGTCTGGATTTGGTTCCGATCTACTTAACTTGATGTGTTTGCATCCATTCCTTCTCATCCAATGATGTTGTGTATTCTATGCATAACTTAGTTGTATTTCGTAGTAACAAAAACAAATTGCAATGACTAATGCAGTGGATCTCAGCCTGGGTGTAGAAACATCCAAATGAGTAATAGGATCAGAAATTAACAGCTGTAGCTGCATTTCCAAATGTGTCACTTGAAACATGCCATGAATTAGTCAAATTGCCAGATTTCTCAACAAGTGTAGCTGGTATTGACCAGATGCTTATAGCTGGTATAATGCTCCTCAACTCTACATGCTTCTACTTCCAGCAAAGTTCTTTTTACTCATATTGAATGTATCATCAATAATTGCTAATGCCCATATATCCACTCCCAAGTCACAACACTCGTTCCAAAATCTTTATTTGTAACTTAAAACTATCCCCATCACCTTCTTTCTTCTTTTTCCTTTTAAAACCAATGAGAAGTAGTAACAAAATTTTGTCCCAGCAAAGGAGGGACAGGCAAGCACATTGACGTACATCATTTTGAGGGATCTATAATTTTATTATTCTGCCTCCAAAATTGCAAAGGGTTTGTATTTCAGGATATGATTAAGTAGCTCCTTTGATATGATAAAATGCTTCCATGTTTATCTCTTTTGTCAATTCATAGTTTAGCGATTAAGCTCCACCTGACCTTTACCTAGTTTGAAAAAGTTTCCAGGATACTTATTTCCAGCCTTGATTTTTCTTCTTACTGTCTCCTATTGCTTTCAAAGATGTCTGCTTTGAGTGATGTTTCTATTATTTATGTTTGCCTTATAGTATATATCTCCCATATGAATTTAAGGACATACTAACCTAATCAGAAGGTAGCATAAATCGGTGATGCACCTTTCTTTGTAGGAGAATTTTTAACCTTAAGAGTATCTGCAATTCTAAATAGCTATAATTTTTACTTTGGAACTACCACAAAGTTTCAGATATTACCTTTTCCCAGTTCTGAAAATTTGACTTTGGTGAGGAACTGGTTACGTAGTTGTGTAAACCATATGCATTCTGCTGGATAGACACATTAATTTCTCTAAGGATGCTATATGAAAACGACTGCAGACAGTACAAGATGGGTTGCTTGTAATGTTGGATGAACAGTAGAATCGAATAATAGCCGTATTATTACTTGCAACACATAATTCATGAGCTAAGTGATTTTCATTAATTTGGACTGGTCTGGCTTTGTAGACTGTCGTCTTATCCTTTTTTGGGATATTATTTTCTTCGAAAATGAGATCATTCTCTGTTTGTGGCCCTTTTGACTATTGTATCTTATATATCATTCTCATTACATTACTTTGTTATACCTACTTGGTGGTTTAGCTGATGTGGACTTTGGTCTGATTACAACCCTTTTTTCTAGTTTTTCATTTCTTCCATTTTCTTATTTAGTTAATTGCAATGCTTGTAAACCACGGGGCTCTGTAAAATGTTCGTAAAGAGCAAGATGTATGTGTAGGTCAAAGGTGTTCTGGATGATTATACATGAAACTGCAATTGGTGCATTTTTATCTCTTTCGTGTGATATAAAAGCATTCTAACCAAAGAGCATCTTTTTTCTTGTTTTTCTGTAGGTCCAAAAATATACTTGTGACAAATTTGATCCAAGCATCTACCCCAAATTCAAGAAATGATGTGATGATTACTTTTTTATTAAGGTATGCTCTGAACACGGATATTTTAGTAAAACACGTCACCAAGAGTTGATGCTATTGGTCATATAATTTAGTAAGAAACTTTTAAATCCATTTTCATCTTTTGAGCCATGATACTACCAGCTTGAGGTTAATAGTCCTTCTCTGACTATTGCTTCTTCTTAAAAGACCGAAATGAAAGGCGTGGGCTTCGAGGAATATTTTTGATGATCTTATGACTATAACTAAGAGATGCACATGCCGTGTTTGTCGTTGCATAGGGGTTGAAATGATGCGGAAAATGCAAATAGTGATAGTGATCGGGAAATTGTTGCAGATTCGATTCTCAGTAAACTTGCGTTGTCTGTAAGTAATACTTTTTCCCCGTCTATGTGCTTGTCTTGTTGTTAAGAGCTGAATAAGCCTACTTTATTTCCAGTGGCGATTGCCCCATTTTCCTCAAAAACTACACCTTGGAGCATATGATCATTGACCCGTATTTCAATCGCATCACAGCCATGGTAATCTTGCTTACTCTTTATCTCTGTTTTTCCTTTGCGAGAATTTATCCAGTCCACTTGTGTGTCTTTAGTTGAACATAATATATTTCATGGTTTGTCAGATGGGTCGTTGTGGAGAAGATGTAACAGAGATAGACGTCAAGCCAGATGGTTCTTGGCGTGCGAAGAATGACAAAGAACATTTGGAGCTTACACAGTGGCACGGAAAAAACATTAAACCTGACTTGGAGAACTCAAAGCAGCTAAGGCTAACAAAGATAAACCTATCCGCTCTCATGGTATGCTTAGCTACAAAATATTCATGATGTTTGTAATACACATAAATTGTATTCCCTTAGGACATATGAATGAAATGAACTTATGAAGTTTCCATGTATTCCCTTAAAATTGCTACTTAGGAAAATTTCAGTTATTTTTTATATGAAATGATTGAATTTGATATGAATGTGGTATGAATTGATTGAAAAATTGTTGTTGAATGGATTGAAAGGCATATGCAGGATATTTGGAATTCCGGCTTATTCCCGGCAGAAAAATTACTGCCGGTCAGTCTTGACCGATCCAGGTCAAGGTTGACTGGCAGTAATTTTTTTGTTGTTACAAAAAAATTCGTAACGGCTCTAAGCTGTTACAATCTTCCACGTAATAACTGCAAGCTGTTACAATCACTGCCACGTAGTAACTTGGCTCGACAACGTTACGATAACGTTGTTACAAAAATAATTGTGCTTGTGACGCAGGCTGATACCACGTGGCAAATTCGTAACGGCTCACAGATGTTACGAGGGCCGTTACAACCAAAATTCGCAACGGCCACAAAGCCGTTACAAAAAAAATGTAACACCCACTTTTGCAACAGGCAAGAGCCGTTACAACCCGTTTTAGTAACGGCTAGGTTCTGTTTCTAATCCCAGAATTTGGTGTAGTGATGGGTCTATAAAAGCCAATTCAAACTAAAGAAATTAGAGATATTAACTAGTAGACTCATGCGTGATGTGTTATTACTTTACAGGCTGTCTTTGTTTTGATGTGTACTGTTTCTAGTGGTTAACTATCTTAGTGACGTGTCCTGTATTCATTGGTCTTTTCTGATCCATTACAGCCTGTCTTGTCTGTATATAACACAACCTTGTCTGTGTGTTTGGTAAGATACACTTTTCTTCAATAAAGAAATATCTCTTCTTGTTTTCTACTATGGTATCAGATAGGTTAGAGTTTCAACTCATTTCTTGTTTTTAATCCATCTCGATCCTGTCAATTTCTCTCAATTTCTTAATTCTTCTTATTTGAATCTTCATCTTCATCATGTCAAGAACTCAAGACTCTGCTACTACTAATTCTATTTCATCAATTCCACTTCATACCCTATCAAATATCATACCCATTAAGCTTCAGGAAGATAATTGGTTAACATGGAAGACACTAATCATTCTTGTATTGCGAAAATTCCATGTTCTTGGCTATGTTACAGGCGAAACTCCATGTCCTGATGAATTTGTGTCAATGGCTACCAGAACCACACAAACTGTTAATCCTCTATACACATCTTGGCAAGATACTGATATGACAATTCTCTTACTTATGAATAATTCGATTTCTCCGTCTGTGATTTCATATGTTGCTGGATCTACTACTTCTAAAGATCTTTAGGATAATCTACAAGAAAGATTTGGTTCATCATCTTCAACACATGCTGTTCAACTACGAACAAAACTTCAAAATCTCAAATTAGGTACGTCTTCTGTTACTACCTATATCTCAGAAATCAGCAAAATTCGAGATTCCCTGGTTGCTTGTGGATCTACAATTAGTGATAGTGAATTACTTGTTTATGTTCTTAGAGGCTTACCATCTGAGTACTCATCTTTTTGTACCTGTATTAGAATTAGAGATCCACCAGTTTCTTTAAGAAACCTTCATAATCTTTTACTCGGTAAAGAGATTATTATCTCAGAATCCAAACAATCTTTAATGACTGAAGCCAATTCAAAAGCTTTTCTTGCTAGTAATTATGCCTCTAGTTCATACTCCAACAACAATAATAACTCTCGTGGTGGCAGAACTAACAATTTTAGAGGCAGAGGTAGAGGATTTAATCAAGGAAGAGGAGGTGGTCGTTTTCAGTTCTTTAATGGAAATTCTAATTGTAGGACCAGGATATCGCGACAGCAATATTTCGCGAGATTAATAAACGACTACGTCGCGAAGGAGTCGCATGGAAATAAATAAATGACGTAATGGATGATGACAGTCAAAACATGAGGAAAGTGTGAAGACTTGGCGAGAATTAGGGGTGTCGCGAGGACAAGCACTTACACACTCGCGAGGATTCGCGAGTCGTTTCCGAAAATAAAGGACAGCTTAGCTGTCATCCGCTATGTAATACCCTATATAAAGGGTCGAGTAAGTATGTTGAGGGGGAGGTCTTTTTGAATTGTGAAGCAAGTCATTAGGAGAGAGAAAATTAAGAGTGATTGTGATTTCTTTAGTTCTGTTCTACATTTCTTTGTAAACCTTTCAAGAAAACAATTAATAAAACACATTATTATTCATCCCCAAATGTATTGATTAAGCAAATTCGAGTGAGGTGTGTAGTGTAGGATTTCCTGCAACTACATATGCGCTAGAAACAGGGAGAATTTGGAGTAAGAGAAGACAAATTTGATACAATTTTTAAGAATTTACCAAAAGAAAGAAATGGCTAGAAGGAGAAATGTACCAGAAGGACAAACAATCGTGAGAAGAAGCGGGAGAATTGCTAGTGAAAGGAGAAATGAAAGGGGAGAATCATCAAGGATGAACATAAGAAATGATGAAGAAAATCAAATTCAATTGCCAATTCAACCGACTGCAAACACAACTATGGATTATGATAGAGTAAGTGTACACACATGGAGATCAGATTCTATGGAGGAAAGAGAGGAAGAGCAACAACAGATAAATAATGGACGAGGAGATAGAAATCGAGAAGAAATGGGAGAAACAATTCGTGGAAATGATGAGATCGCAGCATTAGAAACATTGAGACAAACAATGTATGAAGAAAGGCGGTTAGAAGCAGAGGAACGTGCAAATTTAACAAGGCAAAATCATGAGTTGAGAATGGAAAATCAGAGATTGCAAAATAGAAGATCGAGAAGTAATGTGAGATCAAGATCAAGTTCGGTCGAGAGAATATAGGAGGAGAACATTACTGTAGAAACTATTAATGAAGAAAATTTGGAAAGAGAACCAAATCTTGGTGAAGGATGTCGCGAGAGAAGAGAAATAGAAGGAGATCGTTATGTTCCACGACCCGAGACTATACAAAATGGCCAAAATGATGGAAATCAAGGAGATAGGCAACCTCAAGAGCGAGAATAATCCGAATGATGAAGAAAATCGGATAGAAGGAAGAAGAATATTGCATGGAAGAGAGGCACGAAGGAAACAAAAGGAGATCGAAAATGACATTGAAAAACACTATGTTGAGCAAGCACGTCTAGCTTGCGAAAGGGAAAGATTGAGGGCAGAAATAGAAGAATGTGAATTTGAAGAGGCAATTCGGCAGAATAATCATGACAACCGAGAAAGAAGACGCGAGCAAAATCGCAATAAGGAAAATATCAATGAAGAATATGAAAGAGTGCAAAGGAGAGTCGATAGACAACCGAGAAGAGAGATTGATAGATATAATGGTGTACAAATACGCGAAAGAAATGAGGGAGAAAGCCATGAGAGAAAGGAGAGAAGAAAGTGATGAGCCAGAAAATATAAGTGGACATGATCGCGAGAAGAAGAGAGGTGGAATTAAAAAGACCAATAGATTCAAATCCCGAGGCAAACGAACAAATTTTGAGAGAATTGGCAGAGATGAGAGGAATATTGAACAGGTAGAAGAGAAGGAGGAAGAAGACAGGTTAGACGAAGCCATCGCAGAGAAGCTGCGAAGAATCCCTTTACATTGGAGGTGCAGTTAGGAGGAATACCCCCAAAATGCAACTTTACCAGCGCTAACTAGCATTTTTGATGGGTCAACTTGTGCAAGTACAACACATCAAGGCTTACGTGAGATGTATGCTACAGTGGGAAAACCATGACGCTATATTGTGCAAATACTTCGCGTCGAGTTTAACGGGAGAAGCGTTGAAATGGTTTGAGGGTTTACCAAGGAATACAATCACATCATTCAATCATTTACAGGATATATTCTTGGGGGCGTATATAAGTAACAACTCTTCGCGACCTGGCATTGAAGATGTATTTGGGATAAAACAAAGAGTTGGCGAGAGCTTGAGACATCTGACAGTAAGATGGAAGATAATGTGTAGCGAAATGGCGGGACGGGTTAATGAAAGATATCTCATACTATCATTCATAAATGCTATGTTCGCAACCAACTTATTATATGTTCAAGTTTTCAGAGTCAAGAATACGATCACGATGACCGAATTGAGAGAATTGCAAGAGGAATATATTGCTTTGGAGGAAAGGCAAAATGAAGTAGAATCGTACCCAGTTGCGAATACAAATTCAAGTGCTGCGAATGCAAGTCATTACCTAGATTAATACAAAACAGTGGCGAGCACCTCGCAAGGGCAACAAGAGAGAATGGTAGATGATAAACAGCCAAAATTGGTAGCTATGGGAAGTCGCGATCAGGAAGAATTTGAAAGAGAAAGAAATTTCTACAACCGTGGCGGAAATAATAAAATTCAAAGGCTTGATCAACCGCAAGAAACCTATGGAGGTCAAAGGCATAATTCGCAAGAGACTTATGGAGGCCGGAGCGGGAATTATCATAGAGGACAGCGAAGTCACAGAGTAGTGTGGGAGGAAATTAAAATGCCGCCATTGAATGCCAGTGTGGAAAAAATATGGGAAGCAATACTTTTGATGGTAAACATACATGCACCATGGAACATGGGAAGTGAACCACTACCTGGAGATAGAAGTCACGAGTTCTGTTCTTACCACCGCTTTCATGGGCACCTAACAAATGATTGCAGAAACATCAAGAGAATTATCCTAAGAATGATTGATCAAGGAAAGTTGAATCACTTTTTAAAAGAAGAAGAGAAAGTTCAACATTTACCACCACCACCGGCAAAGGGAAAAGAAACATTTGTTATAGAAGTTGGGGCAAAGGCTAAAAATTTGTTTTGCAACTCCATTGTACACTCATACCGCACTATTGAAGATTTTCATGACAGTGTACTTAGTAGAGTTTTCGCGAGGGATGCTGATGATAAAGAAGTGATGAATGTTGCGAAGACATCGCAGTTAAAAGAGTGGCAATTGCAGATTATTTCTTTCTCGGCTGAAGAAGTACCCAAAGGAAGAGAAACACATGATAGCCCATTAGTGGTAAAACTGGAAATTAATCCAAAACCTATTGATGGCGAAGATGATGAAGCGGAAAATTGTTGGGCAATCAATAGAATATTAATTGATTCTTGGAAGTTCATCAACATTCTTTTCTACCATACTTACAAAACTATGGGAGGAAGAGATGAAGATTTGATCCCTTCAACATACAAAATATATGGTTTCAATGGTACATGAACAAGCCAAAAGGAGAAGTGCACATGAGGATACCCTTGCGGGGTTATCAAGCGATATTTTGTATTGTGTAGTTGATGTGGAATCTCCCTACAATGCATTGATTGGAAGACCATGGCTTCATGAAATTCTGGGAGTAGCATCGACATACCATCAGTGCATAAAATTTCCACATCCTAGCGGTGTCGGAATTATAAAAGGAGATTGGATAGAGGGGCAAAAATGTTATGAGGTGGATATAAAGAGCTGCGAAGAGAGAACAGCAAAAAAGAAAGGTTGGAGGAAGAATGTAAAGGATGAACAAAGAAAAGAAAGACTAATGGTAGATACCATAGAAACAAAAGAAGAAGAGATCTTTGCGAAGTGAATGCACAAAAGCAACTGAATATCATGATGCAAAGGAGACATTGAAATGTTGGACTGATGCGGAGGCAGAAGGAAGCAAGAATAAAAGGTGTAAAAAATGAATAATTGCGAGAAAAGATAACAATTTAGTGGTGAAAGCATGATAAGGATAAGAAGCAGAGATGATGGTTGCGGAAAAATTGTGCGAGAATCTCGCCATGAAGAATGTGTACAAATCTATTGAATAATTGAAATGAGATTGTGCGATAACCCATGAGACAAATGATTGAATAAATTGATAAAATGAATGAGTGAGTGAATGGGACAAACCTTTATGGCGTACACCCTAGTTCGCGAATGATATTTCGCAAGAGGCAAATGTAAGACCTAAAGTACGTCATATAAGGGGTATCTCTTAACATGGCTCGGGTGGAAGGTTACACCGCTCCTGAAACTCCGGGTCATGGAAATTTGGGGCCCATGAAAGCCTATCCAGGGGAGATACCTTGGATTTCCAACTATATATATAAGGTTATACCCTGGTTGGACGCCCGAGGGTCTCTTCCAAGGAGTCGAGTGTATGACCAAGGCGCCGAGGTACACGGTTGAGTCAAGAGTGCGGGGAGCATGGAACTTCCTTACCACTCTTGACAAGTCTTGGCACATGCTGCACTCGGCCCGAAGAAAACTCCACTTAGGGTGCAGTCTCGTAACCATAAGCCCTATAGGTATAAGGGATAAGAGGCTGCGAAAACAAGCTGGTTGTTGTTAAGACCAGGATGGGAGGAGCTAGTCTTGTATGGCCGATGTACGCCTCCTTGAAGGGGCAACCGGGGAGAAGATAAGGGAGGCACCCTCCATTAGGGAGGTGATAAGTGTCAAAAGACGCAAATGTCATGAGGCTTTATTTTCGCAAGAAAATTTAGGCTTGTCATATTTGTGCAATGATCCCGAGAGGCAATAATACTAACGCGAGGGTAAGACGAGATCAATGGGTTTTTACATGAAAATGTAAGAACGTCCTGCGATTTCGTCGCAAAGACGACAATGTTACGGGATTTTATGGTCGCAAGAACATTTAAACCTGTCATATTGTCGCAAATATAAATGTCTGCAGAGGCAAAAATACTTAAGAAATGATAAGACAAGGTCAATGGGTCATTATATGAAAGTGTAAAGACGGCCTGCAATCTTGTCGCAATGAGGGGTGGCAAAATAAGACCTTTACTTAGGAAGGCATAATAAGACCACACAAATAATGATAAGGAAAGATCAATAGATTTCTTAATCCATGAAGATATCTTGCGATCTTGTCGCATTGATAATGTGCAAAGTCAAAAAAAAAAAAAAATAAAAAAAAAAAATGAATGATATATATATATCTCGCGAGAATAATCATATTTTATGTAACTCGCAAAGTTGATTATATCTTATGGACAGAGGCAAGTGTGAAGTTATAATTACAAAGAAGGGTTGTTTGATTGATATATCTGAACAAAGGAAGCAAAAGTTGAAATTCACATTCAATAGTCAAAGATAAATGTATATAGATACTACAAGAAATGAAAGAAGAAAAAGAAGTTATTTCTTTGTTGGTTCTTCTTCTTCATCTGATTCTTTGGTTCCATCACTCTCGTCTTGATTCTTCTTCTTCATTAGCTTCACTATCAGAAACATCTGAGACGGGTAAGTTTTCGGGAACTTCTTCAGCAAGAAAAGGATATGAATGAAGAGGAATGTTGTGATCATTACAAACTATTTCCATAGCTTGATTACGAAAACGAACAACATCATTGTTAAAATTTGCCCTTTGTAGTTTGGAATTGCTTTGCTTCAATTTAGAATATTTATTCTCGCGAAGAGAGAGATCCTTTGCGAGTCGTTCTTTTTCGGTTTCAAGCTCTCCAATCCTTGCCTGAAATCTCTTTTCAGATTCTGAAAAGATGAGAAAATGAGTTAATGATAATAGTACAAAAAGAAAAAGAACAGAAAAGTAAAAAAGTGTAATAAACAACCTTCTCTTTCAAAGATCATATCCTTGATCAAGGTAGTTTGCTCGGCGCGAAGACTAACATCGACACCTAAGTTATTTCTAGCATTATCTAGAACCTTCGCAGCCCAGGCAAATTCATCATCATTATTTATGACAAAAAGTGAACGAATTTGGTCTTCTCGCTCGCTAAGTATGGTATTACGACGAAGGAGTTCATCTCGCTCAACTTGCACATCAAGGAGAGATTTTTGAAATTTTGCTAAAGCTTTGTGCACCTTTGTTAGTAATGCGATCTTTTTCATCTATGAGATCACTAATTTTCTTCCTTAAGGTTTTGGCTTTCTTCTTGGAATTAAGGTACATTCGCTTAAATTGATTGGCTAAATTCAAACTGGATCTATGTTCAATCTCTAAGAGGCGATGTTTGGTTTGAAGTTCATTTAATGGAAGGGAATCGATTTTATTTGATGAGCTATTTAAGGATTCGTTGAGATAAGTAAGAAGAATATCATTATCCATAGGCTCGGGGAAACGAATGAAGAAGAATGGCTTCTTGAGAGAGATTATATATGTCTGCGAGAATAATAAATCGGGAGTAGAAAAAACAAATGGAAAAATGAAAACGATTTGAAGAGAAAGAATTCTATACCATATAGTTGTTGATTTGCACTTTGAATAGTAGATACTTTAGTCTTCTGAGAATCAAGCTCGGTTTCCAATTTTTGAATTCTCTCATCTTTATCGCGAGAAGACGCAACTTCAATTTCTAATTCTCGGACTTTCTTGTTAAGTTGAAGGTTCTTCTTTTCAAGGTTATTGCGTCTCTTCTCAAGGTCTGAGGCAACAACAAAAGAATCTCTCCCTGACTATAGAAGAAAATAAAGAAATGATTAAAACAAAACTCAAAAGTGAAATCACAAAGAAACAAAGGAATATGAACATACCAAAGCATTGAGAGCATTTAAAAGACTAGGAGTCATTGTTCGGGAAATTCCGCGAAAAGATTCAGTGTCCTCCAATAGTGGGGCGTCGCAGATTTTGGCGAGAGCTTCGCAAGTAGCGGATGAATTATCATCTCCCAGTCCTTGCATAGGATCAGAAAAAATACCAGATAATAGCGACATAGCAGAAGTATCTGAATGAGTCCCCTTAGCAGAATAGATATCGATCTCATTTTCATTTTCTGAGTCCTCGCTGACTTGGGAATTAGAATGGGAGGGAGATTGAACTTTTCGTCTTTTAGAAGATGGACCAAAAGATTTGTCCTTGCGAGAAATGGCATTATTCTTGCCTTTAATTTTCGCAGCATTAGCATCTTCATCATTAATCTTTGCGGTTTCAACTTCTTCAACACCAATCTTCACACACGAATAAAGATAAGAAACAGAGGCAACAATATTGTTTAAAATAACAAAAGAAAATGTTTCTTACTTCATCCGTGAGCGATCGAAGTATCGCCAGGATATTTGGCTGTGGATTCTCTTTGTATTTCTTTCTCATTCTGGTGATCTAAAAATTTTCTAAAAGTTAATGAATGAAAGAAATGGAAGACATAGCAAAGCAAATTTAAAAAAAAAAAAAAAAAAAATATATACCTCTTTTGTCTTCTCAGGCCACTTAAACTCCCAAGGATAATAATTCGCGAGATTGACTGGGAGTGCATGTGAGCCTGCGATATAAGGTCCACTCATAAAGAGAGGTACAACCCACCACTTTTCATCTTTGGAGTGGCGAGGGTATTATTTTTACCCGAATGCCGATCAATGTCTGCATGAGCGGTTTGTCAGCATCAACGTTATCATTTTTCTTCAATCGAACACCCCAGCGAGATTTATCGTTTCTCATAGTTATGACTGAATAATTTGCAAAGAAGTTATCCACAGTATACTTCTCGTCAATTATTGGTAAATTCGCAAATTGAGGATCTCTAACATTATCAGGATATAAAGATCCTTTACCGGCGCCACGATAGGCGAATTCAAGCATCAGACGAATACAGTCGCCATTCAATTGATAAACAGCCCGCAAGAATTTCTCGTGAGCAAGAATCTCATAAAACAATGGTATTTCGGGATTATATAGAGGAATGGGGAGCCTGCGAGGAGTTGACCTAGCGAGACTATGATTTTCTCGATCATCACATTGATGATCGAGAAAACAATTTTGCGAAAGCATAGATGAGGATTCTTGATTTGGAATGGTTGATAAAGTGAAACCTTTTTCCTTTAATTTCGGAAACGTCATTGAAAAGTGGTGCGTATGTACGACCAAGTGAAGCCATTATCGGGGTATGGGAATGAAGGGAGAAGTGAAGAATCGAAAAGGAAGCGAGAAGCGCAATTTGCGGAAGAAAAAGTTGAAGGAAAGTTGCAGAGAGAAAATAAAAGAGAAGAAGAGAAAGAGGAGAAAACTATATATAGAGAGAAAGATTTTGGGAAAGTAAGTGCATTTAATGCGAGATGGGACACGAATGGTCGAAATAAGCGGTTGGATGAAACGTGTCAAGAAAGGAATGGAAGAAAAGACATCGTTATAAATTCTATGTAAAAATTCTTTGGGTTAAAACAGATAAGGATGAGCTATTGCGGCATTTCAAGATATTAATTCTCATGATACTCTCTTCGTCGAGAGAGAATACATGAGAAGAGGCAAGATATAGGACCAGAATATCGCGATAGCGGCAATATTTCGCGAGATTAATAAACGACTACGTCGCGAAGGAGTCGCATGGAAATAAATAAATGACGTAATGGATGATGACGGTCAAAACATGAGGAAAGTGTGAAGACTTGGCGAGAATTAGGGGTGTCGCGAGGACAAGCACTTACACACTCGCGAGGATTCGCGAGTCGTTCCGAAAATAAAGGACGACTTATTTGTCATCCGCTATGTAATACCCTATATAAAGGGTCGAGTAAGTCTGTTGAGGGGGAGGTCTTTTGAATTGTGAAGCAAGTCATTAGAGAGAGAAAATTAAGAGTGATTGTGATTTCTTTAGTTCTTTTCTACATTTCTTTGTAAACCTTTCAAGAAAACAATTAATAAAACACATTATTATTCATCCCCAAATGTATTGATTAAGCAAATTCGAGTGAGGTGTGTAGTGTAGGATTTCCTGCAACTACACTAATTTCTCTAGCTCTAATGGAAATTCAAGTGGAAATTCAAGTTTTTCTGGTAATAAATCTTTTCCAAAAATGGGATCTGAACGTCCTACATGTCAAATTTGTGGAAAATATGGACATTCTGCTTTTGAATGTCGTCATAGAGGTAATTTTGCATATCAAGGGAATTCTGCTCCTCACAACTTCTCTGCAATGATGGCTTCTAATGCAACTAATGCTGGTATTCTTGGTCAAAGTCCCTGGTACTTTGATACTTGTGAAACTAATCATTTAACATCTAATATGCACAACCTTAATACTTCTGCTCCTTATTCTGGACCTGACAAGGTTAATACTGCTTCAGGAGAAGGTATGTTTATATCTCATTGTGGGCATTCAAATATTAGTGTGCCAAATCGTAATTTTTCCTTATACAATATACTTCATGTTCCAAAATATTCTAGTAATTTGATTTCTGTGCATAAATTTGCTAGTGATAATACATGCTCTCTAACATTTAATTCTAATGGATATTCTATTTAGGATCTCAAATTGGGGAAGATTATATTTCAAGGTCCAACTGAGAATGGTTTATATCCACTATATTGCAACAACTCTACCCATCCTCAGTCATCTACTTCAAAATCTACTTCATCTTTTTCAACCACCAACACCTCAACTGAAATTTGGCATAGAAGACTTGCCCATCCCTCATTTGATTCTATGTCAAAAGTTTGTAAATCATTAGGATTACACAATGTAGCAAATAAATCCTTGTTCTGCAGTGAATGTCAATTAGCTAGAAGTCATAAAAGGCACTTCTCTATGTCTTTTTTTGTTTCTAGTTATCCTTTACAGCTTCTTCATATGGATGTTTGGGGCCCTGCTCCAGTCAATTCTGTAATGGGATATAAATACTATGTAAACATAGTAGATGATTTTTCAAAATATTGTTGGGTGTATCCACTTAAATGCAAGAGTGATTTCAAAGTTATTTTCAAATACTTCAAGTCTTATGCTGAGAATCTTTTATCTACACATATTTCTATCATAAGAACAGATGGTGGGGGAGAATTTGTTAATCATGAATTAGGGGATTTTATTAATGTTAATGGAATTGGTCATGAACTTACTTGCCCACATACTCCAGAACAGAATGGAGTAGTTGAATCTAAACACAAGCATTTGTTGGATATTACTAGAGCTTTTTTGATACAATCTGGTTTATCTGATAGATCACTACTGGGTAGATGCTTTACAAACTGCAAATTACATAATTAACAGATTACCAACAAAGCTACTCAATTCTTCTTCTCCTTATCAGGTATTACTTCAAAAATCTCCAGATTACAATTTCTTAAAAAGCTTTGGATGTTTGTGTTTTCCATGGTTGAAGCCTTATACAACAAATAAATTACAACCAAGGAGTATTTCTTGTGTCTTTTTGGGCTACAGTGCAAATCATAAAGGATATAGGTGTTTAGACTTCAAAACAGGGAGAGTCTACATTTTTAGACATGTAGTATTTAATGAGAATAGTTATCCTCTGTTAGCTAACACACCTTACAAGTCATGCTTACCTGCTTTACCTGATACTTTGGTCACTACTTCTGATGATTCTCACATAATTGCTTCTGCACCTTCAACTACTACACAGTCTGCAGCTGATACTTCTACTTCAACTACACAGTCTACAGATAATGCTTCTGCAGTAACTTCTACTCATTCTATGACAACAAGAGGTATGCATGGTATATTTAAGCCTAAAACCTTCTTTGCAACTAAATATGTTCTCCCTACATCATTATTAGAAAATGTTACACCACCAGTTCCTACTTGTTTTACTCAAGCAAATAAGCATCCAAAGTGGAAAAACTCAATGGTTATAGAACATCAAGCCTTGCAAGATGCAAACACATGGACTAAGGTGCCACCACATCCCTCTCAAAATGTAGTTGGATGTAAATGGGTATTTAGGTTAAAATACAAACCTGATGGATCCATTGACAAGTATAAGGCTAGACTAGTGGCTAAGGGCTATCATCAACAGGAAGGCATTGATTTTACTGAAACATTTAGTCCTGTTGTGAAACCTACAACTATTAGAACAGTTGTTTCTCTGGAAGTAAATTTTGATTGGAATATCAAACAAATTGATGTAAGCAATGCATTTCTGCATGGAGACTTACATGAAGAGGTTTATATGGTTCAACCACATGGATTTGTGGATAAAGATCATCCAGATTATGTGTGTAAGTTACACAAATCTTTGTATGGACTCAAACAAGCCCCTAGGGCTTGGTATGAAAAATTACATGAAGTTTTGGTTCAGTTAGACTTCAAACCATCAATTGTTGATTCTTCTCTATTTGTTCAAAAAGTAGGATCCAGAATTACTATTGTTTTGGTATATGTAGATGATATACTTATTACAGGAAATTCTTCTACTTATTGTGATGAGGTTATTTCTTTCTTCAACAACTATTTTCCCATAAAAGATTTAGGCTCTCTCAACTATTTCTTAGGAATGGAAGTTAAAAGAAGCAAAGCTGGTTTATTTTTACATCAAACTAAATACAGCCTTGACTTACTTCAAAAATGCAATATGGTTGGTTCAAAACCATGTAGTTCTCCTTGTCCTCCTGGTGCAAAGCTAAGTGCTACAGATGGTGAGCTTCTTCAAAATCCAACTGAGTACAGGTCACTTGTTGGAGCTCTTGATATCGACATGGTCAAGACCGAAATTACTTATCTTTGTCAATCAGGTATGTCAATTTATGCATTCTCCAACAACATTACATCTAACTGCGGCTAAACGTATACTAAGATACATAAAAGGCACTCTTGGTCATGGTATTCTTTTTACAAAGGGTCTTTCTGCTATTTCTGGTTATTGTGATGCTGACTGGGGTGGAGATCCTGACACTAGAAGATCTACAAGTGGCTTTTGTTTATTTTTTGGTAACAATCCAATTTCATGGTCTTCTAAGAAGCAGCCTACTATTTCAAGAAGTTCTCTGAGAGGCTGAATACAAATGCCTAGCATCCACAGCTGCTGAAGTTCTTTGGGTATGTCAACTTCTTAGAGACTTACATATATTTCTTCCTGTATCTCCTCAGCTACTATGTGACAAAAAAAGCTCCATATCACTTGCTTCTAATCCTGTTATGCACAGTCGAATGAAACACCTTGCCATTGATTATCACTTCATAAGAAAATTAGTTCAGTCTAACTCCTTGAAGGTTTCATACATCTCCACAGTTCGACAGTTAGCTGACATCTTCACTAAAGGTCTTGCAGGACCACATTTTGCTTTCTTGAAGGACAAACTGAAAGTTATTTCTCCATTTCAGTTTGAGGGAGGCTAGTAGACTCATGCGTGATGTGTTATTAATTTACAGGCTGTCTTTGTTTTGATGTGTACTGTTTCTAGTGGTTAACTATCTTAGTGATGTGTCCTGTATTCATTGGTCTTGTCTGGTCCATTACAGCCTGTCTTGTCTATATATAACACAACCTTGTCTGTGTGTTTGGTAAGATACACTTTTCTTCAATAAAGAAATATCTCTTCTTGTTTTCTACTATTAACCGCATACAAGCTGCTCGAGGGAATCCTCCACAGAGAAGAAGTAATTTCCCACATTATTAACTCTATTTGTTGTGAATCTTAGTACGCCATCTGATCAACATCATCAAATGGTTGGTAACAATTACAGAATGGAAAAATTATTCACTCCAACAGTATCTGGTCGTTCACCAAATTAGAACACCAGTACTATTGGTGATGGATCTTAAGGATGGAGAAAAGTCTGAGGTGAGAGGTGAATTCTCATAAAATTGTTCTGGAGTTGGTGAAATATTGATTATTATTGAAAGATTACTATTTGCATAATTATTGCCGATCATATAACCGGCTTCCGATATCATGCTTGATACTGGGACGAAGATAATTCAACTGTCACAAACTGTAACTTTTAAAGTGATTGGAGTTACGGGGAGTAACGGCGTTAAGAAAGTTAACATTTTGACCATTGACTAACGGGTCAACGACCCGAACTCAAAACTGGACAAATTTAGGACTCAAACCCTAAGCCATACCAAAACTTAGGACCCAAACACTAATTAGCTCTACACTTTATCGATGTGCTCAATAAGTAGGAGTAGGCCAGTAATGTAAATATCCGTAAAATACTCTAGAGATCTTGGTATGCAGCAAATCTTATTAGAGGAAACAGAGTTCCTCTCCGAAACTAGGGAAGAGTTGTGTAAAAAAAATTAGAATAGTTAGAGAAATTTTCTTCTGAATGCTTGTTATTGATATTTAAAGCAGATAACAAGTACTGTTTGTATGATTTAAAAGAAGAATTCATCAAAGCAAGTCGGGAGAATTAGTTGAGATATTCTGGGTTAAGTTAAGATAATAAGATAGTTGTCCTCCCTAAATTTTCTGATAATGATTGAAAACTTGGGCTAAACTCTATAACAACTCGGGGGCAGAATTGGTTGGCAATGGAAAACAGAAAATATGTGAGATAATCGAGTTCAAGAATAAAAAACGAGTTTATCTTCTACCATTGTTAGTACCAGCATAAAGGATGGCTGCTTATGGGTCGTGGCTTTGGAGATGGAAAGAAAGTATCTGGACGGATCCTTGGAAACCATCGATCCCAGATTTTGTTCCGGCTATTCCCCATGGAGGAATGAATGGTATTTCAAGAGTAAGTGATCTCATCATTTAAGATGAAGGGAAATGGAACATTAATGTCCTTGATAACTTGTTTGATCCTTGTGTGGTCTCAAATTCAGAAAATTTTTATTAACGGATAATCTCCAAATAATTGACTAACATGGAAGTTCACTCCTCATAGAGACTTCTCTTCTCACTTGTTTCAAAAGAAATTGGTTGCTAATGTAACTACTAGAAATCCAGTATTATACCCAAAAGGAAGGTAACCTGGATCTAAGACATGTTAAGCAATATAAGCTAGAAAGTCTTTGTTTATGAACCAACCAAGGAAACCAAATACAAGTTATTGAATACAGGGAAACCCTAATCTCACTCTCTAAGCTAAGCTCTCCCCTCTCTCCAAAATCCCCCCCCCCCCTCAATACATTGCCCATGGACCTCTATTTATATGCCAACTAACCCTAATGGGTCACAGCTCATTTTACTTCGTCACGTTCTCGCGGAGGTGCTTTATACTTTGCCTGGGCCCTTTTCCATAAAGTTTTTCCCCTTCTTTCGCTACCTTCACATGGGCTTGTCGGGACAGATGTCTCTTTTCTTTCCCGATAATTTACCTACTTCGCAGGTAATCTTTTTAGCCAAGTTAGCTTATTTCGCCCATCCCTATTTCGTGGTTGGTATCTTGCAGGGTACTTCATCGATCCTTCGTAACTCGTATTCTCCAAGCGGGTTACTTCGTCATGAGACATTATCTCGCTTACGGATTTTAATTCGCCAACTTGCCAGTAATGGTGACTCTGACTTGATTTGACAAGTCACTTACGAAGATTTTCGGGGCACGATACAAGATCTTTTGGCCGGATTATCGCGTCTTCCCAACGTTCACGTGGCGGCTCGTATTTCGGTATCTATATTTTGCCTTTTCTTATTCTGCTCGATCATGGTGAGAGGGGAATAAGAACCGTCTGAAGTTAAATAATCGCCACTCCTCCCCATCAGTGCTCTCCACGTGGTCCCTTTCCTCGTGTAACCGCTGATCACCGGTTCATATTATTCGATCGTGGGTATCCCGGTTTGACCAGTCACCTCTATAAATACCTTATTTTTTCAGACTTTTAAAACTTTATCTTCTTCTCTCATATTTTCTGCCTTTTGTAAGTTTAGGTCTAGTTTCATTCCCCTTCAATGGCTCCCAAGAAAGTCCCCAGTCCTACTACATCTACGACTTATGAAGAATTTAAAGCCAACCTTGAGAAGTTGGGCATCTCTCTATCTCCGGCGATTGATTCCACCGTTTCTCCCCCAATTATCGCAACCAAATCCATGGAACTAAACTATCGATGGATTCAGATGGGAACTTGTACTTCTACGAAGATGTTGATTATCGTTGGTCAACTGAAAGCGGGTCTTACTTTTCCCTTGTATGATCCAAATAACCCTCTTTTATATGAGATACTAGTTAAGCTTCAGCGAGGTGTTTATCAATTATGCGGGAACACTATTCGTCTTGCTAATGAGTTCGTCAGAAGGTCTAATGGCGATCCTTCCCAGATTTCACTCTTGGTGCAAGATTTCGATCCTGCCGATTATAATATTAATTCTTTCTCCGCGAATTATGTTGGCAAGAATATGACCACGAGTGCCTATCAGGAGTGGGGCGCCAAGATTTTTCGCAAATCTTTGGATGACCAGTCTAAGGCCCTTCTTTTGGATGTTGATCCTCCTAGCAAGAAACGAAACAAAAATCTTCATATTTCTAATGATGAGGATTGGATGATGTTTCCTTTGGTAGCCTAGGGTCCTCTAGTGTGGGGTTTCGACGAGAGCGGCACCGCTCGCACTGGTCCTCTCCCTGAGCATGCCCATATCGCAGCGTATGATCCGGGTCGACTACGCTGGCCTAAGATGCCCAACGAGGTCAGTCTGATTTTCCTTTGGCTTCCTTGCATTTTACTTATTTCGTCCCCTAACATCTTTGTTCATGTCTCAGTATCCGATTCCCCCGCCCAGTATGTTGAAGGACCGCTCTAAAAAACCAGTTCAAACACAGGTCTATACCTCGTGGCCTCTCTTTTGGTCGTTATCCTCGTCGATTTCTAACTTTCCATTTTTCAGGAAAGTGGTCCTCAAGCAAAGGATGGTCCTGCTAAGAATTTGAGGAAACGTCAACGTTCCGGGGTTCCTTCTGCCACTTCCCAGGTATCCCTTTCTTTCTTAACTTTGCTTTCTTCTTCTCGCGTTGTCCCTTATCCTCGTGGATTTCAGGACGATTCTCCCACATCACGCGTCCCACAGCGTCACCGTCACGGCTTGGATGTAGACGGCATGACCCAAGTCCATTCTTCTTCACCAATTCCATCTCAACCCGATCCTCCTCGTCATCAACAATCTAGATCATCTCACGAGGCCATCCCTTTGCGAGCTGCCCCTTCAACCGAACCTACTTCGTCTAATGGTGGCCAGCAAGCTAATGAAGCGGAGGAGCCTTAGCATCTTCCTGACATGAAATTCTTAAGGGAGATTTTTGTTACAACTCGTGGAAATCCCTCCTTAAGATCTGAAGCTACTGAATCCTTGGTCTCCCTTAGTTTTGATGACTTCTTGGCTGAAGATCAATCCTTTATTTTGAACGCTTATTTGAATCTCTCTCTGCAGCAGCATTCTGCCATAATGGGTTTGGTGAGCTTTATAATTTGACCTGAGTTTATCACTCGTGTTTCTCCTCTTGTAATACTTCGTAGAATTTTTAAATAGGTCTTTCATCTTTCATGAACAACATCGCGGCATGGCTCATCTCGTGGAGCTTCGGGAGTCTCGAGAATTGATGAAAGAGTCCAGTGCTCGTATCCTCCTCCTAGAGAAGCAACTTGCCGAAGAGAGGAAAATCTCGTCTGAGCTCATCCGTGAGTTTCCCTTCCTTTGTCATTTTGGTATTTCCTTACTTTCGATAGTCTTCCTGTTTAATTCCTTCATTTTCTTTGGACATGAGCAAGAGCTTACGTACCAAGTTTCTCTTCAATCCCATCAGAAGGATAATCTTTCCAATAAGGTTTCCACTCTTCAAGAGGATGTTCGATATTTGCATGAGGATCTCGATCAGATGGTGAAGTAAGCAACCCTAACTGCAAAGTGACTTCGCAGAAATACTCAGGACGAGAAGGTCTGACTCTTTAATGAGTTCTGTGATTCTCAAGGCATTCCTCGCATTTCTCTGGATCTTGAAGTATTTTCTGATGATGAGCCTGAACCCGATGCCAATGAACCGATTCCTACCGTTAATGAGATGACCCCTACTGACGAGGATACCGAAAACGACAAGGATCATGAAGATGATGATGGCGAGGATACAAAAACCGACGAGGATCACGAAGATGATGATTGAGGATGCATGATCCTCTTTAATTTTGAATTTTGCTAATGTTGTAACCTTTTAACTTTATTTCGGCTGGGCGCTACCAATCTTGGGGGGCAGAGTGTTTCGGATATTTATTGTCCTGGTTGTATGTAAATAATGTACTTACCTCTTTCTCGCACCTTTGTATTTTCCTCTACCTCGTGCCTTTGCCTCTACGATATTCACCTCATGTTCATAAATATGTACTTGTCTCTGCCACATGCCTTTGTATTTGCCTTTATCTCGTTCATTTGCCTTTGCAACATTGACCTTTGTACCAAGTATATACTTTGGAAATACGCTGAGTCTTGTGAGGATAATGCTAAATAAGAACATAAAATACAAAAGTATATACTTGCCACTTGTTCTTGTTGGGAATTAGCTGATCAAGACAGTGTCGCACAAGTCAAATCTTATTTTCACCTTGTTTCCGCAGCCTTTATTACTTACTGTTTTAACTTCCTCGCTGGGTTTGGCCGTGAATTATTATGAGAAAATTTGTGTTTTCCCTGTGGTTCTACGATGTCTTATTGTGCCTCCTAGTTAAGGTCTTATTATGCCTCATCCTTTTTGAAGGATCTTAATTCGACGAAGTATCAGGCGCTTATTATTCTTGCAAATAATAATCCATCTACCTCGTCTTAACATTTATTTTGACCCCACGCGAGAATGCGACAGGTCTAGCTATTCCCATGAATGTTAGTCCCATGACATTGTCATCTTTTTTGGTCACACAGCTCCTTAATCTGGAGGGTGCCATCCCTTTATATCCCCCCTGATTGCCCCTTCAAGGAGGTTAACCCTAACATGCATGTTGGTCTTCTCCCATCCAGTTATTACAACATTCAGTTATTTTAGTGACTTCTTATCACCTTCGCCGATATGGCTTGGGGTTACGAAGTCACACCCTAAGTGAGGTTTCTTTGGGATCGAGTGCATCGTAGCCAAGACTTGCCATACGGACATGGTCGGTAACGCTCCAGACGTCCCAGTCACCCGCAGCTCAACCGAATACGTCGGAGCCTTGGTCATATTTTTGCACCCCTTACTGAAGGCCATCATAAAAATGGACCCTCAGCGGATAGGTCTTATCATTGCCACTAGCTTTCTTTCTGAGAGTTGTTCACGACATGCGTTAGGTCTTGCCTCTTGCACTTTCATGCGAACTAGGGTGCATGCCGTGGATTCTCGGCTTTCCTAGGCGAAGGTTTTAAGTTTCCCTAGAAACTGCTTATTTTGTGAATCTTATCTGCCTCCGAATGTGAGGTCTTATTTGACTTTGGTTGTTTCGTAAGTCTTATTTTATCAAATATAAGTTGATCACTGAAGAGATATTTTATTAATAAACTTCATTCAACTACAATTTCCTCCTACACTCTCAGCATCATGACTTACACTTACGGATAATATTTCTTGATATATACGGGGTTCCAAGGGTGATCTAGCTTTCGATCTTGCCTTTCGACCTCGCCATATATTACCTTCCCTTCCTCGTCAATATCCTTCCCTTCGCAATCCTCCAATTCATACGTTTCCAACTACCCTTTTAACGATGTAAGGGCCTTCCCATGTAGGTTCCATCTTTCCTCCTGATCCCTTCTGGTATGGGGAAATTTCTTGCAGCACGAGCTCTCCTGGAACGAAACTTCGCGGCTTTACCCTTTGGTTGTATTCCCTTGACATCCTTTGATGGTAATTTGTCATATATTGTAGTGCAATTTCTCTGTTTTCCTCAAGGTCGTCTAACTTTGCTAGAATCAAATCCGAGTTTATCCCTTTCTCCCATGCTTCTCTTTTCGTGGTTATAAGGATGACTTTGGTGGGAAACACCGCCTCAGCTCCATAGTCAAACAAAAAGGTGACATTCCCGTTGCATCGCGCCTGGTGGTTCTATATGACCATAATACGTTCGGGATTTGTTCACACCATCCCTTATGATGACCTTCCAGCTCTGTGGATATAACGATGTCGACTTTTCGGATTGAATTTTAAATGCATTGAATAGCATTCTTACATTCTCCCCTTCGAACTGCTTCCCATTGTCTAAAACGATCTAGACTGGTATGCCAAATCTACAAATAATGTGCTCAAGAATAAAGTCGTACACATCACCATCTCGCGTGTGCTGCAAGGCTTTGGCTTCAACCAATTTCGTTAAATAATATGTTGCTACCATCAGATATCTCCTTTGCTTTGTCCCAGTTACAAACGGTCCCACGATATCTATTCCCCACATGGCGAAGGGCCACACACTCAACACAGAGTTTAAACTCGTGGATGGTGCATGTATCCTTTTCCCAAATCTCTAACATGCTTCACACCTCGTGGAGATATCTTTCGCGTCTTTGTGCATGTACGTCCAAAAGTACCCTTGCGTCCTGGTTTTGAGAGCTAGTGACCTGGTTCCGCTATGGTTACCGGCGTACCCATAATGAATTGATTTTATGATCTCTATCCCTTCTTTCTGTGACAAGAACCTCATCATCGGACCCAAATACGATCTTCTGTACAGGACTCCTTCTCGTGCCTCGTAATTCGTGGACTTACTTTTAATTTTATTTGCCTCTTTCCTATCTCGCAGGAGATCTCCTTTCATCAAATAGTTATAGATGGGGGCTCGCCAATCATCATTGCTTATCTTCATATCCCCTTCTTCTATGATCATCACCTTGGGCTCCCTTTCCTGCCTGCTTACTGAGGGTTTCATTAACCGCTCAATCATGATATGCCCGATTTTTGGATCCTCAATCATTAATGATATAAAAGAAAGGGCATCCGCATGTCTATTACTGTCTCGGCCTATGTTTCTCCAAATAATGCTTTGTATCTTTACTGAATATTCTTTCACAAGTTGTTGATACCTTTGCATCACTGGATCCACTGCGTTATACCTTCCTTCGATTTGACGAACCACTAGCTGCGAGTCACTGGTAATTCGTTCTTCGTCTAGCCCCATTTCTATCGCAATCCTTAAAGATTGTATCACTGCTTCGTACTCAGTCTCGTTATTAGTTGCTTTGTACTCCAGCCGAAAGCAGAACACTTCCTGGTCCCCGTAGGAGAAGTGAATACTATCCCTACACCTCCTCCACAACTGTTTGAGGCTCCATCGACGAATATTTCACACCTCTTGGGATGACTCTCCTGCATCAAATCCTTAGGGTCTGTCCGGCTCTCATCTACATCCATCATCTCCTCTACACCTTTGTCTTCTTCCGAGGGAAATTCAGCGAGAAACTCTGCAATTATGTGTGACTTCATGGAAGTTTTTATTTCATATTTCAACCCAAACTGGTCAATCTAAGTATTCCATCTTTCTACTCTCCCAACTCTCTTCGAGTTTTTCAAGACTGACTCTATGGGGACTCTTATACGGACCTTAATCTTGTGGGTTTGGAAATAAGTCCGTAATTTTTGCGAGGCATAAAATAATGCTAGTATCAATTTCTCGATATTTGGATAATTCCTCTCTGCGGAATTGAAGGTTTTGCTGACGTAAAAGATGGGATTTTCTATCCCCTCGTCTTTTCGAAGTAGAACCGCACTAAGAGCATTTGAGGTTGCCGCAATACAAAGCAACAGCTCCTCCCCGGGTTCTGGTTTCTGCAAGATTGAAAATTTTATAAGGTGTTCCTTTATGTCCTTTAACGTCTCCTCACAGTCTTGAGTCCACGCAAACTTTGCCCCTTCTTCATAATGTCAAAGAAGTGCTTGTATTTGTCCGATGACCGCGAGATAAACTTTCCCACTACTGTCAACTGTCCGTTTAACTTCTGCACATCCTTGATGGTGGCGGGTGAGGCATTTATAATATGGCTTGGACCTTTGATGGATCAACTTCTATGCCTTTTTGAGAAACTATGTGGCCCAAGAACTTCGCCGATTCAACCCCAAAGATGCATTTTATTGGATTTACCTTCATTTTGTATTTCCTCATCTGTTCGAAGATTTATTTCAAATCTTCTACATGATCCCCTGAATCCTTTGTTTTAACAAGCATGTCATCTACATAAACTTCCAACTTCGTGTATACCCATTTTGCGAATATCTTTTCCACCATTCGTTGGTAAGTTGCTCCTGCGTTTTTTAGTCCAAATGGCATTCTTGTGTAGCAATATAGTCCTCTGGGGGCGAAAAAGGCCGTGTGTTCCTGATCTTCCTTATCCAACGGTATTTGATTGTATCCACAGTACCCATCCATGGATGACAACCTTTTGTATCCAGATGCCGATTCTACCATCCGAGGGATGTTTGGCAGGGGAAAACTATCTTTGGGGCACGCGGTATTCAGGTCGCTAAAATCAATACATATTCTTATACCATTGTTCTTCTTGGGCACGATCACCATGTTCGCAATCCAATATGGATACTTCGCCGGCCTTATGATTCCTGCATCCATCATATTTTGAAGTTCCCTATCGATCTGCTCATGATAATTCGTTGCGATCTTCCTTATTCGTTGTCTTATCGGCTTGATTGTCGGATCTCCAATCTATGACATGCCACTCGCGGATCAATTCCTGGCATTTCCTCCATGCTCCATGCAAATATGTCACCATATCCTTTTAGCAATTCAACTAGCCTCGCTTCTTTATCTTCTTCCATTTTCGTCCCAATTTTTAGGATCTTGGGTTCATCGTCACTTCCCAAGTTTATATCCTTCGTTGGTTCCACCGCGGTAAAGTTCAAGACCGGTTCTCCTAGTGGTGTTAGCTCCTTTATTGGTTTCGCAAGCTCTCCCTCCTCTTTGGGTATATCGGGTATTGCCCATCCTTCTTTAGCTCTCGCCATGTATACCCTTAGCTCGTCCTCCTTTTTCAACTCAAGCATTTTATTCTTTCGTTCCTTCTTCCTTTTTAATCTTCCTTCGTAATTCTCGATGTCCTTCTTGTCACATTCTTCTGCGTCTTCGCTATTTCTGCGTATTTTGCCGATCCCACTGGGCATGGGAAACCGTAACAATTGGTGGTAAGTTGATGCGACTCCTTTTATCCCATGGATCCACGGCCTGCCCATGATGGCGTTATAGGGTGACTCTACGTCCACCACGCAAATGGTAACCGTTGTCTCTAATTCCCCTGCGAAGATCCTCACATGTATTTCGCCTTTTGGTTTTGTCGCCACCCTATTGAACCCGTACAGTGTATATGTCGAAGGTATCATGTCAGAATCCTCGTACCCCAAAGCTTTGAACGTATGATAGAAGAGGACATCTACCGAACTCCTCATGTCTACCAAGACCTTGTCCACATCCCACGCTTTTCCTTTACTACGTAGTCTTTCTTATTCCAGTGAGTGTTTACAAAGGGTTAAGGTGATGACCAATGAGTCCATATGTTTAATTCCTCATTCTGGTGCATCCCGTGCTGAAAATGATATGTCGCTCTTTTTCCATTCTTCTAGCGGTTATTTCTTTTCCACTGGTAATATCTCGTTTCCTTTATAGTCCACCTTATATATCCTTGAGAGCACGTTATCCTGGAAGTTGAGGAAATCTTCCTTCGAATGTACTACAAAATTGCAGCCAAACAACTTCCTTCCCTGGTTTGCTTTGGCCTAGTGTTGTTCTGCCAAGTCCCCATAATAATATCGCGGTGGTGGTGGTAATCCCTAGTCCTCTACGTGACGTGCGAGCTTCTCCTGTTCAATGAAGCAAAGTATGATCTTCCAGACACTCCTGTAATTGTTTGTATGGTGTCCATGAAAGCGGTGATATCTACAAAACTCACGACTCTTACTCCCAGGAGTTGGTTCTCTTCCAAAATTTGGTGGCGCCGGGATTTCCTCAGTCAGTATCACTTCCTCCCATATCCTTTCCACGGTTGTGTTAAGTTTTGGGAGTTCTAACTATGTCTATGCGTTTTCCTCCTGCTTCGTTGGCTTTATGTTCTTGGGCTGGTGTCCTTTGGCTTTATCACTTCGCAGCTTTCGATCCTTTTGCAATGATATTTTCTTCTTTCGTTCATCCTGCCTCAGCTCTCCTCCTAGCGTTGTTTTCATCTCTGCATGAATCATAGCGGTCAGCTTGACCTTCTCCTCCATTCGATGCAACTTATCTTGCCTTTGCGAAGTTTCCATCTAAATTCTCAATCTTCGTATCTCGTGTAAGATTTCGTGGTTCATGATCCCTTTTATTTATTGGTCAATGTTTCTTTCTCGCTCCTTGCGTTTGCTTTCATCCTCGTGCCTCCTTCCCTCTTCGTATCTTAGCTTATGATTCTCATCTCTCGCCTCCACTAGCAGCCTCTTTAGGTCTCTTTCCCGGTCATATCCTTCTAGCAACCTTCTCGTCTGCATCCCTCGTTCATCTTCTTCCTCGTAATCTTTGCAAGGACATTCCCTCCGACATAGGGTCCTTTTCCGAGACGTAACTGTCATTGTTTCTGAATTAGCGCCCTCTTCTTGCGAGATTCCAACCTCCATTTTGCAGCCATGTTCGTATTCTTATCATTTCGCATGGCTGCCTCGTTTTGCCGTTCCCGCTTGCCTTTCCGACCGGTACTTCACTCGCGTCTTCTCTCGACGGAGTGTCTTACTCAGTTCTTTCGATATCATGTCCTTATCACCACCGTTCTTCTCCATCTCTTCTTGATTCGTTTCCCCTTCCGTAATAGCCCCGGCTTTCACGATTCGGATAGGTTCCATCATGAATTTATCTTCTATGCTCCGCTCACCTTTTCGTTGCCTTATGACTTCCCGTCTTTCATCTGCTACGGACGCCTCTCCTTTCTCTCCTTTCTTCCGGGCCTCCAACCGCTTGCTCCTTCTCATCACCGTCAGGGGTTTCGCTTGTCTTTCCTTTCATTCCATCGTTCAATCCTTGCTAAATATGATTTTCCGTCTGCCGCCTCACCAACTTTCCCTTCCGGATCTTAGATCTTAGGCACAAATCAGTCAGCAAATCTATAGAACTTTTCAACACAAAACAATTCGCCTAGATTTCAATTTACTACGATCTCAAAATGGTTTTACTTTCTCTCTTAGACGAGGATGAATCCCCAATCTAAGTTCCATGTTTCTGGACGCCAAAATGTAACTACTGGAAATCCAGTAGTGCACCCAAAACGAAGGTAACCAGGATCTAAAACATGTTAAGCAATATAAACTAGAAAGTCTTTATTTTTGAACCAACGAAGGAAACAAAATACAAGTTCTTGAATACATGGAAACCCTAATATCACTCTCAAAGCTAAGCTTTCTCCTCTCTCCAAAAATACCCCCCCCACACACACACACACACCCCATGCATTGCCCAAGGACCTCTATTTATAGGCCAACTAACCCTAATGGGGCACAACTCATTTTACTTCGTCACGTTCTCGCGGAGGTGCTTTATACTTCGCCTGGGCCCTTTTCCATAAAGTTTTTCCCCTTCTTTCGCTACCTTCACACGGGCTTGTCGGGACAGCTGTCTCTTTTCTTCGCTATACCATTTTCAGGGAATAGTAACTGGGATTTGTAACAGCTTATGAGCAGTTACAAATTCGTAAATGGAAAATGTTGTTACAAATTAGTCGTAACAGCCAGCCTCTGTTACAAAACTTGCCAGATTTCGTAATTGTCATGTAGCGGTTACGAATTGTAACTGGATATTGTTCCACATGTGTCATCCGTGTGCGTGGGTGGTCACACCTTCATGATTTTTCCACCCAAGCCAGGTAGAACTAAGGATGTTTCCTCCCTTGGTCACATGACCTTATCCCTTTAGTCACACACATTACTCAGTCATTCAACCATTCATCCTTTCCTCTCGACTTAACTTACCCCTTCATCTCTTTCCTCATTCCTCATCTCTTGCAGAAGATAGTTAGGGTTCCAGTCTGAGGCTGCAAGCGAAGTTAGGTTTTGAGCAAGGACGGAGCTATGTGCAATACAGGGTGGCTCCCGCCTCCCCTGAAATTTTGAAAACCTTAAGTAGTGGCAGTTAGTTTCCTTATTTTGAGGGGGGAAATCTAATATCTGCCCCCCTAAATAAATTCTACATGTAAAAAAAAGATGAGTAGAGATATTTTTGCTAATCTGTTATCAATTTAGTGACCTGGGAGTAGGGCTACTGGAGTCTTCTCACCACTCTAAATCTAAACACGTCTTGAGAGTTATTGTTAATAACACGTTCTTAATCTACACACTTTTTGGTGTTACGGTTATCAAACCATTTTTCTTTTTAATGTATCTTTTTTTTTTTTGATGCGAAGAAAGGATTATATTAACTTGAAACTGAACAATTGTCTGACAGCAAATAAGACTCTAAAAAGTCAGGGGGGCTATCTAGCGGACCACTGGATACTCTGTCTTTGTCTGCTATATTTAGCAAGTTTGTCAGCCATTTTATTACATTTTCTAGGGACAAAAGAACATGTCCATCTACTAAAATTCTTCAATTTATCTTTCGCATCCAACAGAATTGTTTCGCTTTCCCAAGATATGACTGGAGCAGCATGGTTGATGTAGCTTTCAATTCCTCTCAGGTCAGTCTCTACTATGATTTGAGAAAGTTGCATTTCTTCACACCAGCTAACAGCATCCAGAAAAGCAAGACATTCCGCCTTTTCAGAGCTCGTCACTCCTGCATAGCATTTTGATAGACCGCCTCTCCAGTTTCCTGCACCATCACGAAGAATAAGAGCGATTCCTGTTAATCCACTGTCTAAGTCATAGGAAGCATCACAATTTATTTTTATAAAGGGAAATTCTGGTGGTTTCCATGAATGCTCAATACGCAAAGAACGTTGAATCAGTATAGTTGTGGTGTTGTTTCTTTGCTATCTGAGTTTTCCAAATATTTGGAAAAGCTCAAAGCTCTTTTAGCTACAGATTGCGGCTCGATCTTCAGGTTTTGAAAGTGCACATCACATCTTGTATTCCATATTGTCCAGGTGACCACCATGGCCATATTCAACCATCCACTAGGCAAATTCTGCTGATCTGCCTGCAACCAGCTTTCAAAGATTTCTGCCACTGTAGCATATCCACCAGTTATGACTGAAGATCCACCAGGAACTAGCATCCACACTGCCCTTGAGAAAGAACAAAAGAATAAAACATGTATGGTACTTTCTTCATATTGGTTGCAGAGGGGGCACTGTTTATTGATATAATGACATGCCCTTGACAGTCTTTCTTTGGTTGGCAAAATATCAATAAAGCACTTCCGGAGGAAAAAGTGTTTGATCCTCGGCCAAGTTTGAATGTTCAGAAGGTCTTCCAACGAATATTTGAATCTTGAATTATTGGAGAGATCTGATATAGTACGAGATTTGGTTTCATAAAGCTTTTTATAAGCTGATTTCAACGTGAACACCCCATTTTTTGTGAGTTTCGGATCAACTTATCCTCGAGATGTAGGGATTAGCATGCGATTATGAGCTCAGAAGTATAATCATCAAAAAGATATCGAATTCGTTCATCATTCCAGTGCTGCCTATCTTGAAGCATTAAATCTTGAACCCATACATACAACTCGCTATCTCTGCTACTCCTTCTCTTGGAGTTGGTGGATTATTTAACCCTATTACCCGGACATCGAGCCGATTTTAATTTTGTTGCCTTTCCCTAATCTCCAGTGGCTATTACGCTTTTTACAAATTCAATTTGTTTCTCGCATACCATTCCAAGACCAAGAACAGTTTGTTTTGTGATTTGCATGTAAGAGGCTTGTGCACGAGAAGTATTTTGCCCGAATGGCTTTTCCCAATGCGATCCGTATTTGTGCGGAGTCTCCATGTTGCTCTTACCGGCCAAAGCTTGATTTAGAATCTTAAGGTCTCTAAATCCTTGACCCCCACAATCTTTATGAAAACCCAAACTTTTCCAAGAAGTAACATATGTGCCTCTTTTCTCTTGAAACCCCCATGAGAAATCTCTTTGTGCGGCTTCAATTTTATTGATAATATCCATTGGAATCTGGAAACAACTCATTGAATAGGCAGGAATTGTATTTGTTACAGTTCTCACCATTAAAGACTTGCCACATTGGGACATTGTTTTGCCATCCCATGAAGAAAGTCTGTGTTTAACTCTATCATATAGATGCGAGAAACATTCTTATTATTATTACCAACAATAAGTGGAATTCTAGATATCTTTCGAGTTGATAGCATCCTAGGAACTTTTAGCCTTCTTGTTAGGAGCCCGAGAACCTCTCGAGGAACCCGTGCACTATAATGTACACTTGACTTGTTAAAATTAACCATCTGCCCTGAGGCAGCTCCAAAATCCTCAATTACTTTCAAAGCATTATTCACATTATGCAAATCTGCCTTTAAGAATAATAAGCAGTCATCTGCGAAGAATAAGTGCGAGATAGAAGGAGCAGATGGAGCAATTTTAATACCTTCTATAAGACCCTGAGATTCTGCATGAAAGAGCTGCCTAGAAAAAGCCTCCATTGCTATAATAAACAAATATGGTGACAGAGGATCACCTTGCCGTATTCCTCTTGTTGGTTGATAGGCAGCACAGGGAGCACCATTGAGAAGTACTGAGATCCTTGTAGTAGTAATGCATTGCATGATAAGATTGCACCAATCCTGAGAGAATCCCATTTGAATCATCACGTCCTTTAGAAACGACCATTCAAGCCTATCAAAGGCTTTAGCCATATCCAATTTCAAAGCCAAGTACTTAGACTCTTCTTTTGTATTCTTCATTGTGTGAATAATCTCCTGTGCCAGTTGGATATTATCAGAAATTTGTCTTCCCGGGACATAAGCCGCTTGAAATGGAGAGATAATCTTGCACATTAATTTCTTCATTCTTGTAGACATGATTTTGGAGATTATTTTGTAAGATGTATTGCATAACGCAATTGGTCTTAAGTCAGATGGGAACTGTTTGTTTTTAGTCTTTGGGATTAAAGACACATTAGTAGAATTTAGACACTTGAGTAAGAAGCCTGTACGGAAGAATTGCTGCACCATATCCACAACATCTTTCCCAACGATGCTCCAATGAGTTTTGAAGAAGCCTGGTGGAAAACCATCCGGACCAGGTGCCTTCCACGACTTCATTCCTTTCAGAACTTTGAAAACCTCCGTCTCATCTGGTATCTTCATGAGTTCAGCATTGTCCTCATGTGTGATAGATTGAGGTATGCACTGTAGGATCTGATCATTTTTCTCTGGGTTTGTTGTAGTATGCAGGTTTCCATAATAACTTGTAAGCAAATTCTCTAATCCCACTCTAGAAGTACACCAAGTTCCATTTTCATCTTTTAACGCTGAAATATTGTTCCTTGATCTCCTTTTGTTGGCAGTAGCATGGTGATGCTTTGTGTTTCTATCCATATCCAAATAGTATTCATCTCTAGCTTTTTGCCCCCAAAACTCATTCTGTATTTCGTGCCAATGTTCAACTTTGATTTTCCAACATTGCACTTGTCTTCGTAGCATTGCCGTCTTGACTACCTTGTTGAATAGCTTCGATTTGTTGATGCAATAGGAAGATATTACTTTGTATATTCCCAAACTTCTCCTGTTCCATTTTGAGACATACTTTCTAGTAATGGTTAGTCTTTTGGACAATTTATAAGCATAAGATCCATTAATCTGATGATTCCATGCTGCCTCCACTTCAGATTTTAATGTTTCATCCCTTTCGTAACATTGGAAATATTTCCAGTTACGTTTTCTGTCAGCATCAATATAAGTAGAGTCCAGCATAATGGGGCGGTGATTCGAGCCTAGTGGGGAAGATGTATAAGTTTTGCATCCGGGAAGTGAATGAACCATTCGGGAATTTGTGAGAGCCCTGTCCAGTCTTGAGCGTCGAACTCCAGTGCCATGAACATTTGAAGACCAAGTAAATGATTTCCCAGTATAACTCATGTCATCTAAGCCTGCTTCATGAATTAAATTGATGTAAGGAGAGTCTCTAGAAGTAGAAGTATACGACGTAGAAGCAACCGAAGAAAATCTACCCATAGAATTTGAAGAAACTCTCGCTTCATTAGGAAAGACCAGATTCAAATCACCAATTACAACCCATGGTTTGTTGTATTAAAGATCGAGATTTCGACATAAGTCCTTTGCTTTTCTTTATTATTTGGATACGACGAGCCATACATACAAGTTAGGAACCACACTTTGGTTTAGATGGATCATCCCGCATAACGCAGTTTATAATCCAGGAATCCCAATTGATAATATTAAAGTGAAAGCCGTCATTCCATAATAAAATTAGTCCACCTGCTAAACCTCTTGATGAAACTAGCTTATGATTAGGGTATTTATATTGCCTAATCAATTTCAGCATTTTATCTTCACCAATTTTTGCTTCAGAGATGAAAACTACATCAGGATCATACCAGAGATAAGGTCTTTAAGATGATCTCTTGTTTTCTTTTGCACGAAACCCTGGCAATTCCGGGCTATGAGTCTCATACTCCTATGACTATTCTTAGAAATACAACTAGAGAAATAAGTGACTAAAGCGGAAGTATTATAAGGCAAAGAAGGGATTTTATGCACTAACAAGAAATAAAGAGCATAAGATGAATGACGAAAGTTAATAGAAAAGTAAGAAAATACCTCAGTATAGTGATTCCCTGGATTATGCATACGATTCTCCTCTGCGTCAGCACGCTGCTTATCATTTTCTCCAGTTTCCATCCCAACAATTATTTCAGCAGTTGAGTTCATAGCTAAATCATCCCTTACCCCGCCATGATAGGTTAGGATAGGTCCTAAGATAGAAGGGTTGGAACCATTATCACTCACGGTTTGGTTTCTAGCTCTTTTAACAGATCTTTCCTCTTCAGCTTCAGTCATATTCTCCCCCTCCTGTACAACAACAACTTGTTCATTCTCGGAGTTAATTGCTTCCCCTTCCACAACATTCTTCTTTCTACAATGCTCTTCATACTCCTCAACCGTCATGGCTCTTTCACGAAGAAGTTCAGCAACCTCCTCACATATAGAATCATCGTGATCAATTATGTAGCATTTAGGACATAAACTGTGTGGCTGTTTTAGCCAGTGATATCTAATCCACACAGGTTCACCATGATTTGAGTTCCACCATTCTCCTCTTTTCAAAGGTTCGATTAAGTCAATCTCAATTCGTGCAAGTAATCATATTTCCGATCTTGGTCGCAATTTTGGGCTCTGTTGATATTTTCTTTCCCAAGTCCTCAATCGCTTCATTGACTACAGCTTCATGATGATGTTCTAGCAATAGCCCCTTAAACTGAACACTCCAAGCTTGTTTTCTGAACACGTACTCCGAATAAGCCACTCCAGTAGTGTATTCTTGCAACGCAAGATGACACCTTTGAACATTCCAAGGTATTTTTTTAATACATCTTGCATATCCTTATCAGAATTAAATTTGAAAACAAAAAGGTATTTTCCAACAGCCTTTGTTTCTCTCTTCTTATACTGCTTCCAAAGGATATTCAATTCATCTTTTATGGCAGAAGTTTCGATTTTGTCATCTTTGGTGATAAGGAGCCCAATCAAACTGTTAGACCACACAGTAGCCCCCTCTTGCAAGTTTTTTGCAGAACCAATAACACCTCTGCTACCCTTGATAGTGGTAGTTCTCATCTTTTCAGTGATCTTCTTGACGATGTTATTGTTTGCCGAATTGTTGCCATTAACCTCCATTAGAAAACTGAAGAACTCTCTATTAGGGTAAGGGAAGAAAAGTTTTATGTGATAACTATAGTTAGGATTTTCTTTGATTATATTAAAGTTTGTTACTATAGATAAAGCACCGCAAATATTTAGATTCCTAAATAAAAGCTCAGAATTTTTCATCTTTTTAACAAAAAATCTTCTCTTAGCAGTCAACTGCATGTGATCCGATAAAGAGTGGGAGTTCCTAAATTCACGGGCAAAATTAGGGGGGAGAATTTTGTTTTGAAAATTACAAGGTTGAATCAGGGTTTGAATCAGGGAAGAATACTGATAGATCATGGCTTCAAAAACTTGACTCGGGGTAGGATGGTTTTTCTCATATTGAGATGAACTGCAGGTTGGAAATTTTTGAATTTGCAAAAATGCATTTGAGATGGAACCGAGGTAGGCAATATAGCCAGTAATGACAATCTTGTCTTGAGAATCAGCGAGTCAAGACAAAGCCCAATACAGGAAGGAATCCATTGCATAACCAGAGGAATCTGCAAAATTAGAAAATCATATCAATAAAAGGATAACTGAAAACAAAAACTGAAAACAAATTTGACAACTTATTTACGAGAGAACGAAATCAAAAGGAAAGTCAAAACGAAAATCAAAGTTTACACAGCATAAGTTACATGAGATGAACATGGAGAATGGAACCAAACATGGAAGATTACTATCTAAAATCTTAATTTCTTTTTGTAGGGCATTTCTCCCTATGGAACTTGGTTGCAAGCTCTCACAATCAGGGTTTAGTAGTGGTGCGATTCCTTTAATGTATCTATTTAAGGAATTTTGTAGTTTAATGTTCTAGTTCTTTCAAGGGGAAATCCACCGATAATTAATCCACGATAATTTAATAATCACGATAAATTAATAAATTTTACCAGTCCCGAGTCGGGACTGACGTGCTAAATTAATAATTTGTTAAATTTATAAAATAATAAATTTTTTTAGCTTTATATAGGTCCCTTCAAATATATAAATTAATAACTCTCTAATTTATATTAACTAGTAAGGCCACATGTGCGATGCACATGCTTAAATTGGATTCTTTTAACAACACCAAATTTGATAATAATGGAAAAAAAATCTTAAAATAAAAATTTAATATCCTTGTTTGTACTCATTACGTAGATAATTTAAAAAGCATTCCAAATATATTAATTTTGCAAAAATCCGATGTGTATTTTTAAAGATATCTAAGTTTTAATTTTTTTGATCTATTTTAAAAACAATGGCATTCCTGCAAATATACAAATATTAACTAAAAGCTTAGTTAATGGGGGTATTATTGTCATGTGAAAAGGCTTCACCAAAAATACCTCTTTTCTTTATATTAGTATAAGTAAGAATTTAGTTTTACATTTATGCTAATTTGCTAATGAATGATTCAATTGTGACTTGGTTTTTCTTAAAATTTATGTCACATTGAAATTTATCTTGGATTTTTCTTAACATTAAAAGAGTTTTTGGTGTTTTCGTTACCTGATGCAATAAAAACCTATTCAATGTCTTTGCAGCTTTGGTAGCTTCTTTACGAGAAGGTGGCTCTGTATGTACACTTTCATCTTCGACTTCTGCATCATCATTTTCGTCTTTTCCCATGACACTCTCAATTATTTCTTCGTCAGTCAACAATCTGAAATAATATCCTTTTAAGGACAGTTTAAAAGAAATTCAACATCCATTCCACTGTGATAATAATTCAACCCATTGATTAAATTTTCCAATTCTCTAGTTTCTTTATTATCTAACGCTTCACTTGGATTGTTTGACACGGTGTCATCAATTGAACGAATCTAACAAGGATCGACGAAAACAATTTGCAATGGAATAAGGTGTATTGGTTCATTTTGTTGATTTTTTTTTTGCATTAAACAATATTTTGATAAACTAATTAATATATAATTTAATAATTATTAATTTATGGGATTATTTAATATCGCGATAAATTGATAAATTATGCCGGTCCTGACGCTATTATTTTATAGGGGTTATACAGTATATCTAGTTTGTCCGGATAGTTGGTAAAGAGTGGAAAATCAACTATGTTTTCTCTTATACATCGAGTGATTGAATTTGTGCTTACTTTCTATCACAACAAGAGCGGAGTATTCAATCTTTGTTAATTTTCTTGACATGAAAAAATACCACGTTTAAAGTTTAATGGCTTTAGTTCCATTTTTTATTGTAATGGTCAAAAAAAATTAGCTCGCCCCCCTTACAAAAAAATCCTGGCTCCGTCCCTGGTTTTGAGGGTTTCGATTTGAAGATGAAGATGCAAGTAATTTCGATTTGGGTTTCGATCAGTTCGTTTAAATCTTTTGAGCTGTTCTTTTCGATTAGGGTTTCGTCTATTAATGAGATTTTCGATTTGATATGATATTTTCATTATTTACATTGGGTTTTCGATTTACATGTGGTTTTCGATTAGGGTTTCGATTTTAGAATTGATTTTAGGGTTTAATGGATTTCTTAGTAACATGTAGGCAAATGATGTAAGTAGTTTAATGGTTTTTTGGTCCAAGAAGTATAATTACCATCTATCTGAAGTTCCAAGCTAGATAATTTTGAGTAGTTTCCGAGCTCAATGCAACTATTATGAACATCAAAATGAAGACAAAGAGTTCATTTAAGAGACCCATTGCTTGTTTTTCTATGTGATAAAAACTCAAAAACAACTATTATATGAATATGAATGGATACTCTGGTGTGATGCTTGAATAGAAACTTCTTTAACATTGTTTGAGTAAATTGGGAGTTGGTTGTTGTGAATGATTGCATTTTTCTTTGTGGTTATCATTTGGTATTTAGGTCGAGTGCAGTGGCCTTGCTTGGCTGCTTTGTGCAACTTGTTTTATAATATTTGAATAAGATACTCGCAGACAAAACTTATGACACTATCTCTATGTTTGCTTTTCTGAAAGTTCTTAATCCGTTATATGAATTGGTTTCCGTTTCTTTCGGTCGCTAGCGTAATAGCCTAGGCTTACTCCCAATTCTTGTTAGCCTTACAAGGGCCTTTTTCCTCACTGCAGATTTATGCATCTCGGCTTGTCATCACTCAGTAATAGTAGTTCATGACTTCAATCTTTCCATTTTTTTTCTTCTAGAACTATTTCTTGGTTGTTAACAAAGTTATCTAGAAATATACAATACCTTAATAAGAATGTTGTAATTGAAAAATAAAGAATTTTTGAAATTATCAATGGTTTCTTTAGTATGAATTTACAGTGGATTGTTTATCTGTCTTTTGTTATTAGTTGTGATTGCAAATGCACTGAATTTGCTATTGATATGTTAAGTTCAGTATGTCTAATTGTGCATGAACTGATTGGTTCTGTCATAGTAATATGTTTCCTAGGTTTTTTCGGTCTAGGTGGCCCTTTTATGTTTTTTTGTTCCTACTCTTCAAATAGTCACTTCTCCTAGCTATTATGTTGTGGATCTTATTTATTGTGCAGAAATCACAGGATATCGTTTATTTGCTTTCCTAACTCTAGGGTTCTCTTTAGTGCAGATAAATTCTAAGATTGTGATTTTGCAGATAGTTTGTGTTATGCTTTGCTATGGTAGGGTGAATCCTTGCGTGTCAATCGTTGGCATCTATTTTTTGTCGATCTTGTGTTTAGTTCGTGTTACAACGACACTCCAAGTAATTACTGATTCTTTTTTTTATATCATGACAATTAGGCCTAGTTTCTAACTCACATTTGTTTTTGTTCCTTGTAACTATTTATCTTAATTTTGAGTTTAACTTAGGGTTTGTTGTTAGTTAATTCTTGCTCGAGTTTTGACGCAATTGGGAATTTCTGCATACATTCAGTTGTTGTTGGGATAGTAATAGAGATCATCGTAATGTACCCAATTCAACACCATGCTTATCGTATAGGAATGGAAGGCGGTTTATTGACCATAATTTAAGTGAGGCAGACTCAAGTACGTTCAATAATTGGTAGTGAGAAGAATCGTCGGTTTAATGACTTGGAGCTCATTGCATCGAGAATTTTACTGTGATGGCATTTGTGGGTTCTTGTCTCACAAACAAGTACTCGAAGGACTTCGGTAAAAGGTAAAAATGGTGCTTAGTGCTGTACTTTTTGTTGTATGTATAAAAATATTACTGCATTTTGAATTCTTAATGTGATCTAGATACTACAATGGCAATGAGTACATCGACGAGCTAGAGACACTTCGTCAGCAATGGGCTTTGGTTGCATTTCACTTAGACGGAAAGCAATGGGGAGTTAATGTCCAACCTTTGCCTTGTTCTCATGCAAACTTTGAAGTTTACACTGCACTTCTCAACCCACATGACAGTATTATGGTAAGTTGGGGTCTCCCTCTTTTCCCATTATTTTTTTGTACCTTTTATGGATGTAATCAACTCTCCATTCAAAATACGGGGTTATATGAATGTTAACAAAATTTGTTCATGTAATCGGCACGGGGGTTTGGATTTTCCTCATGGGACTTCAATTATTTTGAATCAATTTATTTTAAAGCATGCCCAAAGCCCGGAATTTAAGGCTTATCAGTTCCAGGTAATTACGCCAAAGTTTATTTAGATGGTAGATCAACATTACACATGCAAATCATGGGTCTGTCTGATGTATGTCACTCAATGCCGTCTCCCATGGGTTATTTTTTTACAGGTTGTCTCCAACTGTCGAGTACTTGCCAGCCGGTTGACTGAATTGGGATAGGAGTGGGTTTCCGAAGGTAGCTATAATCATCTCATTTTGGTGGATCTGAGGAAAGAGGTAAGTATTTGCTAGTGTGTCACAGTTAGTATTGGTACAAATTGGTGAACACCACAGGAATTTGTTGGTCTCTTACCTCTCTTCGATCCTCCTCGACATGACAGTGCTGAGACAATAACGAGGGCTCTCAGCCTTGGTGTAAATGTCAAAATGATCACAGGTGGGTCTTTCTAATAGAAGCATCTTTATTTTCTTGTATATTACTTTAACTTGTGTGAACTTGTGTATCTTAGAAGAAAATAGAAAGTACCAGGTTTTAGTTCGACTTTGTCTAGAATTCATGTGCTTATATATAGAGCTCATTAACGGATTTAACGAGAAGAAATGAGGTTCACAAAAATAGAATTTTACACTAGTTAAGTTTAATGCTAAGTGGTACAAGCCCATGTTTTGATATTTTGGTTCATGCATTAGATTCTTTCCATGTTTTGCTCATTTTTCTCGTTATGCACTCATATACCTTTTGTTTTCCCTTCTGTGCAACAAGATGTACTTGCATTTTTTCCCATCAAATGCTTGATGGGATTATATACCTTTTGTTTTCCCTTTTCGCGCAACAAGGGAAAACATGTTATCTCTCTTCTGTGTTTGCTTTGCTGTGAGTAAATTTGTGAACCAAAGTTTATGTGGTTTCTGTTGGTTCTCAGTTGTGTTAAAAATTTGGAGACCATCATAGTAATGTGCTACAGAGTTGGCGGGAACCTTATCTTTAAGTGAATCTCCAAATTGTATACCCACTTGTATCAATCTGTTTAGTTTTTTGAGGAAATTAAATGTTGAATGTATACTTTGCAGGGATTTCTCTTTCTTGGTTATATACTTCTTTGGAGTTTTTCAGTAATTTGGACTTCTCGTCGTGACTTGAAGGTTTGATGAAGGATCGTAGGATGGATTGAATGGATCGATGAAGGTTTGATCTTTGCTTCGTTCTTGGAATAGATGGCTCGTGCAGGAGCAATGGGCATTGGAGTTAATGCATAGCTTTTACGGCATTGGATTCCATCAGCTTCACCAATTTTGCTTCAAATGCAGTAGTTCGCGGTATGATTAGGCAAATACCGATGATTATGTGAGTCATGTTTCTGTTGGTTTTATCTTATTTCATTTAGCCTAGGAATAAAAGTTATGAATTATGTAATAGAATAAAACTTAGGGATTGTCGTTTAAGCTATGAACTGATTCCAGTGTAGAAAGAACAAAAGTTATTGTTAGTAAAGGAAGTTATTGTTGAATGTGTGATTGAATCTGTGGGATGGATGCCATGAAAGTTTGCAGGTTATTTTGATTTCTGGCGTATTTACGGCTGAATGTGTACTGACCATGGTCAATATTGACCAGGTCAAAGAGGGAATATTTGGTTTGTTTGTAATTTTTTTGATGTTACTAAAACGTTCGTAATGGCTATAAGTTGTTTCAACCTATCTTGTAGTAACAGCTCTAAGTCATTTCAAAATGACACGTAGTGTGGTGAGCTCTGTTATTACGATGTCATCGTTACAAACAATTTGTAATAGGGCTTAGCTTATTACGAAATTCGACGTCAGAATGCTGACTAGTGATCTGTTACAACCGTTATTACAACTCAAATTAGAAATGACCATTTCTGGGCCGTTACAAAAATTTGTCACTCCACCTTTTGAATCAGAACCTGACTGTTACAACCCTGTTTTGCAACACGCAAAATCTGTTTCCAATCGGCCAAAATGGTGTAGTGCTTGCCTGATGATTTACCTGCTTCGCAGGTGTTGATGGTGGTTTTTAGCTTAGGGTTAAAATCGTAAAACCCTAGTCAGACAGTGACGTCACAGAACTTGAGTAATAATGTCTCCACTAAGCGCATTTATTGAACCCTTTAGTATGTCTGCGAGGAAATTACCAGGGTACCTTTTTTTTTTAATACTAATTAGGGTTTCGATATGCCAAACCCTAATTCCCACACCACATGTGCCAATGGCATGCCGTGCCAGCCACACCTCCACGCCAAGGCATGCCAACCATGCCACCCGCACCACCGTGCCAATGGCAAACCATGCTAGCCACGTCTCGTGCCAAGGCATGCCAACCATGCCACCACACCACCGTGCCAATGGAAAACCATGCCAGCCTCGTCTCCGCGCCAATGCATGCCAACCATGCCAGCCGCACCACCGTGCCAATGGCAACCATGCCAGCCACGTCTCCGCGCCAAGGCATGCCAACCATGCCAGCCGCACCACCGTGCCAATGGCAAACCATGCCAGCCACATCTACCGCGCCAAGGCATGCCAACCATGCTAGCCGCACCACCTTGTGCTAATGACAAACCATGACAGACCACATCTACGGGCGCCAAGGCATGCCAACCATGCTAGCCGCACCACTTGTGCCAATGGCAAACCATGCGACCACATCTACCGCGAAGGCATGCCAACCATGCTAGCCGCACCATTGTGCCAATGGCAAACCATTCCCGACCACATCTACCCCGCCAAGGCATTCCAACCATGCTAGCCGCACCACTGTGCCAATGGCAAACCATGCCAGACACACCTACCGCGTCAAGGCATACCAATCATGCTATCCAAGCCAACCGCACCTTGCCTTGGCCCCACCATGCCAAACCGTCCTTACACCAGAACCCTTGGCCCCACATGTGCCAATGGCATGCCGACCATGCCACATGTGCCAATGGCATGCCGTGCCAACCACCTTGCCGCGCCATACCGTGTTGGCCTCCCATGCGGCTACCAAAAAGAAAGGCCTGCAACAATCAACGACCATCCTTGCATCTAAGATGCAAATCTTATCCGTCAAGGTCATCAACCAACGCATGGTAACCTTTGGCCCAACGCCAAAACGCGCCAAGGCATGCCATTCCACATGTGTCAATGGCATGCCAACCACCTTGTCGCGCCATACCGTGCTGGCCTTCCCTATGCGGCTACCAAAACGAAGGCGTGCGACGATCAACGACCACCCTTCCATACTAGGTGTAAATCCTAGCCGTCCAAGGTTGCCAAACAACGCATGGTAACCTTTGGCCTAAAACACGCTAGCTTCCCAAAACACGCTAGATTCTCAAAACACGCTAGCTTCCCAAAACCGCACCAAACATGCCACTGTCCCTCTTGAATTCTTCTTAAGTTTTACTTTCGGGCTGTTTTCACCTCCCGAAAGAGCTCAAAATCTAAATATTTCCTTGATACGAGATAAGAAATTGTTTTCCGTACAGAATGGAGGGGCGAACCATCAAAATCCGAGTCTGTATGAGAATTCTACATCGATTCTAGTAAAGGGCGCTAATTAGGGTTTCAACATACTAAACCCTAATTTAGACAAAGCCGCAAGCACTTCCCTTCCAAGCCGCACACTGCCAGTGGATCCACTCCACGTTAAAAGCCATGTCGGCCATGATTTCATGCCGCTAGCTAACAAACGAAGGGTTGCAACGATCAACGACCATCCTTCTGTCTAAGATGCAGATCTTAGCCGTCCAAGGTCACCAGCTAACGCATGGCCACTTTTGGCTCAACACCAAAATCCTAGCTTGGTCACGCCTAGCCACTTTAAAACCAGGTCGTCCATGCTTTCATGGTGCTGGCTACCAAGCGAAGGGTTGCAATAATCAACGGCTACCTTTCCTCTTAAGAGGCAAAATCTCGACCGTCGAAGGTCACCACGCAAGTCTCCCAAGATCAACTTGCCAGACAACAACAAACGTACCACATGTTTTCCACAAAAACATTCGAGACATCAACGCATGTCACAAACTAGGGGATGCTCATTGGGTATTGGTTTGGCGGTTTACAGCGTGCAGCGTACGCTACGCCCGCTATAAGAGAGTGTCATAAGGATGAAGCGGTTAGTAAACACAGTGATAATGGCAAAACGCTTTCTTTTATGGAACATTAATTCCAGGCGTTACCGGTTACCACTCCTCCCATTTACTCACCCGTTTTCCATTTCTTAATGAGGCCATAGTACGTTTCACTTCGACTTGTATAAATAGGCATTACCTATTTCCACCGAACAACAAGTTCAGGTCAGGAGCATACAACACTCAGAAAAGATTTGCTAGTTTTCCATCTGTTAGCTTCCCACTTGCTGATACAAGTCGTAAAACAACTACTCTTCCAGAATCAACTATTCTGGTCTCAACACTTTCTTCGCTTCCCTCCCCAAAACCAACCCTTCTCCTTCACTTTGTGACCGAAGTAAGTCTGGAATGACCATTTCTTGGTTTAGGACGGATTTGTACAGATTGATCTCTCGAATCTAAAGTACTCCCTTGGTACATTGTTTAGGGTTTAAATTCGTTTCTCACCCACACACCGAAATTACCAAAATCGTGAAACCGTTTTCACCCTCAAGTAGCGAGGTTATCTTTTTAGCCAAGTTAGATTATTTCGCCCATCCCTACTTCGTGGTTGGTATCTTGCAGTACTCCATCGATCCTTCGTGGCTCGTATTCTCCTATTTGGTTACTTCGTCATGAGACATTATCTCGCTTACGGCTTTTATTTCGCCAACTAGCCGATAATGGTGACTCGACTTGATTTGACAAGTCACCGACGAAGATTTTGGGGCACGGTACAAGATCTTTCGGTCGGATTCTCGTGTCTTCCCAACGTCCACGTGGCGGTTCGTATTTCGGTATCTATAGCTAATTTAGCCGAAACTAGAACCAAATGGCAGCGAGTTTCCTTGGAATTGTTTTTGGAAGTCATACTTGAAGGAGTTCATACATATTGCCCTTGAAGCCATGTCGCAATGAAAACAAATCATCACCTATTTGTTCATTGTAAGGTTACCGAAGCTATCCTATTTGCGTCCCACATTGAATTTCAGCACTAGTTTCATTTCGAAAACTCCGTGTTAGCTTGGTGCAGTGTATCTGGTGACGTTTTGCCGAGCTCGTAATAATTTGTTCGCCAAGTAAAAATAATTTTATGTCCCCCTATGGTAAATCTCTGGCTCCGCCACTGATTAGCATGAGACGTACCCCAAATGCATTTAGGTAATTAGATCAGTAAAATCAAGGGTGTTCCTCTATATACCCCAGAAATACTAATGGTAACCCTTTATTTACATACCCCCGTCAATTATCTACCTACCCATCAAATCTCCTAAATTTGCATACCTCCGAGATTAACGAAACCACAAACCTACCATCTCAAAATTGACGAGAGTAGTATGTAATTATTCTTATTCTCCGCTCTCTTCATAGATCTGGATAGAAGAACCTCCTGTGACAGTGAAAGATATTTCTGAAAATCAATCATTATGCTTGCAAAAAAAAAAAAAAAAAAAAAAAAAAACCTAAGTTTCGAATTTAATTGATTTTCAAAAATAGTTGATTGATAAAGGTGTTAAGGAGTTTCAAATTCACGCCATTGGCATCATTAACCGAAGATTTTATCACAGTATTAGTATCACCGTGAGTGACATCGGCAATGGAGGTGATTAGGTGAGCATTGCAAGTGCTCTCTATTAATATATATAGTAATAGCTAGGACCAACGTGGCTGGAAAAGGAAAACGTGGTTCTTTAATAAAAAAACATCTCCTCTTGCATTCGCCTTTTGAACTCAACTAATTTTTCATTTACTTTGTTTTTTCTTTTTAATAAAAACTCAACTAAGTAACGGGTACATATACGTGCCATGATAGCAGCATATATAATTGATCACAATTCAGAGCAATAACTGAATTTCTTGAACACGATTGGCTAACAGTCAAACAAATATAAATATTCTTTGATCATTAAGTAGGATGTGAGCGTCGGCGAGTTATGAGCTAATAATCAAGTCAACATTGACATCACTACCCAGTGACTTTATGAGTCCTGTATACATTTAAAAATTAACATGCATGCATAAATTCCCGAAGACGGGTCGTTGTACTGGAGGGGCCGTACTGGAGTGTTTTTGCTTTGCAATATTAGGTGTGTTGCCTTTGTGCTTGTACTAAATAATTTTTTTTGGTCCCTTTGGGCGCCATACCTTTCCTTTTTTATGCTAGAACTTTCTTATAAAATTATTAATTTGGCTATTCAAAAATAAAAATTAATCAATACCCTATATTTCGTTACATCTGCAAGTCAGAGTTGAGACAGAGCACTATACTGAAAGCATGAACCTCCTGCATATAAAACCATGTCTAGCTAGCTAAGTATATTCAAGCACTACAACTCAAACCAAAGTTTCTTCAACTACCCAATTTTTTTACCTTCAAAAATAAGCCATGTCCATCAAAGTAAAGATAGTGAGTTCAAAGCTAGTAGCACCAATTTACAATGGTGATGAACCAAAACCTGTTCCTCATCAGTTTGTTCCTCTTAGTGTCTTTGACAAGTTATTAGATGATGATTATGCAACGATCATATATGTGTATAAACCACCAAACCCATCAAATGTGTTATTTGAACAAGGTCTCCGGAAGGCTTTAGTCGAATACCCAGAATGGGCTGGCAGGTTTTCCGCAAGTGATAATGGCGAGGAGCGTGTGATACTACTAAATGACAAAGGTATGAGATTCATCGAAGCAACCGCTGATTGCACTGTCGATGAGGTTATTCCATTCAACCTGTCTACCTTGTCGAGTTTAAACCCAAGTGAAGGGGGAGTTGATGAATTGGCTCTAGTTCAGCTCACTAGATTCACTTGTGGTTCATTAGTTGTGTTCTTTTCGGGAAGCCATATGGTGGCTGATGGAGCTGGTGCGAGTCAATTCGCTGTTTCTTGGAGTCAAGCTTGTCGAGGTTTAGAGATTCATCCACGCCCGTTGCACGACCGGAAAATATTTGTTCCTCGAGATCCTCCTAAAGTCGCTTATGACCACAAAAATGTTGAGGTTGCAAAGAGGGTGGTGAACAATAATGAGCTGATTGATCCAATACCTCCTTATTCGGCAGATGACGTTGTCCGACATAGAGCACATTTCACACCAGAATTTATTGCCAGGATTAAGAGTAAGGCTAACGCTTCAGTTCCAGACATGGTCAATGGTGGGCGTAGGCCTTATTCCACCTTTGAGAGCTTGGTTGCTCATTTATGGAGAACCATGACTAGGGTTCGAGGACTTGCAGAGCTTCAAACAACCGAAATGAAGATCTCCGTGAACGGACGAAGAAGGTTAAAGCCTTGTGTTCCAGATGAGTACTTCGGTAATTTGATTCTTTCTGCATTTCCTCAATCTCGAGCTAAAGAACTTTTGGATGAATCGTTGAGTCACACTGCCGAGGTAATTCATGAAGCTGTAGCGAAGGTGAACTCGGACTACTTCAAATCTTTTATAGACTTTGCAAATACCAACATTCAGGATGAAGATTTGATCTTAGATGAAGAAGGCTGGAATGTCCCAACTTTGTGGCCCAATTTTGAGGTGGATAGCTGGCTTGGATTTCCGTTCCATGCGGTGGATTTCGGTTTCGGAAAGCCTTACCTTTTCATGCCATCATTTGGAGCTTGGGAGGGTGTGGCATATTTAGTTCCTTCGTTTGATGGTGATGGAAGCATAGATGTCTATATAACTTTGTTTCAGCAACACTTGGATCGGTTTCAAGAAATTTGTTTCTGCATTGACTAATTATAAGATAGTTATATGTAAGTTGCTATCTGAGATCGAGCAGATAATGCTATCCCACAAGAAGTTTGTTTTAATTATTTTTTTCGAGTAATGATTTGAATGACGGAATAATACGATTTGATGCCAATTATCTGATGTACTTCAAGTTATCGTAAGGTGCAATTAATCATGTTGGTCCATTACATCTTTATCGTGTACGTATTCCCGTCATATTTTGTCTAGATTTTGCCTGATTAGTTGATCCACAAACTGCATATTGTCTCTTAATTAAAACTGCAACAAATTAAGATAAAAAACGGCAGGCAAATGTACCCGTAGCCGCGCCAAGGCGTCAACACCGCCTATCACGGACCATATGCTAGATATATACTCCCTCCTTTTTGAAAAGATTGTCCGCTTTGTAAACCAATGTTTTGTGTTCGGTTGGTTAGGTTAATTGGAAAAAAATTTCCTTTAACCGAACACTTGTATTAGAACAACAAATGCTGAGTTCGGCTGGTTCGCAAAAAAAAAAAAAATTGTTAACCGAACCCTTCTCTGAAAATCAATATGTTGAGTTCGGTTGGTTCGCAAAAATACTTTTGCTAACCGAAATCTACTCTGCAAACACATATGTTGAGTTCGGTTTATTTGAGATTTTTTTCTCCTAACCGAACTTCACTCTGGTATTGAGTTCGGTTTAGTCGAAAATTAATTTGGAAACCGAACATTACTCTGTATACTCTAGAATAAAAGTTCGGTTACCTGTCCTAGAACCTGTTAGCCGAACTCATCAAAATCTCCATTAAAAGCGAGTTTGTCTACCTGCGTCTTAGGAAAAAGTGGCCGAAACTACATTTCCAAATAAGTTCGGCTACCTATTCTTCAGATATTGTAGCCGAACTTGTTTGACTTAACCCAATTCAACCTATAAAATTTCTTATTTTCAAAAAATTCTGGCCAAATCAAGCAACAAAAAACTAAATTTGAAGTATGCTTCGGTGGTTTGAAGGTTCAGATTCAAAAAATAAAAAATAATTGAGTTTTCCAACTCTTATATTCTCCTTCTTTTTCCCTTTCAATATCTTAATTTTAAGAAAAATAATGTTGATTTTATCTTACACTAATTACTAATTAACCTAATTTAATTACACTAACTAATTGTTAGAGCATAGCTCGGTTGAACCCACCAAGCGTTGGTATGTCAAGTTTGGTTGTCATATTTTAGTGAATCAAAACTCATGTTAAGAGTCGCTTGATTATGTACTAGAGTCAACTTCGTATAGGGTAGCTTGAAAGTATTACGATATGAGACTTTACAAGTATTGTGAAGACTTGAAGATGTGAAGAAGCAAGGAGCTACAACGACAACAATCATCCTTCCACTTGAGGTTAGTGATATTTGACTTGAAATGTTTCATTCCCTAATGTATCTTTAAAGTCGTGCATATTGAAAACAAAACTGCGAAGCATATTTGAACTCTAGATAGACATAGTATTAAGGAATACAATACGAGGTTTATTGCTTAACCGTTAAACTTTGTAGATAAGACATCGCCATAATCATTTGAATGCTATTGTGATTATGTATGGGTATGAGGTGAGGATTTCATCCTAGGGAACAATGTTTTACATGTGTTCTAAGGAAGTAAGTTCATAAACTTTTTTGTGAATCGAAAAGGAAATCGCCAGGCGTTATTGGTTTTGTTATTCATTGCATATCATATGAACAACTAATATGTGTAATTGAGTATAACCGTTCACGGCTTGTTGTGTTCTTGGTAAAACAATTCACAAAGGCCTGACTTATGTATTGGTATGACTTTTCTTAGTGAAACCTATCTTAAGTAATCACCTGAGATGGTATGATCGGGTTTGTGATTTTTTGTCTGACCAAATATGGGAAAGGGGAACCGATCTTAGTAAGAGGTGCAGTACATCAAAGGGGAACCGATCCTTGTATGAGGTGAAGTAAGGTTTATATCAGAAAGGGGAACCGATCCTATGAACATGTGCAACACATATTTAGGCAAAGGGGAACCGATCCTATGGACATGTGCAACACATATAATTTAGATACCATATATATGTGGGGAACCGATCATAGTACCTAGTCAACCTAATTTTGGAAAGCTAGTGTGACTATGCACATTACTCACATGGAAGGTAGAACCGAATCTTGTTTTGGTAGAACCGTTAAACCCATGATTGTGATTGAATGTTATTTGATCAATCGCATAGTTCTTGAAAGTCAGATGAACCAATTCTAAACTTGTTTGAAAGTGTGGCAAATCGGTTTCAAGGTTGTAATTGTGAAAGAGAACTTACAAAGTTAAGATGTCGACATCTATACTTTGAACACGTGCTGTGAATGTTTATTTCTTTAATTGTTCAAAGTTATTCCTTAATAGCTAAGGGAAGAGAATCCCAAGATCGAAACATAAATAAGTTAAGAATCTTTTAATTAAGGTATTTAACTTCATTTTGTAGGGAAATAAGAATTAATAATGTGCATTTACTAATTAGAGATTTTCCGAGAGATTTCGATCATTATTTTTGGACAGAGCATTTCTAGGAATTATGGAAACCGAATTTTTGCTTTAATGATTATCTTGTGAATATTTTAGGTTTTGGAAATTCCTTGGTGTCCAAACTTTCTTGTCTATAAATACTTGAAGTTTTCCTTTTTAGCAAACTAATCCTTCGTAACAACAGACTTCCTCTTTGTTGTGATGTTACTGGTGTAGCCGCCTATTCGGAGAGGAGAGTAACCTAATTAGGCGAAATCTCTTACCGCCGCTCAGTTTAAAGTCTTCTTTGGGATTTAGAAGCTCTACGAGTACCGTTGGTGGGAAACTAGATAATTGCGGTTTATCTTTTGTTTTCTTTGATTTGATTGACTAACGGTGGTTGAACTTTGACTGCACCTAGTTTGTTATGCTTGATAATCTTCTCTTTTGATATAAGATTCACTCAAACTAGTTCAGAGTTTCGACAGGGATCTTTAGATTGTTGTTAGTTCTAAAGACGATCTTGTGATAATCCATTGTTAACAGACTCCGTTTTGTGCGTGATTGATCACAAGAGATTCAAGTGATTGTGTGCAGGTGTTTATTGAAGATCTAAGAAGATTTGAAGATAAAGAAGATATTGAAGATTTCTGATTTATGGGTTCATAATCTTTGGTGTACACAATACTTGTTTCGGTAAAAGAGGATCCAATTAATAATCGGTTTATCTTTGTGATAGATTGGATTGATTAATTGAGTAGATCGGCATCAACACAATTCTTTGGATTAATAGTGTTGTTGGCTTAATCTTAAACGATTACTTCGGTAATCGAATATAAGATAGATCTAAGGACCTGACGAAGGAGTTTATGTTACGATAAACGGAAGAACCTTTGTCCAAATCATATCACTTGGTTGAATAGAGTTGATACCAAACAGATTTGTTGTTCCTTTACTGTTTGGAATACGAACCAAAGGAATTGTTCCAAGTACGTGACTAAGGTCGGAGGCGTGGGAATACAGACAGAACTAGGTGAACTATAGGTTTAGTTGCTTGGTCTCAACTATACGAAGTTAGGTGTAATTTTGTGTAGCGGTTTAATCCTGAGAGTATTCAATTCTAGACAAGGTCCCGGGGTTTTTCTGCATTTGCGGTTTCCTCGTTAACAAAATCTTGTTGTGTCATTTACTTTATATTTCCGCATTATAATTGTTTTATTATAATTAAAGTAAATCACACAAACGTTTATTCCTATTTACTTGATAAGTGAATACTATTGTGTTTGGTTAAGTCCGAACCTTTTTATCAAGTAACATACTTCGTTGTTGTATTGTCTCGATCTCGTATCCATAGACGATCACACGAACTGTGAACCGATTAGTTGTATTGTCTCGACTCAGTCCATAGACAATCACTTTCGGAGAAAGGACTTATAGGTAGGAAAAGTTTTAGCTTGAGGTATATTTGGGTACCCTCGCCTTTTCACTAATGATTACACTAACTAATCATTACACAAACTTAATTAGGAAGGATAATTTTGGTATTAACATAAATATTTGGATAAGGGGTGTCTTCATTTTACTTCTAAATGTCTTACTAAAAATAGAACCATGGTCCCCCAAATAAAACCATGGTCCCAAAAAATCGTTCTATATAATTCATGCAAATATTTTGTTAGCCCACTGATAATCATGACAAGCCCATTTAATTTCTAGCCCATGTAATGAAAGTGATAAGCTTTTAGGCAAAAAAACATGACATCTTCATAAACTTATCAATTTTTACGCAAAAAGACCTTATTTACAACATTCCTACTGCAAACATCTATAGTTTTTGAGAAATTCGCTCTCGCCAATCAATTTCTCTTATCATATATGTTATTTACTTTAAGTTTTACTCTTTTATCCATCGCATATTACATAAGCAAATCAGGCTTGCCAACTAAATAATAGACTCGAGCCAAATATAACTTAGGGCGGCCTTCGGCCGCAAAGCTGACAATATTAGCCAGCCCCATCCTGAAAAGAATCCTAGGTCCATCCTTGGCTTTGACTTTGTCAAAATATTCAAGAAACCATAATATTTGACTATCCTTAACTTACCTATTTTATTTTGTCATAAGAAAAAAAACTAAAAGATGTCGAATTTATAAAACAATATCAATAAAAGAGAAGAACAATATTCTAAAAAAATTGCAAAACTTATGGAGTACACACTTTTTAAGGAATTTAATTTTTGGAGCCAAATGTATATTCTCTTATAAGGAATGAAGGATAAATTTGTTTCCTTAATGTAAATTTTTTTAATATTTTAAATTGGGTCTCGTTGAAAATGAACTTATGAATGTAAAAAATTTAAGAGTATATTAGAGAGTATTGGGAAAATATAACTATAAACAGAAGCCGGATAAAACTTTAAAATTGACGAAAACAAAATAGAGGATGGTCTTTTTGAAACGGAGAGAGTATACAACACACACAACCATTATGGCTCTAGCACAGTCGTTATCAATATACTCCTAACTTCATGTGCAGTAAAAATCATTTTAGATGCCAACTCTACTGACACTCCAAACACTATGAATAAGCTCCATTTGACAGCAAGAAGCAGTATACTAACATGCGTCGTAGTAACATGATCAGTCAATATACATTATCTAAATCTAATTAAGAAATGTCACTTGAACACTCAGGGTCCGTTTGGCACCATGTAGTAAAAGGATGCAGTGCAGTCAAACTTGTAGTCAAGGGGCTGCATTCGATATCCCACCATGTAAAAAACAAACCTCTATCCCATTCAGTCCTTCACTGGATTCGATATATATAAATGAATGTTAAAAACTCATTGCATAGCCCTTTCTCTTTGAAAAGAAACCTATTTTGAGGCATACTGAATTTTTTAAGGTATACTCATTCATTATCCCACCTAGGGTGGGTTTATAAGGGGTGTCTAAAGGTAGTGCAATTACCTATATATCCTTAAACAATTTAAATTACTAGAGTGCCCTTATCCTCAAAAGCCTAAAATCAAAAATCAAAATAACCTTTAAACTTAAATATCTTGGACTCCAATTCAATCAAGCAACGGAAACACGAATCCAAGTGAGCGATGTTGGAGTGCGAAATCCAAATCTCAATTGCTCTCACATGTATTTTAGAATGTATTTGTAACAAACCCATCTTGTTTTTGATTGATTTTATTTTGTTTGATCGATAGAATATGGTTTCAAAGATGAAATTAGGGTTTTCAGAAGATCAGTTCGGCTGATCTTGGAATATCAATTTTGAGCCGAACCTACTATATGATTTAGAGAAATACTATGTTGGCTAATGCGACTTTTGCTAGATTTTGTTCGAATCAGTAGAACCTAGCACCGTTCTTCGTTTTAAATTTTCAGAAGATCAGTTGGCTGATCTTGGAATATCAATTTTGAGTCGAACCTAGTGTTGATGGTGGTTTTTAGCTTAGGGTTAAAATTGTAAAACCTTGCATCTGATGTGACGTCACTCTGTAAGGAAATGGATCCGTGAGTGCTAACCTCTCCACTGGCATAGTTATTGAGCCGTTCAATATATTTACATGAAATTTATCCAGACTGGCGCATGTAGCAACCATCCCAGATGTTCTGTAAATTTCGGCGCCTTGCCTATATTCACTTAATACAAGTTTCTTTGAATGCTTTCTATGCTATGTTCCCCGGCTGAACCCTTAGTGTTGATATGGCATGACAATTTGTGTTCACTCGCAGCAGAGTAGCACGAATTTCCGAATATCAAGGATAAGGTCTTTGTATAAAGTATTCAATCAGAAAGCATGATGCTCTCTGATAATGAACACTACACCATATCCAGGATTTTCCAACGCCTTAGTTTTTCGGTGTGCAACGGATATGGGCGTTGCTAACCTTTTTCCGTTGTTCATAAACCAAATTCGTTGCACTAGATCCTGATTATTAATAAAAAAAATAGAAAAGAGGACACGCTTGCCTTTATAATAAAAGTCGAGGACTTAAATGTATACTGCAGCCTAAATATTATTCCTTTTCTTCTATTATCTTTTCCTCTCCCAAAACATTATTTCTTCTGCTCATATTTTCCTTCTCTTCTTCTAAACCTAAATCGTCATCTTCGAAACCAAAATCAGTTGTGCAGAAACTAAAATATTTCTATCATGAGCCTTAATCTCATGATTTAGAACTCTTATCTCTCCGAAATATCTAGTTCTCTTTGTTTTCTTCTTTCTTAACCTAGATCGAGAATTCGAGATCTTCGAAATCAAAAACAAATTTTCAGAAATCAAAATATGTCTCTCGTAAACCTTAATATCATTAATTAAAACTCATAAAAATCCTTTAGATCTGAGATTTGTGGGTTTTCTGATAAATAAATAAATGAAAATTTGGGGGTTTTTTTTTCCCGTTTTCGTAGAAATCGTTCAGAATTGAGTTGGTTTAAAGGCAGGTACTCTAATTTATCAATGTTCATTCGTTGATTTATTCAATGTGTATGTGTGTTTGATGTTCAATTTTTCTATTATGTAGTCAAACGATTCTTTATGGTGTGCTTGGTTTCGACCTAATTTTTTTCTTCTGGTGATGAAATAATGGAGCCTACGTACGAGGTAAAACTTTTATAGTGATTTGTTACCCTTGTCATATTTAGTTGTTATTTTTTACTATTAAGTTTTGAAGCCCTAGATTTATAATTCTTTTTCCTAATTGTTTCTTAAATCAAGATATAGAGATCGATAATTCCAATTCTTAGCTTTCAATCCTTATTTCAAATCTATCCCATGTAGTTTCTAGTCTTAATTTCTTAGTTTTAGGGATTTTTTTTTCCTTAGGGTTCTTTTCTTATCTGTAATTTGACTTCTCCTTACTTTGATTTGGACTTTATTTTCCTCTTTTTCAGAAATGGATTACCTTAGCCAACTTGCAAAAGTTAGGTTTTGCGCCTTGCGCAGTATATCATACCTTGCTTGTCGAAATTTAAGCCTAGCCAAATTAGGTAATTAATCCGCCATGGATTAGTAGACACATGGCCGGACAAACATGAGGCGTGGCCATGCCTTAGGCTAGCCGGCGCCATTTGCCATTGGCCACGCCCCATCCTAAACTGGCCCTATTTCCCTCGACCAATCAGGTCGCCTTAAACTCGCCACGCGCACATAAGTTGTGGCTGGGCCCATACTTGCCGGCCCCTTTTTCCATCGACCAATCAGGTCGCTCTAAAGCTGCCACACTCACACCAGAAGTGTAGCCACGCCCATGCTTGGTCGGACCCTCTCCTTCCTACCGACCAATTAGGACACTTTGAATGTGCCGCGAGCACTAGAGGTGCGGCCGCGCCTCATGTTTGTCCGGCCCCTTTTCTTGTCCAATCAAGTCGCTCTGAACTCGCCACCATACATTAAAGGCGAAACACACCCTGCTGCGCCACCATACTAACTGGCAAGCTAAGCGCGCCCTGCCACAACAACATATTAATCGGCATGCCACTCTGCCGCAGTAACATGCCACGAGCCACTTTAGCCTTGGCCATGCCGCCAAGCCCTAACTTTGGCCACGGAGTCAAGTCCTAGCTTTGGCCATGCCTCAACACCATAGGTGTGGCCATGCCACAACGCCACCATGCCGCAGCCATGCCAGACACACTCATTAGGGTTTCGACATGCCAAACCCTAATTTGGGAAAAATTGCTATGCCAACCAAGCCAAATAACGTTTCCCAGAGCGTTGGGATCGATGTGGAAATAGGGCCAATGTTGCCAGAGCCATATTTGGGTCTAACACAAATATGCCAAAACAACTGCCACGGCTACGCCACTGGCATGCCTCTACGCCACGGCTACGCCACTAGCATGCCGCTATGCCACGGCTTCGCCATGCGCCCTTATGCTAATGGTGCCACTTTGCTACACAACAAAGATATGACCATAATCAACGGCTACCCTTCCTCATGAGATGCAATCTCAGCCATCTAAGTTCGCCACCGAATTGACGGGTGCGGCAAGTCCCGAAGCAACCGACTAGTGGCCATGGCTACGCCAGCGCCACTTACACCATTGTGCCTTTGTCATGCATGAGATATGCCGGTCATGCTTGCAATGCCACATCGGCGTACACCAAAAATGCCACTGTGACATTACCAGGCGCCAACAGAAGGTAGCCATAATCAACGGCTACCCTTCTTCATGAGATGCAATCTCAGCCATTCAAGTTCGCCACCAAATTGACGGACTTGTAGCAAGTTTTAGGCGGCCGACCAAGGCAAGACTAATAGTATCACATGTTATTTTCCTATGGCAAGTCTCTTGACTTTTACTTGCCACACATAGCAACCTGCTACACATTTTCGACAAAAACACTCGAGACATCAAACATGTCACAAACTGGGGGATACTCATCAGGGTATTGGTCTGACGGTTTACAGCGTGCGGCGTGCAATACGTCTGTTATAAGAATGTGTCATAAAGTGGGATATTAGTGGTGATTAAAGTAACGGTGTGAACTAATTCACTTCCTTCATCATGAAAGCATAATGCCCTACGGTTACACGTTACTCTATTCTTCCACCACTCAATTGTTTCCATTTCCTACGAGATCATGGTATGTTTCAATATGACTTGTATAAATAGGTAAACCACAAAACAACAAGTTTTTGTCGGCAACAACACGGTATCTAGAAATCACTGGTAGCTTTCCATCCTTCTAGCGGTTCTACTTTCGGATACAAGTCATAAACAACCACACCATCGAGAATCGTTGATTCTGATCTCAACACTCTCTTCGCTTCCCTCCCTAAGACCAACCCTTGTCCTTCATTTTGTGACCGAAGCAAGCCTGGAACGGCCATTTCTTGGTTTAGTCCAGATTGTACGGATTGATCTCTCGAATCAAAAGTACTCCGTGCAAAGTGCATTGTTTAGGGTTTAGATTAGTTTCTCATCCACACACCCGAAATTACCAAAATCAGTGAAACTTGTTTTCACCCATAAACAATTGGCGACCACGGTGGGAGATTAATCTCTCGGTTGCAATACCAATTTCCAATTTCATTTTTCTTTCAATCCCAATTTCAAGATGGCAGAACTCAGATCCGGATCAGCAACAAACCCTGAAAACACTAGCGCTGAAATTACTCTCGGTATAACGTTCCTTCCAGTGGCATTAACACACCACCTGTCAACACCAGCGTCGCGGAAAATGTTCTTTCAGGTGTTAAACCTCCGGTCACCAGAGCCAGAGCCGCTGCCGCCACCCCCAATGTTCCTTCAAGTGTGATACCTCCAATAGTCACCATGGCCGCTGCTACCCCGCCAGGACGAGAAACTGGGGGAGCCAGAGAAAGACGATCTCATATTACCACTGCTGATTTGATGGAAAGACAGGAAGTACTTGCCAGAGCTCAGACGTACATGGCTTCGACTCAGAAAGATGTGCTTATTTTCCCAAGACACTAACGGAGCGGCTACCAAAAGCATCACGCCAACCAGAGCCAATGAGGAACGCCTTCAATACTCTTGGCGCCGACAACTCAGCAGGGCGCACCTTTGTTAATGAAGAGACTCATTCAGGAGCTCCAGCAGAGAGGAATCAACCATCCAATTTTTTCACACGAGAAGATTTAGAACAACTTATTCGAAACCGAGACAAAAGAGATTTTGCGGATATGTATCAGCATCAACCCCCGTATCCTCCTGAAGTGCAAAGAATTCCTCTACCTAGAGGATACTCTTCTCCTCAATTCTCCCCGTATGACGGTGCACGAGAATGCGCGTGAACATGTCTCTCGATTTTTGGAATCCTTGGGCGAGCACGAATACAATCATGTTCTCCGTTTGAAGGAGTTTTCAAAGTCACTTAGGAAGAGCGTACACATGGTACAAAAGCATTGCACCAAACAAAGATATCCAATCTGGGTGACATGATTACAGCTTTCTACAAGAAGTACTTCTTTGTTTCTGAGCAAATTACCTTCTCGGATCTAGGAATGATGTTTCAACGAAACAATGAACATTCAAAAGATTCAGAATTCAAGCGCTGGATTGTCATGACCCAAATGTAATCGAACAACAATTAGTGGAATCTTGCATCAATGTCATGGTTCCCATCTACCGTTCCTTACTGGAGAATCTGCGATTCCAGACATTCTCTGAACTTCATGAGGCTGCTAAATGGTCGGCCACAACAGCACCAGCATTGTTGAAAAGAACCAGGCCAGCCAAGGTTGAAGACGCACGCGAAACTCGAGGAAATAGACGCCTCATCAACAAGCAATATAACATTGGCCCCTCTGTGAGCGTGGTAAGTGAAAGAGGAAAAAGGAAGGCTCCAGCGACAGAACATCAACCCAAACGCGTAATGCCAACGCATCAGGCGGCTCCACCACGAAAGACCGTGGCTAAGGCTCCCGCACAAGACATCAAAAAGCCGGGGAAAATACCTTATATTTCTCGTTCCCAATCGAAGAAGTAATTGAACTCTTGGAAGCATGGATCCAAGATGAAGCCATCAAAATGCCTCATATCAGACGCCCACCAACTGAAGAGGAAATAGCAAACCCTAAGTATTGCCGCTACCACATGTTTGTCCATCATCCGACCAATGATTGCAATAAATTAAAGCGTGTCTTCAAAAAAAAGGTGGAGGCATGGGAACTTCAACTGGGCAATGAGGGATTTCACAGAGATCCTCTTTCGGTCAGGAGTTGCATGCTCTCTGGGGACTCTGTTCACAAAACCGTGCAATCCATGATGCAGCACGTATGCGAAATTCTCTATTTCTCCAAGGCGCGAAGCGTCAAGATATAATCACAGCCCTTAACCACGTTGTGTCGGGCAAGAGACTTTTTCTTATTGAAGAAACCACACCAGAATCCCAAGATCTCTCAAGAAGCAGTGTTGGAAAATGCAACTGGGGACTGCCGACCACGTTTTATCTGAGGGGCGCCGATCTTGATATCACATTGATCGACGCGGCCTCTGACTTCAACATCGTTACCATCAAGACTCTGAGAACTGTGAAAATTTCGAAGCAGGAGGCTACCCTTTCCCCAATTGTAGTCAAAAACTTGGAAGTAGAAGCAATAGACGCATATGGCTACATCGACCTTGAAATTAAGGTGGGAGATGCTCTAACACATGGAAAATTCCGCATTGTCAAAGAAATCTCAAATTACGACATGATTC